>JAVLUX010000046.1:14385000-14835000 GCA_032164185.1 Moxostoma hubbsi
AGATATGCGTGTGCACGTATGAAGGCTTGACCGCAATCATCAAGAACTAAATTCAAGAGGTGAGTGCCCATTTAGCCTCTGCTTGTGTAAATGTGCGTGTGTGGATGCGTTTGTTTTTGTGTACCCTTACAAATAAAAAGGTGTAGTGTTTTGTTGGTCCGCTGAATAATTGATAACTAACAGGAATCAGACAGAAGAGATGTCAGCACCCAAACATAGATACAAACATTGCAACATTGGTAGTTCAACGCAACAATGTCCTATTGATTTTCATTTGTGCATTTATTTCAAGAAACTCAGCTTACATTTTCTTAGAAGGCCATCTTCATTGTGTTTAAGCAAAGGTGCATGCAATATGCATTGCCATACACCATGACATTCGTATTTGAAAGGACTATCTGATGGGTAAAATACAGGTGAAACTCGAAAAATTAGAATATTGTGCAAAAGTTCATTAATTTCAGTAATTCAACTTAAAAGGTGAAACTAATATATTATATAGACTCATTACAAGCAAAGATATTTCAAGCATTTATTTGATATAATTTTTATGATTATGGCTTACAGCTTATGAAAACCCCAAATTCAGAATCTCAGAAAATTAGAATATTACATGAAATCAATAAAAAAAAAAGGATTTTAAATACAGAAATGTCGGCCCTCTGAAAAGTATAATCATGCATATGTACTCAGTACTTGGTTTTGGCCCCTTTTGCATTAATTACTGCCTCAATGCGGCGTGGCATGGATGCTATCAGCCTGTGGCACTGCTGAGGTGTTATGGAAGACCAAGATGCTTCAATAGCGGCCTTCAGCTCTTCTGCATTGTTTGGTCTCATGTCTCTCATCTTTCTCTTGGCAATGCCCCATAGATCCTCTATGGGGTTCAGGTCAGGCGAGTTTGCTGGCCAATCAAGCACAGTAATACCATGGTCATTGAACCAGGTTTTGGTACTTTTGGCAGTGTGTGGGCAGGTGCCAAGTCCTGCTGGAAAATGAAGTCAGCATCTCCATAAAGCTTGTCTGCTGAAGGAAGCATGAAGTGCTCTAAAATGTCCCTGTAGACGGCTGCGTTGACTCTGGACTTAATAAAGCACAGTGGACCAACACCAGCCGATGACATGGCTCCCCAAACCAACACAGACTGTGGAAACTTCACTGGACTTCAAGCATCTTGGATTGTGTGCCTCTCCATTCTTCCTCCAGATTCTGGGACCTTGGTTTCCAAATGAGATGCAAAATTTGCTCTCAAATTTGGAATTTGAGAGCACTTGAGACGCTTCTGACGTTGTTTGTTGTTCAGGAGCGGCTTGACAAAGGAATACGACATTTGAAGCCCATGTCCAGGACCCGTCTGTGTGTGGTGGCTGTTGATGCAGTAACTCCAGCCTCAGTCCACTCCTTGTGAAACTTCCCCACACATTTGAATGGCCTTTTCCTGACAATCCTCTCCAGGCTATACGGTCATCCCTGCTGCTGGTGCACCTTTTTCTTCCACACTTTTCCCTTCCACTTAACTTTCTATTAATGTGCTTTGATACAGCACTTTGAGAACATCCAACTTCTTTTGCAATTACCTTTTGAGGCTTTCCCTCCTTGTGGAGGGTGTCAATGATGGTTTTCTGCACAACTGTCAGGTCAGCAGTCTTCCCCATGATTGTGAATTCAACTGAACCAGACTGAGAGACCATTTAAAGGCTCAGGAACCCTTTGCATGTGTTTTGGATTAATTAGCTGATTAGAGTGTGACACTTTGAGCCTACAATACTGAACCTTTTGGAGTTATCAAAAGCTGTAAGCCATAATCATAAAAATTATATCAAATAAAGGCTTGAAATATCTTACTTGTAATGAGTCTATATAATATATTAGTTTCACCTTTTAAGTTGAATTACTGAAATTAATGAACTTTTGCACGATATTCTAATTTTTCGAGTTTCACCTGTATATTAGTACTAAATAAGTCATCTGTCATAAGTTTTCTTGACAGGAATTTGGAATTTGACATCTTTTTTTGTACTTGAAATGTTTTTTAATCATACTTAGCCTAAATTTTGATTTTCACAATTTTCTTTATATAAATATCTTATTGTGTATGATTAATCAATTATTCTGTAGAAAAAAAAAACATTCTCATAAACATGGATCAAAATGTAATGATCTCGGAAACAACTTCTCCGTTGACGTAACCAAGGCCAAATTGGCAGAGACCAATAATATCAAGTCATAATATTATAGCCTAACATGTTTAATCCCCTCCCACTTTTAATGATCCAATCCAATCCGGATGGATAAAATCAAATACCGCTCTGCATTTGTTTTGTTTTTTTGCTTATTTTTTTTACTCAGAAATACTTTGCAGTACAAACGATAAATGCATCACTAATGTTGTTTTATGTTGTCTTGGCACACCACATTTTTATTTTGTGATGACTTTTAAAAACAGTACAGTACAAGTTAATAGAAAAAGGTACCATATTGGTCTTATTTTTAAGTATATGCTAACAGATGGCTGTGCCATAATCGGTTTGTAAATCTGTCACTGCTTAGGCGATGAATGGCACAAAAGTGACGGTAGATTAATGTCATTTCCATCACAGTGGCAGTTCAATGGTCCAGATGTACACCCACCTATTCTGTGTATCAGAGGTAATGAACAGTTTACACACAAACTGCTTAGTGCCCATTAATACAGCAGACCCAGACAAGTGTGAGGGATTTCTGCCAATGGCCATAGAGTATGTGCATATATGTAAATCTGTCCCTCCTTGCTTGATTTGTTTGGCAAGCATCATTGGGATATTAATGGGCCTTTAAAATGAATTATATAATACATTCCTATTCGTTTTTTTTCCATTTGACATTTTTATTGTGTAAATCGCAGGGAGAGGATAGAAAATGATGGGGAGAAGAGGGGGCAATATGATCCGGATGTAATGTGAGCCAGAGTAAAATTTGTGAATTCCACATGTACTGCATTTGCTCAATAAGTCAGAGCATGTCCACATGGCTACAGCACGAACATAATCATATTCTTGCTATATTATATAGTTTCTTACCTCCTTATCTAAGTAAAAAGGAGTAAGGGTATCAGAATATAGCAAATGTTGGACTTAAAACTTCATTACCAGCGTGACCACCACACCTCAATATTTCAGAGCATATGTGCTGAACGGCTCCATAATAATCCTATTCGTTACATATATTTCATTTCCTTCTCATCTTGGTCAAGAAAAAAAGTGAAAAAGTCAGGAATTAGACGTCCAGGTATCTGATCATGTCTGATTCTGGACAGCAGAAGTTGGAGAGGATTGGTTTATTGTCCTCCTTATTTATTTTTCAACCACTAATATAATGTTGCACTTTATCTCTATTGGTTACTCCATTGCTGTTCTATCTCCGTTTCCATGTGGTGTATGCTGTAGGAACCTGTAGAGAGAGCGAGAATTGTGCACTGTCGAGCCGAGAACTTTTAAAGTATATGTACACACAGAAATCATCCAAGCCTGTGGCATGCCTGCTAATGCATATACATACTTCAGCTTATGTGGGATCAGACGCCCAGGTATTAATCACTAGCTGGAGGGCCTGATTACACAGCATTCAGCTCTGTAACGCACCTTCTCTTACCTTTTGCACAGATTTGATTATTCTCCCAGAAGAATGTTTAGCAAATCGAACTTTCCTCTCAGGTGGCATGTAGAAATTAGTTGGGCATGCTGTCTTACTTTTAAAATCCAACAAAACTTGATGAATTCTCTTTAAAGCTGGAGTCCATCGGTCCACAGAGCTAGCAGCTACGACTCGCACAACATCACTGATTTAGGGATGATCACTTATCAGCACAGAGACGGCAGAGAGCTTCCGTTGTCCCTGGAGCCTAGCAGCTGTAATTCTGCAACCTGCCATACATCTATGCAAATGCTTAGCTGAATTTAACATGCTAATGGCAAAAGACAGATAAAAGAAAAGCTCATAGAGACGTGTTGAACTTGGGGGATCTACATTCACTTACCAACGGGAATCCAGTTTAACCAGGCACTTAATGTTCTGAAATAGCCCTGTGCCATGAGCATTTAAAATAAGTAATTGTCTGTGTTTATAAGGAAAACACGCCTCCTTTCTATGTAAATTAGGCTTACTGTGAGATTGTGTGTTCACAAAGCTAAACATTATTTGCCAGGTGCAATAATTGGTACTTGTGAATTGAAAATTACCACTAGTGGAAAGCAGGTTGTGTTTAAAAGGCGGTGTTTGTGTACATTTTCTAGTTACCATGGTACAGGTAATTGAAAGAATTATCATTAAATAGAGAAGACGGGACATGCAGTATATATCCACATGTGCTGTTTTTGCACTAAATACACAAAATATTCTTAACTGAATTTGAAATCACGGATTGAGATGCCTGCATCATTAGTCCCAGTGAAGTATTGCAGTAGTCTGCTGCACAAATTGCATACAACACCGATTTTTCTGGCATGTTCATGGTAATATCTAATGTTCATAATTCCTTTTGTGAATCATGTGCTAAATCAACAAAAATAGTGCATGCAAGTAAACAATGCTAAGAAAGGGCACAATTCATTGGTGAATTCCTCCATGGTGTTACCTTCCACTAGCTTGGATCTCCTCAATCTGTTGAACACAAGTGCTATCTATAAGGTGCTTTTTCCACTTCTTTGAATGGAAAAGTGGTTGCACAAGATGTTGTTTTTTGTAAATGTGCCCTTTATAACAAACTTCCTTTGGCAGTGCTTCCCAGAACTTTTATTACTTTTTGGGCAACTTGTGATGCAGGCTTTGATAAGTGCTTTCAGAGATATTTTCCCTCGTGTTTTATTTTATCTGCGGGACTGGATGTGTCACCAGTCTCGTTTTGGCTCACGGTGTTGGTAAAAGGAATTCTTTCAAATCTTTTCTCTGCCCTCCAAGGGAGCTTCTCCCTTTTTCTTTTTTCAAAGAGGTGAGCCTGAATGTGCTGTCTGTCTGATCTGAGGTCAGCATAAAAACATGCAAAGAACCACATGGCCTGAAGACATGACACTCACTTCCTGGTCTTGAATCAGTATATGCCACTTACAGAAATGTCAGTGTTTTAATCGAGGGCAAGAGTTTCAGGGAAGAGACGGGGATAGGTTTAGTGAATACACCTTTCTTTCCTTTTGTCATATTCAAAGGAGCACCTGCCAAGGAATACAGGTGAAAGCGAAGAGATGATAGCGAGACAAAAAATGGAAATGTTTCCATCAAAGAAGTCTTTGTGAGAACCTTACTGAAACTTACCTCGAGTCATTGAACAAATCTTTATTGTTTAACATTTTATTAATTTTTAGTTACATTTAGTTACAGGTGTCATCAAATAAGAAGAGCAAGTTAAAGTGTGGGTTTTTATTTTATGTTTTGAGTGGAGTCCTCTTGCTGTATTTTCTTTTGAGTAGAAATTAGTGAGGTAGGTGTGTGTGTGTGTGTGTGTGTGTGTGTGTGTGTGTTATGTGTGTCTCACAGGGCATGTGATGCGTCAGTGCAGCAGTGTTGGAGTAGTAGTGCTTGTAGTTAGTGCATGTTGCATGCTGTCACTGCTTCCTCTCTGCTTTCAGCTACTGCCACCGGATAGCCCTCTGTTTTCAGGGGTGAAAAGAGGAGCCGTGTGTGTAAGCCTCCTCAGCCGGTACATAGCCTCTCCACTGCCAAGATCTCGTACACGCCTCCTCATGGCACACATGGTAACTGGTCCCTTGAGGTTCCAGGCTAAGTTGTACGGGATCTCGGAGCAGCAGTGGGCCCCAGAGACGTGGCATGCAGGCCCATCGGTGAGTGGAAACGCCCTGATGCCTGTCAACCACTGCCCCAGTTATGGGTAAATAGCCCCAGCTATGGGTAAACAGTGAAGACCCCAACGGCGGCGCAGGCGGAAGATGGTGATGTGAGAACCACCACAACGGCTGGAAAGGCGGAAGAAGGCAACCCTAGGCCACGTGGGTTAACTCAGGAGGGTACAGTGGCTAGGGGAGCAAACCCTGAAGACAAACCTGCACCTGGGGACAGGCAAAGGCGGAGTTCAAATGACCGGACCACCGGCAGCCCCTTGCAACTCCTGCCAGACGAAGGTTGTCATGGGTTCCCTCATGCCACTGGAAGTCATCTGGTAGGAGTGAAGATGGTGGGAGTGAGGTCTGCGCACCCACACCCTCACCTTAATCCTCACCTATGCGCAAGGACAGCTCCTAACACAAAACTCAACTGCACAGCGCTGAATAGCCTCTCCACCAAAGACAAACTCCGACGGCTCCTTGCTGAAAACCTCAACAAGATCCCTGAGGAATCAACCGACTGGCCAGCTCTGTGCCAGGCTATTCATAGCGCAGTCTCAGAGGCCCTAGGCCAATCAAGGAAACACCACCAGGACTGGTTTGACTGTAACTCAGCTGAGATACAGTCACTCCTAAAAACTAAGCATGAGGCCCACAAAGCTCTCCTGTCCTGCCCTGGATCTCCCACCCTTAAAACCGCCTTCAGTGCTGCAAGAACAGCAACCCAGCGAGCCCTCAGGACTATGGAGGACACCTGGTGGGTGCAAAAGGCACAAGAAATTACTAACCTGGCAGATTGCAATAATATTCAAGGCTTTTATGATGCCATAAAAGCATTATACGGCCCTAGGAAGCGGGCGATTGCCCCAGTCCGATCAGCTGATGGCGCCATGCTCTTCAAGGACCGCCACGAGATTATTGCCCGCTGGGCAAATCATTTTGAGTCTCAACCACATCAACCCTGTCGACCCACATATTCTGGATAATCTCCCAGACCTGCCACCAACCATACACCTGGACGTCCCACCACTTTACTCAGAACTCCGGCAAGCCATTGCAGGGCTGAAGAACAACAAAAGCCCTGGACCTGATGGAATCCCTGCAGAGGTTTTCAAACACTGAGGATACATCCTCACGCGTCGCCTGCACCTCCTGATCCAAAACATCTGGGAACATGGGACCCTCCCACAGGACTGGAAGGATGCTAACATCGTGGTCATTTTCAAACAGAAAGGAGACCGAGCAGTCTGCGGCAACAGCCGCGGGATATCTCTTCTATCCATCGCAGGGAAAGTCCTGGCCAAGATCATGCTCAGCAGATTGGTTGAGTACTTCTCGGAAACTGTGCTTCCGGAAACGCAGTGTGGCTTCCGGAAGACCAGATCCACGACAGACATGGTTTTTGTCTTGAGGCAGCTGATGGAGAAGAGCCGAGAACATCACAAAGACCTTTACGTTGCCTTCATCGACCTCAGCAAAGCTTTTGATACCATCAACCGTGAACTGCTCTGGAAACACCTCTCCAAACTTGGGGTACCACCCAAGTTTCTCAGCATCCTAAAGCAGCTGCATGACGGGATGCAAGCCAGAGTCCTTATGGGAGAACTCCAGTCAGAGTCTTTTGAGGTAAACGTTGGGGTGAAGCAAGGCTGTGTCTTGGCTCCGGTGCTCTTTAATATCCTCCTCCTCTGCCATCACCTGCCTCTTCCATCGTGTCATGGGACATGAAGACGGTGTCCATGTGGAATACCGACTTGACGGAAGCCTTTTCAACATCCGTCGGCTACAGGCCCGCACAAAGACAAAGACCCGCCAAATCTGTGAGCTTCAGTATGCTGATGACTGTGCCGTCTTAGCCCACAGCCCGGACTCTATGCAGCACGCCCTTAACACAATATCCAGTCTGTACCAATCCTTTGGCCTACAGGTCAACATTCAAAAAACAGAGGTCATGTCCCATCTCACCACCCCTGCTCCCACATCCCCCAGTTTTCACATAAATGGTGTTCCACTTAAAACAGTGGACCACTTCACCTACCTCGGCTCCACTCTGTCCTCATGCTGCTCCCTTGATACAGAAATACACACCCGGATAAATAAAGCCTCATCATCTTTTGGACGCCTACGCAGCAGGGTTTTCGAAAACCATAACCTGAAGATCAGTACCAAGGTCGCTGTTTACAACGCGGTATGTCTTGCCACTCTGCTTTATGGGGCAGAGTCATGGACCCCATACCGCCAGCACATTATCACCTTAGAGGCCTTCCATATTCGCTGCCTGCAGAAGATCCTCAATTTGTCCTGGGAAGATCGAATCCCCCATACAGTCATCCTCAGTAACACTGGCTCAATCTGTATGGAAGCAGCTGTGGCCAAAAAACATTTGCGCTGGATCGGGCACACCATCCGTATGCCTGAACACCGCTTGCCCCGCCAAGTCCTCTACGGTCAACTAATGGGTGTGAAGCGGTCTGCTGGAGGGCAAAAGCGGCGCTTTAAGGACTACACCAGGGACATCCTAAAGCGAGCGAACATCCCCCTTACGCAGCTTGAATCCTTGGCACTCGACAGATCTGCCTGGCAGGTCACCTGTGCCTCTGCAGTCTCTCAAATACACCAAAACAACCAAGACCGACGATCTGAGAGGCGCATCAAGAGACACCAGTGGGCGGCTGGTACCCCCCTGGCATCTGGTTTCCCTTGCTCCATCTGCGGACGAGTGTGCGGCTCAAGGATCGGACTTAACGCCCACGAGAAGTGGCACCAGCGGCAAAGTCGCTGAAACCAAACCCTCTCCCACCCCCACCCTTGGAGCAAGCGTCATCATCGAACACGATGGACAGCTAAGAGAGAGAAGAGAGAGAGAGTGTGTGTTATATTTTGCAGCTTTCGTGACAGTAAGTGGTCGTATAGTTTTCTGTGAGCTCAAGTCAACTTTTGAGTCCAACCTGGTCTCATAGTGAAAAAGTGACTATGTACATTTATATATGTCTCCAGGTACAATTTCCTGTGAAATAAACACTAGAGGCACTACAAAAACTTTTTTTTTTTTTTTTTTCAATTAACCCTCAAATTATAAATTTAATGGCTGATTATGACTTAACCAATACTTATTTTTCTCTCTATTACCCTGCTATTTTATGATATTGACACACGTTTACTTTTAAAAATGATAAATTCTAATGCTTGTATTACAGATCCACATATATATATATATATATATATATACACACAATTATTCTGACATAATTAGCTTGTGCGGTAGCTCACCTAATAGGGCGTTATACTCCAAGTCGGAGGACTGCGGTTTAAGTCCAGTAATGAACTCATAAAAAGTGGCAATATAAACGGTTTCAGAAAATATTTACACTGTAATTACTTGTAATTAATTTGTATTAGTCAGTGCTTATTTATACACTGTAACATGATTACTAATATAAAGTGTCACCACTTATTAGATTGTCATTTTGTTTGTTTACACAAAGCATATTGCTTATATTCATAGTTTGAACACGTTTTGCCAAGAGATTGCCTCCTAGACAAGAGAGCCATAAAATTTGAACATCTCTGCCTTTGCAGATCCTGACAAATGGCATTGAACTCTGTGTGCTGACTTGTGTAATCTCCTGCAGAAACCCTTCAAAGGCATCAGGGCAAGCAATGCAGAAATATTGTTGTTGGTCTTAGCACCCTCGGATTGAGTTTAGGGGGAATGGGTGAATTGATATAATGTGGACAACAATGCTATTTGTTAGGACACATTTCTGACTGTCGAAGGTGAAGACGTCTGCTCCATCCTCTCTCCCTGTGTGATCTGCCCCTGTCAAAGAGGTGCTATTATTGAGATTCTTCAAGTAGGAGAGAGATACAAAGGGGGTCAAATGTTAGAAAGATAATGAGTGTCCAAGACAGATGGAAAGAGGATGCGGAAAATGGAAGATCTCTCTTAGTGTTTGTCACCAGCCTGCCAAACATTTGTGGGGCCAGTTAATTTCTTTTATGGGCTGCTATTGTTTTGTCTTTTGCAGATGTAATTGAAAAGCCTGCAAGTGTTTGGCAGCTTGTTGCATCTCTAATGAGGAAAATGTGTCCAGCAAAAGCACTAAGAAGTGAAATAAGACAAACCAAAAAATACCCCCCCCCAGAAAAAAAAACAAAACAAAACAAAAAAACTGCCACTTCCTTCGATGTACTTACGAAAAATGGACTGTTATGTATTGAATGTGTTTGTTTGTTCCAATAAGTGCGTTTCCTCTGTTTACACTAATGTTCTGTGATTATAATCTGTGTGTGGTAATCCCTCTCTAAAGAGTGCTTCTGTTCCCACAACTGATGGTATTTGATACTTAACATGCTAGAAGAAAGTTCAAATCACAATTTCCTTAATTAAGTTTATCTTCCTTTCCTCCTGTCTCTAAGCCCGCCTCTGTTAATTAAACCAATATCAATCCCTCAGCGTGCTGTACAGCGACGTGTTTGGAGGCTTTTATTGATCAGCAGACTCACTTACTTCCACATGTTCATGGCCGGCCATCTGAGCAGTTTGATTTACTTCTCCAAAATGTATTATTCAGGAGGAATGAGGAAGCACTGCAGACACTGCCTGAACTCTCGTGTCAAGTGCTGTGTGTGTGTGTGTGTGTGTGTGTGTGTGTGTGTGTGTGTGCGTGCGTGCGCTGGTTTATCTGTATTGGGCAATAGAATTGTTTTTTAATTGAGTGCACGTGGGCCTACTGTCAATTTATGAGAGAAATCAGAGGAGTGTGAAGTAGAAGTAAAAATTAACACCAATGTTCAATAAATAATTGGATTTATTTATAATCATAAATTAAGTAATATAGTTTATTAACCCAACGGTGGACTGTTTATGGTTGCCAAGCAACATAGCAACTTGCCGCGTTAATATCTACCTTTTTCCTATCTTCTCCATGGGCGCACCATTGGGGCGAGAGACTTCCTCTCGGATGCTCCACATTTCGGCTTAGTTGTTGTTGTTGTTATCAGCTAGACTAATATCACTGGTGATGGCGAGCAGCTAAGGGTCTGTATAACTATGCGCTGTGTCTTAAAGACTACTGGAAAATGAATGTCACAAAGATAAGCCCCCTCCCCCAAAAGCTGCCAATGCTAAAATATTCCAAGTCGAACCGGATTTAATAATCAGAGGTTGCATTAAACTAATTCTCCGTCACTTTACTTTTTTTTAAAACATTGACAGATACTGTAATTCCTAATGCGGTCTGTCAGATTTGGAAGATGACAAAGCTGAAAAACATTTAAACCAAGCCTTTGTTTTATAAATCATCTTTACAAGGATCATATCTCATGTCGTACCAGGCATACAAGGCATTTTCCCAGTGGGCCGACACGCTTTGTGGCCAATCAGGGGCAGACTGGCTATCGGGAGAACCTGGCGGGCCGGAGGGCCGGCCGCAGAATGGGCCGCGATAAGCTGAAATGAGCCGCCGTGTTATGCAGAACGGGCCACGAAACGGTGCCGTGATATGCCGAAGGGGCAGCGATATGCAGAAAAGGACAGCAACACCCATCCCAGTCCACCCCTGACTGTATGTGAATGAGTGACCAACAAAGTTGTCCTCGACAGAGTGCGTGAGAAGGCGGCACTTCTGTTAATTCAGAAATAATGCAAAGATACGTGCCTCAAAGGTTTATATCCTCTTTTCACGGACATGTCCTTTTTCTAACCTTAATTAGCGACCAGTCAGGATTTCTATTTCATTTTCTCTCTCTCTCTCTCTCTCTCTCTCTCTCTCTCTCTCTCTCTCTCTCTCTCTCTCTCTCTCTCTCTCATACATGCAGAGAGTGCTAGAGCCCAGTAACTTTACCATGAAAATGTTTTTGATCTATTCAGGGATTGTCATTGAAACCAAATGTCCACACATGGCCTTAAATGAGAAAGGGATATACGTTAAGTAATCACAGACTGATCACAAGTTTAAGACTGTTGTTACTTATATTTCAATGCTTTGTATTGGGAATAAACTGCGATGCAGTAGTCTGTAGCATCCACATTGGAAGAACACACTAAGAATAATGGGTAATTTTGATGCATTATATAACATAATGTTTGTAAATGTTCATTAAAATGGTTGCAAAGAGATATATCCATGTTTTTGTTTTTTGTGAAGAAATATGTAGACTTTTTAAACAACCCAGTATTTTAACTTGATTCAAAGGCCTGCATGATTTTGCTGTTCATGTAACGGGTTGATGAATACACATCCTCATACATTTAACATGCTTCTAAAGCTTGAGGAATGTGGCATATAAAAATGAAAACCATTATTAGACATGCAATATGCACATTTACGGCTTAAATTATTGGTCCACAAATAAAGTAATAATGTTTGACTTGTTCAGTGTTAGACTTTGATTGAACAAGTTTATTACTGAATTCAAAATAAATGCAGACATATTTTAGAAGCAATATATAATTTTCATTTGCATAGTCTTTCATAAATAAAGTTTGTACTGCCGTGGTAAAGACAGGGACCGTTTCCTCCCTTCGATGATGCACAAGATCATTATTAGATCATATCTGGCACAGCGATTGCACTTTGGAATTACTAAAATAATGGAAAAAAAAAAAAAAATAGCCATTTGCCTTTTGGAGTTTGTTCTTGTCTTTCACCAAAATAAAATGCTAGGAAAATGAATATGCTTAGAGCAGACCATATCAATGACTGAGATCCATTAAATTATGTCAAATCCTGAGTTTGTCCTGATCCACCAATTATGATGGAACTTTAAAGAACCCTGTGTGTTTGAGCCCCACCAACAGCACTTTTGGGCCATTTTCAGCTCAATTTGAACAAAGCACCCTTTGAAAGCTGTTTTTTCAGGTGTACAAAAAGAACCCGAAAGTGCCACCACTGAATGTTTTGTTTTTAAATGGTAACATCATCTTTAGAATTAAATTAATGTGCAGTCACAGGTGTGTGCATACTGTATATTGTCTAATTTACAACTACATCGTCGCTCAACCTACTGTTTATACAATGAGAATTCTCTTAATTGTATTAGCCTGTGAGTTTGTACTGTATATGTTTGCAATGAACTTCGAAAATTGACCATCCAGCTTTAATTGGTGCACATTTTATATTTTAGCAAATGCCCTTATTTTGCCCCTCCCCATGGTTAAGTGCATCATTACATTCCCCTGTTCACCTCTCTGCAAACCTTTCTTTATTTTCCTATAGCTTAATTGTGCATCTATCTCCCTTACCTTGCCGCTTCCTCTGACCTCATCTTCATTCTTCTCTCTCTCTCTCTCGTTTCCCTGCTGCTTCCACTTTTTGAAGGGTGGATAAAAGGTCTTTGTTGGATCTTCATTTGCATACATTTTTATGCCTGATATGTGAGCCACATTTAATGGAACTGCCTTACACATGCAGTGTGGGCAAAATTAATTCCCTTACAACCTCTTTTAGTACTACATCTTTAATTTTCCACCTTCTCCAATTACCCCTGATGAGTCCTCCCATATGACAGTTATACCCTTTGAAGCACATGCGATAAATACTGATATTTGATAAATGAACACAAAGATCAGCACGTGAGTCATATGGAACGGCATGCCAAGGAAAGGTTAATAAAATCGTTACATGATGGACTGCAGAGGGCATGCAGCAAGACAAATGCAGTTGTCGGGCCCTGTAGAATGAGACTTCCATGTGCCTGCTGTAATCTTGGTGTAGCGGCTGTATAAGACTGAATGTGCAATGTAACGTGAAATGAGGGCATGTAGACTGTAACGCTACAGTAGTCATTCATTGAACTGTGTATGGTGACTTAAATGAGGCACTTGAAAATATTTATATTTGTTGAATTTGGAAGGAGCTGGGTCCAGCTTTTTGGCACTTACATTTATTTTATGCCACACCTGCAAAAGGTGGTTACATCGAAACACACAGGGAAAAATAAAGGGATTTGCAACAGTTTTTTCTTTGCATATTAATGGCCAGTAGCACAAGTCATTGTGACATTTGCAGAATCTTATGAGATGAGACGGTCTACAACATTTTGTCATCTTGTTTCTCATATTTGCTTTTTGGTGGTTTATTGCAAGGACAATTCCACATTTTAGAAGTTCTGTGGATTTGTTTTTTGGCAGACATTCAGTGGTAAGGATGCTTTCTTTAGTAGACATTTTTTTGTCTTTTGTTTGAATCATGCATATCTCTTATACCAGCAAGGCTCATATTATAATTCTTACAATTAGTCTTTAACCACGTAATGTTGTAGTTCCTAATAATATTTCTGGCCAACTGGTGAGTAATGTATTTACGCAGCAAAGCCAATTTTAATTTGCAATTGGTGCTTGACAGTGTTCATTTTGGACCCTAGAAGGAGGTTTTTGATATTTAATGAAAATCAGTGCACAATGAGGTAATGGGGTTGATTCATGTTTAACATTTTGCAGAAAGATTTGATTTTTGTCTGTTTGTATTAGCTTGCTTACTGCATGTCCTGTTTGAGAGTGTCAGGCTCATGCATTTGTGCTCCAGTAATGGTTATTTTTCCATTACAGCCAAACATATCCAAAGCTGCTTCAGCTGCCACTTTCCTGAGGGAAGTGTGAGCAATCTCACCCAAGCATGTCGCTGTGATATATCTCCACCCCTGTCCTTTGACTGAGCATTCTTTACGGCCTTGCTTTTCAGGGAGGTGACTGGCACCTCCACATCCTGCCAAGTGCACTGTTAAATCATGTAATCTTCCAGAAGAATAGGATGAACAGTCACATCACCCGACAACGCACAAAAAACTTGTGGGTGGTGTGTGGGACAAACTCAAAACAATAGCACACACTTTTTAGTCTGATTATTTCCATGAGTTGGAGTGGCCTGTGGCATGAATAGGTCCCATTTGAGCGTATTGATTGTTGGTATGCTCTTAGCTGCACTTTGGCATGTGGGTATTGTAAATGCAGCATTTTTCACAGGCAGGGGCATTTATTCCCCCTCACTGGAAGTCATTGAGATCCCAAATTCTATTGCTCTCTCAGTCAAACTGTACGTTTGCTTTTAACACTTGTCATTGTGGAGCGCCTGCTGTTGCAAAGCACATAAAAGGATCAAAGAAAATGATTGAGGTTCTTCTTAACCACAACATGGCAGAATGTTTGGCACTTTTATTGTATGTATACTGAAGTGGAGATTGAAAATTATCTGAGATTGAAAGGGGAATGAAAACGGGACATGAGGTTGGCCGGATTCAAACCTTCTAGTTTGTTGTTTAAAAGTTGGATCTTCATTTTCATGACTGGTTACGCCTGGTGACATGTGACATGTGTGGAAACTGCTAGGCCATGACTTATATTAAATTTTTGGCCCAGCTGGTGAGCATTCAAGACTGGGTACCTATCCTAAATGCCTGCCTCAGCCCTTGCAGTAAGTCCTCACTTTCAAAAATAATACCAAATAGACTATTGATTTTACAAAAGGCCACATCAAGGGCACATACTGGCATCTAATGTGGCTTTTCTACTACACAGTACAGCTCGACTCTGCTCGCTTTTTGGGGCTTTTCCACTGTGTATAGTAACCGGTACCTAGTACTTTTTTTTTTTTTAGTACCACCTCGGTCGAGGTTCCAAGCGAGTCGAGCCAATACTAAATGCGACGTCAAAACCCTGCAGAATCGTCACTACCAGCATCACTGGATTTGCGACACAGGAAATCAACCAGCTAGTTTTAAAGTTGGCAACTTGTTCACGCGACTTTCAAATTGTAAAATTAAATGGCTGTGGGCAAAACCACGGCATGGTCAATAAACGTTGTGCAGACGTTCCTCTCGTTAGTGATGAATGAAAAGGAAAAGTCTCTCAGGAATTGTTTCTGCTTTTGGCCACACACATCTACCACCAGATCTACCAACAGTGTAGGAAAAAGTTAAAAAAAAAAAAAAAAAAAAAAAAAAAAAACTGAAGTGACAACAGAACCATTAAGGACCACAACAGCCAGAGTGGTTCAAACAGAAGAAAGTGGAAGTGGTTCGACCAAATGGACACTATCTATGGCAATAGCCCGGCGAGTAATGGGAGGGAGAGTGCCCTAAACTCGGCCACGGTGTTATTGTAGTCCACAGTGGAGGATGGTATATTTTGTTACATTAACTCTGTTCTGCTTGAAAGCTTCACTTTGTTTAGTTGACCAGCTACTGGAAAGCTTGCTACTAAAACAACCAGGCCAATTTAACTGTTACACGTGTAAAATCACCATGCAACAACTGCTTTATGCAGCACAATGAGCTAGTAGCTAACAGCTAGTGGTCGTACTATTGTTTATGGTCAGTAATGTTTGTCACGTTTAAACCTCTGGGGTCTGAGTGTGTTTTGTGCCCTGGAGAAGCTTTGACATTTGTGCTTTATTTCAGTTGCTTAAAAATATATTAAATGCTAATGTCTGATAACACTGTATTCAGCACAAACTGGTCTACAATAATATGTGAGCAACATGTATGTACATGTTTGTATTTTTGAGAAAATAACATTTATGCATGGTTTTTGAAAAAAAAAAAAAAAATTTAAGTCATTGAAATAAGGCCATATAACACATACTTAACATTTGTCCACAAGCCTTTTGAGAATTGCATCTTTTAGCCTAGAGATTTTGCTACAAAATTATGTAAAAACCCATCCTGATCACTCATTCATACAAAACAATTTAGGCATTTAACTTTTGTAAGACACTATTAGTATTAGAAAGGTCATATGCGAGGAGGCGTGAATCATCACAGATATTTATGTGATTCACACCTGAGGAGACAAAGACCCCTCCCCTGGGCCTATCAATGAGGAATGTGACCGAAAGAGAATGAATGTGAGGAGACTTAATGATCAAAATCAAGTTTTAAGTTAAAATAAGTAATATGTCTATACATTTTCTTCACATAAAGACTTAACTCAAAAATTTTAGACCTACACTACTGTTTAAAAGAAGTCTCTTCTGCTCACCAAGACTGCATTTATTTGATCCAAAATACAGTAAAAACAGTGATATTGTGAACTATTTTTACAATTTAAAAGAACAGTTTTCTATTTGAATATATTGTAAAATGCTATTTGTGATCAAAGCTGAATTTTCAGCATCATTACTGCAGTTTTCAGTGTCACATGATCCTTCAGAAATCATTTATAATATGCTGATTGTCTAATATGGGCATATTTAAAGTGCATTTTACTCATTTAACCTGAACACATATTTGCAAGCACAAGCGTAATTGATGAAAATGCGGCAGCATTAACATTAGATAAAATATATAATCTAAACATTAATGTTATTTTTTATATCATATTACATATTTATATTATACAGCATACAATTTAAATACCTGCTTTAGCTGAAACAACATTTCAATGTAACTAAAACTTGCTTATTAGGAGTCATATTTCAATACTCTGAATCCTGACTGGCAAGTCTGGAAACAGTCCCACTAGTAAAATATGGACATGTTTACATAAAATAGCATGTCAACTAATGCAAGTAAAACTAAATGACTTACTCGTCCGAAATTGTATCCTCAGCTGGATCAAGTCTCTCTTCAAAATACAAACGTTCATTGGAGTCCCGCTCTTCTTCTGAGGAAAATGTTAACTCTTCGTCACTATCCAGGAGCTTCTTCACTTGTGTATCGTGCTATCTTTCAAACATGCAGAAAAGTGAACAAACTTGTTATTTTTAAGGCACAGTCGGGGACGTTTACCATTTGCATTGATCGCCTCAGCACATTACCATTTTAATGGCGCCCTCTGCCTGTGGGTGTGATCGCATTAGGGATTATTAGCTGAGCCAGGGGAAATTGTACATCACTTTTTCATACAGATTACATTGCAGGAGAATATTTGTTTTGAATTAATTTAAAAGTAGACATTTTAAGCTTTCCTTAGACATACGTTTCATGTCTGTGTGATAAGTATTCATTCATGAGTTTCAGTTCACTTTTGTGACATGTTTCAAAATATATGCTCGCAAACACAGAGACTGCTGAAAGCTCACCCTTTTTATTTAAAAAAAGCACAAGGTTTTGTTGTTATTGTGAGGTGTACACAAATCAAATTAGACCCTTTATAGTCTCTAATAATGTCTTACACGTATCTGTATGCCCCAAAATGACAGAGAATCTGAAGTTGTTTCCGCTGTAATGCCAGCATCGACCCCAGAGGGTTAAGATGATGTCACGGCAGTAGAGGCGGCGCATCTATGACGATCAGCCTATAATCCCACCCACATTGAGGTGGCACTAAACTGCAGTGGAAAAGCAAGCTCAAAAAAGCGAGTTGAGTCGAACCATTACGTGCAGTGGAAAAGTGCCATAAGTGGACATTCGTGTGAAATCTTCTGAATCATAAAATGCCAAATGGCACATCCTGTCACCTAATGGACTTCGGACATGCATGAGAGATTACAGTGAGACCCCAAGTCCACATCAAGTGTGCCATTTGAAACGGGTCTCTGTGAGTTTCTGGTCTTGGCCTTTTTTCTACATATATGACCCATTATTAGGGCAAATCAAGGGTCCTGCCTTCTGGATTTTCCTAATTACTGGTGTGTGTGTGTGATAGCAACGCCTCTTGATAATGAGGTTTAATATTTTTTGTAGAATCCAAGTTGCTTTCCGTTCTTCCATTTTCACAGGGTTCCTCTTTTGATCTCCTTTCTGTCTTAAAATGTCCTTTCATGTATTTATCAACTGCAGTCCTGTAGTTAATCTTCTGTCTGGTATGCTCTTTCAGGCAGTGGACAATTACACCTTTTAGAGTTACTTATGGCTCCTCAAATTGAGCTTTTGGTCTACAAGCCTTTTTCATCTATCTATCTTCCTATTGGCTGGTTGGAGTAGATGCTATTTCATGCTCTTCAGCAAATCTGATCATAAAACCAAAACACAACCACCATTGACATTGAAGAGGGCCCATCCAAATTTTAGGATACTGGTCATCCGATATGAGTTTTTCCAATAGTTGATTCTTAAATGATTACATTTAGTCACCCCCCCCTTATTGCTATTTCAGCAATATGTGTCCATTTCAGTACATCTATTTAAATGCTAATGCATTCCTACAGTATGCATAAACCTTTTTAGACTTTGTAAAAGGTAATGCTAAGCAGTGCCACAGGGCCATGATTTAACTGCTCTGAAACCTTCCCGACTACAGACAGTCCCTATGCAGAACTTCTTATTTACAGTTTCTCTTTGATGGTTCTCAACCCAGGAGGTTTGGCCACCTCTTACAGAACAGATCAGAAATATTAAGCGGCTTTTTCTTCTGCTCTGAGAGAGGCTCAGACTTATCATTTGCAATACAGGAAAAATATTTGAACTGATTTTGTGTGTTCATGTTTGTGTTCTGAATTCATCGTAAAATGGAGGGCTAAATTTAATAATATGCACTTCTCATCCAGGACTATAATGTCCCAGAGCATTGAGAAGCTTAAACAACAGGAGCGTTAGAGCAGGGCCGAGGGCTTGAGTCTCGAATGCTGACAGAATCAGAGCGAGTGTGTTCTGCTTAAGCTCCTCAGATGGTGAATTATTGGCCTTCACTCCCAGCTCTTTCTCTATCCAGTGAAGATGTGGCTTTTTGTTTATGGTTCCCCTGTAAGTATTGATGTAAACCCTCTATCTGCTCTGAAGCATTTAAGTGAGAGGGGAAATGAGAGAGAGAGAGAGATTGGATGCTGAAGGAATGCTTGTTTTGGTTTTGCTTGAATAAACCAGGGAGTTAGATGGGTTACCAGTGCAGACAGATGCTATCAGTTAAGAGTTCATTGCTGCTGTAGGGTAGTATGAAGGGAGAAGATTGTCTGTTAGCCTTTAGGGATACAACAAGCAGGAGCATATGCTTTTTCCCTTTTTTGACATATTAATGCATCATATGCACATGCAAATGTTCAGATCTACATTATCCACCGACTTCGGTACCTAGCTGATCATACTGGTCAAAAATCAAGAACTGTGTATTGAAGCTATTTGGGATTAAAAGCTATATTAAATAGTTATGTTAAACAAATTTTCATTTTTGGTATAGAGAATTGTTTCACTGGAATTAATGGTGTTTACAACTGAAATTATATGCTGTAGTTTTACAATGATGTTATCTTTTGCTGAACAGTTCTGTCCCTTTCTTTCCCTGTGTCCTTCTCACTGTAGGTAACATCAATGAGTGCACACTGAATTACTACTTCTTCCTCTTGGCTGCCATTCAGGGAGTCACGCTGCTCCTCTTCCTCATTGTGTCTGTGAAGTATGACAAACAGAAGTCCAGAGTAGGAAGCCACAGGGCCTCTCTCACCAACTCATGACCCCATCACAACTTCAGATCATGGAAAACAGCCCATAGTTTTCACCATTATTTTCTCTCATGTTCAAAACCCATATGACTTTCTTCTGTAGAATGCAAAAGATGATGTTAGGCAGAATGTTAGCCTCAGTCACCATTCAGTTTCATTCCATCTTTTGTTCATACAGTAAAAGTGGATGGTGACTAAAGCAAACAATCCTGCCTTACATCATCGTTTGCGTTCTAAAGAAGAAAAAAAGTTGCATGGGTTTGGAACAAAATTAGCGGACGAAAATTATGACAATTTTCATTTTTGGGCAAACTTTCCCTGTAAGACTTTAATAATGAGGTAGGATTTTAAACATTTGATTCGACACTTGAACCCCTTCTGTTTACACGAACTCTCCATTTCTAGCAATTTCAGACACTCACAATTTGACAGAAAACAGACAAACAAACCTCAAGTGGTTTTGCATAAACCGTTTTATTTAAAAGGATGTTGGAAAATTAGGTTTGTTCACTCCATCAGCGATCGAGAAGTGCTTGTTTGTTATAGTGTGTAGTTAAAATAACACTTAAGGGATATTTCACCCGAAAATGAAAATTCTCACTCATGCTGTCCCAGATGTGTATGACTGACTTCTGCAAAACACAAATATCTTTAAAAGAATATTTCAGCTCTGTTGGCCCTCACAATGCAAGTGAATGGTGATCAGAAATTTGAAGGTCTTAAAGGTAGTATAAAAGTAATCCATAAGACTCCAGTGGTTAAACTGATTCCTTCTGAAGCAATATGATAGGTGTGAGTGAGAAACAGATCAATATTTGAGTCCTTTTTTAAACTGTAAATCTACACTTTCACATTATGATGTTGAAGTGATTTTCACTTTCATGATCGGCTAACTACTTTTTGGGGCTAGTCAAAGGTCAAAAGTTTGATGGTAAAAAAGGTAAAATCTTTTTCTCACCCACTGCTATCATATTGCTTCAGAAGACATGGAGTTGACCACTAGAGTCTTATGGATATCCTTTATGCCTCCTTTGTCATTTTTGGACCTTCTGAGTTCTGGTCACCATTCATTGTAAGGGCCTAAAAGAGCTGCAATATTCTTTTAAAAATCTTCATTTGTGTGAAGAAAGTCATACACATCTGGGATAGCATTAGGATGTGTAAATGATAAGAGAATTTTCATTTTTGGCTGAACTATCTCTAACAATTTGGAGTTTTTTTTTTTTTTTTTTTTTTTTTTTTTTTTTTTTTGTATTTTTACTTTTGTTTGGAGTCTTTTCAAATAGTTCTTACTCACTAACCATTATATTGAAGGTGGTCTTGCAATTATTTACAGTGAGTTGTATAACTGAAAATGTTATTGTTTTTGAATGGTTGGATTTGAATATTTATTGAATCTGGTTTCTCATTGTGGTTTGCACTTGTGAAATTCTGTACTGCTGCACTTACATATCTAGTCCATTTCATTTAAATTTGTCTTTTTGGGCATGTGTTGTGGTACTTTTTAAATAGTTTTAACAATGGTACTATTTTAACAATGAATTATTTTCCTTTTTTGTTCACTAAATATACAGTTCAGGCACTATTTGCACTGTATGATGAATCTCAGGTCAGTCATTCTATTAATTAATACAAATTGGCAGTGTTTAACTGATGTCTAAAACAGCAAGTATGATTGGTTATTTGAAATGGTGCCTTTATGCAAGTAGCACATGCAGAGAATTGTTCAGTAATTTAGATGCGTATTTCATTAAAACTGCAGTACTTTTTTTTTTTTTTTTTTTTTATAGATTTTTTTTTTTTAAAATGACTTCAGTTTTTTTTACAGTTTGAATGAATTAGTAACTTTGGTACCAAACATATGGCATTTTATGGGTCTGTGTCTGTTGTAGATGTTTTATTAGGCATTACTTTTCCATTAGCTTGTTTTTAATGAATTTGCATTATACGTTGTATTTCGAAGCACTTCAGTACTCTACGTGTATAATGGTTATGACAGTAGCACAGCAAATAAAAAGCAGATAAATTATGTCCTAAAGGAGAATTTGCACAATCTCATTATGCATGTCTTAAATAGGAAGACGTTTTAGTGCAAATGTAAATGAATATTTTTTTGTGTGAATACACCGTAAAAATGCACAGTGCTTTTTAAAAACAACAACCCTTGTCATCTGCATGAGGATATGAATGAAATCACATTTGCACTAATCTCCTGTAAAAATACATTTATAATTAATGATTTATAATTACTTGATGTCATTAATTTTACATGCAAGCTCATTAGACATCACTTCACATTCATAAAAATGTATAGCTCAGCTTCATAATGGTATCATGGAGTAGAGGGCTTTATGCTTGATGTAATTATGATGCAAATTCAGCAATGATTTTTTTTTTTTCCTGTTTTTGACAACTAATTACATTTGCTTTTGCAAAATTGTATCAACACTCCCATTTATGTTTCTGTGTTGGTCCTTTGTGTTTTAACACACAGGTATACAAGGGTTTAAGTCACTTTTTCAGCAGTTACAAATTGTGCCTTCAATGGCATTATTGCTCCACATTACTGTTGCACTCTCTCATTTTATCTGTTTACATTTAGTATTTCAAAGTGCTTATTAGGTACGTGAAATGATCTAAATCCTCTTGAATCTGTTTTGATGACAATTCACTAGAGACAGTATAATACACCCTTTTGAATCTGTGAACAATTTGTTGAAATATTATGAATTGTATGCTTGGTAGGATGAAAGGGCATCATTAATTATGAACTAGGCAAGTTAAAATGCTGTCTTTAAAGTCTTTTTTTATATATGATTTATTTTATTGAACTATTTTCTTCAAATGATGTGTGGTTATAAACTGCAATATTCTCAAACACATTTGAGTGTGTGCTGTAAAATGTTACAAACTTTTTTCCCTTTAATGTAGCTCATGCATGATGAAATGATTTTCAGTTGTTTTTGTCTCTACAATAAAATGTATTTGACCTCTGATTTTTGTTTATATGCGAGAGAGGCATTTTCAAAGTGAGCCACCCTCATATTATCACGCTCACAAATTCTCAGCTCACATGCAGACTCTGTAAACTTTCATATTCAATTGCATTTCTGTCTGATTTCATCAGATGTGCATGAAATTAGAACATCGTCTCTACATCCAAGCATATCTAGACAGAGCCGCATATGAGTGATTTCTTGCTAATAGTGTGACCACCAGCAAGCTGTTTGAACTCTTTATCTCCTCTCACTCTGAGTCAGACTGTTTAAACAGCCCATATATATCCTTACCGTCTACATGTTTTAACATTGTTGTGCTCTTTCAACTGTGTGTTTAGGAACACTACCCAATGAAGTAAATAGAACAGGTCAGAATTTAGCCAACACAAGCCTTATCCTGAATTATTTACATTTCTTGACCTACTGTGTTCATGGTTGCAAACCTCGTTGTAGTCCTTGTTCTAAATCCATAGAGCTCTTACTGTTTATGACCGATTCACTAGACTGGCAGCAAAGAAAATTAGTTTTGAGGTGAATATAAGGAACATATTGAATTGTAATTTACTCTACACAGTGTCCTGAAAAGGGACATTTCTTTTTTTGCTGAGTTTAGAGACAGACCTCTATTAATAACTTTCGCACGCATGTGAAAAACAAAATAACCCTCATTTGGTAAGCATCCTCACAAGACATATTAAGAGATTGTTGTGCACGCTTGAAATGGAATACATAGACGATCAATTAATTTCCAACAAAACCCTTCATCAGCCAACCAACAAGGACAATTGCATCTATGTGAACTTCTGCAGTTATTCTAGGATGGACTTCAATGACATTAGTCATTAATCTTTCAGGTCATACAAAATCTTTGTTTAAACACTGTCCCTTAACACTTACTTAGTTTAATAATGTTTAACCATGGCTTGCACTGTACATAAGCAATATTGGCACTATATTCATGATGTTAGTCAGAGGGGAACTGTGGCCCCCCCAGTGAGTCTGGTTTCTCCCAAGGTTATTTTTCTCCATTAATCAACATCTTATGGAGTTTTGTGTTCCTCGCCACAGTCGCTTTCGTCTTGCTCACTGCGGTTATAAATACAATTATTATTTTATTACTTATTTTTAAACACGTACACAATCGTATTTTATCAAACTACACAACAATGACTCTTAAGGCATTATAGATATTACAGTTTTATCTTTTGTTAATGAATTTTGTAAAGCTGCTTTGAAACTATGTGTGTTGAGATGACTTGATTTGTCCAATAAACTATTTTATTTGCAGTTGATGTACATCTCTGTTAGACAGATTCAATTGTTGTGGTGTGTCCTGGTTTGTTCTCTTGTTGTCCTGTTCTTGTTGTTCCTCTTTCCTTCAGTAGACTCTGCTTGGTAACAGTGTCATCACTAATGATCAGTCATCACTCAGAAAGTGTACCTTCTTGATCTCATTAATTATATGGCCAATTCAACATTCAGCACAACATGGGGTGCATCTCATTCAGCTCTCTAGTTCAGTAGTCAGGGCGCAGTGATCAGCGAGGTGGCCATTTTTAGTCTCAATCGCAAAATCGTTCCAGTGGACTGAAATGTTTGCTCCCAAAAAAAATCCCACAATGCACTATAAAAATCAGGGAGTATCATTGCTCACTATGTCCCCTTACCAGAAAAGTTGTCATGTGACCTTCTCATTATGCCGTTTGTTTAGTATCTATAGGTTTGATGTTAAAAATGCCAGTGTGAACGCTAAGCGAACCAGGCCTAAATGTATCATTTTCTTTTTTTGGTCCAAACTACAAGTGTGAACACACATTTAATTTAACACAGTGGATTTTATTGTGTTTTTTTAAAGCAATTTTTTAAATGATATGGTTAACACTTTACAATACGGTTCCATTTTTTACATTAGTTAATGCATTAGGTATCATGAACAAATGATGAACAATATATTTTTACAGCCTTAAATATTTGTAGTTAATGTTAGTTAATAAAAATACAATTGTTCGTTTTTTGTTCATGTTAGTTGATAGTGCATTCGCAAATGTTAACAAATACAACTTTATGTACAGTATTAGCATATGTTGAAATTAACATGAACTAAGATTAATACATGCTGTAAAATAATTGTTCATAGTTAATTCATGTTAACAAATGGAACACTATTGTGAATATACATTATATGTATTGAATATAATATATACAGTACTATCCAAAAGTCTAAGGCACATTAGATGTTTCACACGTCTTAAGATGGTTATTTTATTTCTTTCTATCTATGGATTTTTGTGTCAATTGGAAATATGCATTTTAGAATTCCAAATATTTATTTTTACAAGTAGAACAAGGAGTCCTGCAAAAAATGGCATGGCCCCAACAGAGCCTTGATCTCAACATGGGAACGGGAACATTTTTGGTCTCACCAAATATTGATTTTGTTTTTACACTCACCAACTCTTTTTTTAGGTGTATCTGTACACAGGGGTGTCGAAAGTCCGGCCCGTGGGCCATTTGCGGCCCTCCGACTGCTCCGATGCGGCCTGCGAGAGACTATAGAAATAGAACAGAACTAAACCTGCTATGGAGAAAGTATATGAAATTAATATTCTGGACACTGGATCAGCTTCATCCACTGGCAGTGTTCAGTGGGAGATTTCACTGAGCAGAGTTGATGTTGTGCGAGCGGCTGTACAGTTGATTGTGCATGTACAGAGACACACATTCCGAGCATACTCTTCCAGAGCATCCTCTGCAGCTCTGGGAATTATACCGTAAGTGGTTTGTTCTAATATTTCGTTGAAACAAGAAAAATTATTCACAAGCTTCCCAGCACCATTTGAGTGAGGACATACTGTAGAAGAGAGCGCTTAAAACACTTAAACATCTGTGACGGATGCGTGCGCACAGCTTGCACATGCACGTCTACAAAATAAAATGAAGTGCAATAATTTTTATCAAATTATAATCATATTTGTACACAAGTAACAACAGAACAGAAGTTATAATTGTATAGCTATAAAGAGTAATTCCTTGCATCAGTTCATAACAGGAAAATATAAT
Source organism: Moxostoma hubbsi (assembly GCA_032164185.1). NCBI lineage: Eukaryota > Metazoa > Chordata > Actinopteri > Cypriniformes > Catostomidae > Moxostoma > Moxostoma hubbsi. Next base: position 14,411,188 of record JAVLUX010000046.1, read on the forward strand.
CTGTTTCTGATTATTGTGATGGGTCAGATCCAATACTTACAGCAGCTCTATATTTTCTATGCAGTGGCACTGAATGGACATCAAAAAGATATAAATTAGTATAATATTTTGTATAAGACACTTCACTGTTCCATTATGTTCCAAGTTTTCTTTGTGAGTGAAATACCCTATCCTTTATTTACATGTAGGGCCTACACAAGCAATTGCATAATATTAAGAGTACAATATAAAGATTATGCATAGAGGCAATATAGTAGCTTCTAGACTTTTTTTATTTTTTATTATTATTTTATTTTTACTGCAATGTGGCCTGTGGAACCTTTATTTTTTCTGCATTTGGCCCCCAACCGAAAATATTTGGACACCCCTGCTGTACACCTACTTATTTGTGTGATTATCTAATCAGCCAATCGTGTGGCAGCAGTGTAATGTATAAAATCAAGCAGATACGGGTCAGGATCTTAAGATAACGTTCACATCAACCATCAGAACGTGGGAAAAAATTTGATCTCAGTGATTTTGATCTTGTATGATTGTTGGTGTTAGATGGGCTGGTTTGAGTATTTCTGTAACTGCTGATCTCCTGGGATTTTCACACACAACAGTCTCAAGGGTTTCCTCAGAATGTAGCCAAAAACAAAAAACATCCAGTGAGTGGCAATTCTGTGGGCGAAAAGCTTGTTAATGACTGAGGTCAATGGAGAATGGCCAGACTTGTCCAAGCTGACAGGAAGGTGACAGTAACCCAAATAAACTGTGTTACAACTGTTGTATGCAGAAAAGCATTTTTTTATTTTTTTTTTACATAAAGCATGTGGAGCATTGAGGAAGATGGGCTATAGCAGCAGAAGACCCCTCTGGGTACCACTATTGTAAACTAAGAACTGGAAACTGAGGCTGCATTGGGCACAGGCTCACCAAAACTGGACTGCAGACGATTAGAAAACATCGCCTGGTCTGATGAACCTTCATTTCTGCTGCGGGACATAAATCGTAGGCCCACTGTAGCCTCAGTTTTCTGTTCCTGGCTGACAGAAGTGGAACCCAACGTGGTCTTCTGCCATTGTAGCCCATCCGCCTCAAGGTTTGACGTGTTGTGCATTCTGAGATACTATTCTGCTCACTATATTTGTACTGAGTGGTTATCTGAGTTACTGTAGACTTTGTCAGTTTGAACCAGTCTGGCCATTCTCAGTTGACCTCTCTCATCAACAAGTTATTTCCTTCTGCAGAACTGCTCTTTATATAAAGACAAATGGTGAAATATTTAAGTCATTATTTTAAAAACCATCCTCACTTTACCACATTTTTCACAGGTGCCTACTACTTATGCATAGTACTGTATACATATTCCTATTACTATTTCTAACAGACCTTCATATTCTTTTATTATTACTATTTTCAGCTTTAGAATTATAGTAAAATTGTCAAAACTAGGAAATTACAAATCGAAATGACCATTTTTTTTAATCAATAATATCTTGAAGTGGATACCTGTGATGCTTTGCAAACGGTATTACAGGAATTCCCATTTACAGCTGTATGCTGGCAACATGTTAGCTGCTTTTTCTTCACCATCTAGTCCAACTTGTCCTTGATTTTATTATTTTCATTTTTAAAAAATGTATATTTGTCTACCAAACTTATTTCAATAAATTTAGTGTAAGCCTTTAGATCAAAAGGTATTCAGATCACGAGAAGCATAAATTCAGTCAAGTGTGTCCAAACTAGCACATCCATGTGACATGACTGAATGTGTTTCACACTTCATCTCTTGAGACACATGGACCGCATGGATCACTGTCTGTAACCTTACTTATTCTATGTGCATATATGCACGTGTGCACTTGTTTGTGAACCATGAAGCTGTATTTTTGCCAAAGATACTGAGTGTGTGCTTGTGTGTTGTACATGTAATGGAGGGTGAGAGTCATGTTCAGTGGCCTGCTGCACAGTGAGGTCAGTACACAGCAACATGTTAATATCACTGGACTTTATGAGCAAATACTGGGCTGCACTCCCCCAGGCATGAGAATGATGAGCCAGCCCTGACCTCATCCTCTGTGCTTCTGCTGCAAGACAGGTGTGTGTACAGAAAAATTTTCTTGAATTTTTCAGAAATGTAACTTTACCAATAACTACAAACATTGTGTGCCAAACAAGCAAGCCCCTATAGCTTAATCAACGTGATCATATGGGAAGTCAACATGTTGTTACCAAATGTTCCAGTACCCTGCCATACAAACTTCCCATATGCAATGTAATATCATGTTCATGTTAAGATTTATATTTAGTAAGAATGTAAACATCAAGCTGTCATTTAGCAGATTCTGCATCCATAGCAATTTACAGCACAGTATAATTATTAATAGTGATAATACTCCTGGGCAACCTTAGGTTTGGCACACACATGCACACAATTTTAGTTGGCAAAATATGTAATGTTATAAAGATTTCATCTTATTGTTTCCCATGTTGTGGCTTGTTGTAATTTAGCTATGCCATAAAGCCACAAACCATAATGATTATTATTATTATTTTAATATCTATACTCGAAAATCGCACATATATAGTATTTAAACAACACACTAGCGAAAATATTGCTAACAAGGCTGCAAAAATTGCAACTAGTATATTTTTGTTTTAAATAATCCAGCACATACATTCAGTTTGACATCCTGATGTTGACAAACAACATTTCCTGAAGGTTAAGCACCTCCTTTTGCTGATCAAATTTTTTCAATCCCCGTTTTATACCCTATTTTGTCCTACATTTTCATCACCTTTTTGTGCTGGATTTGAATATATCTCATTGCCTGCATAAATGCATTCAAGGTCCACAAATATATTCAAACCAACAATTTCTAGTGTGTCGGTCCCCATTCCTATAAAAGCTTGTGTCTGTTTCACTTACATGTGACTGATGATCCTGAGGTTCAACATATTGCTTCACCAAGCGAGAGACAAATAGAGTTACACAAGCTGCAAACTAAAAAGGAAGCAAATAAATGAAGAAATACGTCATCCTGAAATTAAACGTTCCCCCTGCTGATGATGGAAGTAAAAGAGAAGTGATTATAAAAGATGTGTTAATTAAAGCTAGAGTTCCATTAGTCATTCTCTGAGTGATAGATTATTCCTCTTCTAGTCAGCTCAGTGTGAAGTGCCCTTCACAGTTAACAAACTTAACCTCATTCACAGTAACCCTGTGCAGCACATGCTCCCAATTTATCAATCTAACCAAGGGTAATTTAGTTTTATTGTTCTTTAGTTTTTATTTCTATTCTATGTAATATTGTTCTTTTCAGGGCAATCTATGGTTATCTCTGTTTAAAATATAATATACTTTTTTTTAAATGTTTAATTTAGTTTTTGTTTTAAATTTCATTAGCAGTATTTTTTTTCTTTGTGAGGGAAAACACATTAATCAAGCATCTCACTAATTTAAATGTGCCATATTTATCCAAAATGGCTCATTTTCGTCTGCTATCCCTGTGCAGGTTGACGTCAAAGGACAGAAATTTCACTAAAATGCATTTTATATACACTAAACATAATAATACAAAATAAATAAATTAATTAATTAGTACAAAAATACCATAAAAATCAAAACAAATCACCAGACAAAAACTAAAAACCCTAAGACAATACAATACCACTGACAGAGATGCTTTCAAAATCAAACAGAGAAGAGACAAAAATGCAATTTGTCAGGATACTGGAAAACAAAACTGTCTGTGTGTGTCTGAAAGAGAAAGAAGGAGTGATCATGTCAGGAAGCATAGAGGAAGCGGGAAAGCCCTCAGGCAGAGAGAGAGATGAAGTGATTGATATGATGCTCCAGATAAAAGAGAGACGAAGAGAAAGGCAGAGGAGGAGACACAGGATTAGAAAGCTTGTACAAACTGACTTTTTTCAATAGGGTTGTTTTTATTAGGCTTAGAGCAAGAGATCAATAGTCCAACACTCAGAGAAGTAACTGTAATTGTTTAGACAAGCAACTAGTGTGTGATCAACAAATTATAAAAATAAAACCTCAATAAATAATACATAATTACAATAGAGATCTATGCACAAGAGTTGATACTAAAAAGGGGTTTTGGCGAAGTAACAGATAGCAATGTTATGTTAAGCAAATGAATGGCTGTGGTCTGTTACTTTGATTGTATGTTTACTCTGACTGTCTGAAGATTCTGTCATTGTTTATGCACCCTCATGTTCATCCAAACTCTTGTTCTTCCATTGTACACAAAAGATGTTCATGCAGAATATTCATGCCACTCTTTTCCATTAAATGAAAGTGAATGGGCATGTATTTTGAAGAGCTCTTGAAATGACAAAACAAGCACCAGATATGTACCATTAAAGGGATAGTTCACCCAAAATTGAAAATTCACTCATCATTTACTCACCGTAATGCCATTCCAGATGTGTGAATTTCTTTCTTATGCTGAACACAAACATAGATTTTTAGAAGAATATCTCAGCTCTGTTGGTCCTCACAATGCAAGTGAATGGTGGCCATTTGAAACCCCAAAAAGCACACAAACACAGCATAAAAGTAATTAATACAACTCCAGTGATTAAATCCATATCTTCAGAAGTGATATGGTTGGTGTGGGTAAGAAATAAGATACATATTTAAGCCTTTTTTTTTTTACAATAAATCTCCACTTTCACTTTCACATTCTTCTTTTGTTTTTGTCGATTTGCATTCTTTGTGCATATTGCACCTACTGGACAGAAAAGAAAATTTTTTGTGAAGGTATGGATTTGACCATTGAAGTGATTACTTTTATGCTACCTTTATGTGCTTTTTGGAGCTTAACAATTTTGGTACCCATTCACTTGCATTGTGAAGACCTACAGAGCTAAGATATTCTTCTAAAAATCTTCTAAAGTCATACACATCTACGATGACATAAGGGTTAGAAAATTAGATAACATATTTTTGGGTGAACTATTCATTTAAAGTAGTTCATACAGCTTGTACACTATTCTTAAGCCATATAGTTCTGTGTTTTGCTTTCAGTAAATTACGACTTACATTTCAGTCTGTTCCTCACTTAAACAAGTAGAACGGTTTACTTCTATGGTCATTTTTGGAACTTGACAGCATACGTCCCCATTTACTTTCATAGTATAAACGAAGAACATTGTGAACATTTGCTTTTGTGTTCCGTGGAAGAAGTTAGAATGGCACGAGTTTGAGTAAATTATGACATTTTATTTTATTACTTTATGATGAACTATTCCTAAGTACCAATATCTTCACACAATGTAACTCTAGTTACACTTCCATACATGCACTATAGATGTGATTTAATACCTCTCAATGACTTGTAATAATGCTTATATTTCCAGTTAAAATGATCTTTAGTGATGCTGACTGGCCATTATTTTATCAATTATCTTTTCCATATTCTGCTCCCTAATCAATTGGAACAATGTACAGTGTTTTATCTCTATATTCTTACTTTACTTTATGAAACCGTTTTTATTTATTTTTTATAGAAGGAAAAAAAAACTCATTTTGGTTTTCAGTATATAATGTACAATTTTTCATTAATGTGTTCTTGGTTATCAAGAATCAGTTAAAAACAGTGATTAATTGGTACAATGTGCAAAATCCCTTAGCACACTGAAGTCTGGGGCTAATATTGATTTTCCTGGAGGAAGGGTAGTTTCCCATTATTAAAAAGAAGAGGGAAATACAATTGAGCACTTGCAAGAGGTATCTACAGTACTATAGGTTAATTAAACAATAATTGGCATTTGTGTTGTGAAAGGTTAAATGTGGAATGTAGTACAGCCATTATAGAATTATTTTGGTTTTTTTCAAGCAAGTGTGTTATCGTGTGCTGCATAAATATTGGCATCTTTTGTACTTCACATTCTAGTGTTGAAACAAGTTTTGAATTGATTGCGCTAATGTGTTTGAATTTATAATTGACTTAATTTCTTACTCTCTTACAATTTCCATGGTCAAAAATGACTACAGCCGAGTTCCCTTTGGTACTTTAATAGTGTCCCTATCTCAGTTGAAACAGCTTGTTTCTGATGCTTCAAGCAACATAAAGTTATAAATGAGATTTGGGAAGTAAAATATAATTTAAACAGAGCCTTGGGGAACTGTACAATTGATTTAGTTTGACAGTTTTGGAGTTGTATAGCTGTAAATATTTACATTCAGGCTGAGGAAAAGGTTTATAACCAACAATTTTAACGTATTTGCACTACTGAATCAAGCAAGCAATCTAGTGGGCATTAGAGTTACAGCTAACAGTTATTTTGATAATTGATTAATCTAACGATTATTAGATCAATTATTTGACTATCCTGCAATTTTTGCAACAAATATCATTAGCTCTTTACCAACTATTTAGCTTGTGCCCTGACTTAAACTGGAGTATTAATTGTGCTTACTAACAATAAAGAGGACAAAATCATCTTTTAAAAATGTTTCTAAATGACATTCACTGAATTAAAGGATTTTTTTTTTTTTATTTAGTAAAGAAATTCACTGCAAAAAATCCTGTTGTTATGAAGTGTTTTTGTCTTGTTTTCCATTTAAAAATTGTCTAAAATCCTTAAAACAAGATCCATTTACTCGAGAAGCAAAATATTATAGATTTAGACTTGCTTTAAGGGAATGTATCTTAAATATACAGTACATGTATTTTTACTTGGTTATACTTCTGTGAGTGCAGTAAAGACAAAATATACTTTCATTCAAGATCTATTCTCTAAAAGCAAGTATAAATATATTATATGCTGCTTCTCAGGTGAATGCATCTTTTTTAAATGATTTTTAGATATTTTAAAATATTAGTATTTTTAATATTATATTCAACATTCTCAGATTAATTTTTTTTTTCTTCTACAGTACAATTCCTAAATTAAATGTACATTGTTTTAAATTAGTTTTAAATATTTATAATGAAGGACTAGCCAAAACAAAAACAAATCAAAAACATTATTTGTTGCAGTGTATAATGGGGCAAAGACTTCCTCTTTCACCTTTCTGTTCACTTCAATCCATCTTTAACTCACTAAAAAAACAAACTCTCTTGTTCATAAAGCTGTATATTGCCAATTTTCTTCACTATAAGAAATGCACAGTGTATTATGATATATTATAATACATATATATTATGATTCAATAAGTTGTGAGTCATCACGTTATAGTCTAGCTGCATTAAGCACACGGGTGGGACGTGTGTCCCTCTGACAGAGTGCGCATCAGCCGGGTGCAGATTCAATCTCTCCCACTTAGATTGGGACATTTGCTCAAGTCATGGAAAAGGTGCTGACCACACAGAAAAATGCCAGTTTCAGAGTTTGTAGTTATTTACATGATCTGCTTCCATATTATTTGAACTTTAATAAAGCTATAACACTTTAAATATAAATATAATTCGACAATGAAAGTTTTTGTTGACAATTTTTTATTGTTGATGTTGTCAATAACGTGGACTAATCATTTCAGCCCTAGCAGACATATGGAAGGGTGTCCAGATAGACAAAAAACAAAACTCACCACTCTTTGGGAGTGTGGCCTTATGTAAAGGGTGTGACTTGATTTTCAATTCTGGCTGGTGCAACATATGTTAAAGCTGATGTAATTTCTGCACCGCTAGTGCCACCAAGCGGAACAAACTTTGTTTTCAAAACAGCTTTCTTTTCTTTCTCTTGTCAGTAAAAAAAAGAGATAGTCCCACCCCCAACTTGCCACTGGTTGAATAGCATTGTTGGAGCAGGTCGACCAAAACAACACAGGAATTTTCATAGTACCAGAGGAATAGTGCTTGCAGTTTTAGAGGAAATGATCCTAAATGGCATTCTAAGAGTTGTCTCTGCGTATTAAGCTGGATAGTAGAAAGTATTTTAACGTAGAAAACATTACATAATTCAGCTCTGATGTTTTTATGTAGTTCATATAAAAGTTTGAAAAATGTAAGAAATGTCTGTTTTCTTATTATAGATAAAGCATGAATTATAGTGATTTGAATCTATTTATGCAATCTATGTAGTCTCATAGAATCACATTACTATACCTACATTTTTGTAAATTTTTTTTACGTGGCTCATGGTAGGTATCACAGCAGTTTCCTGGTTAAATAAACACAACAACGATGACTTTATTTCTTCTTTGCCAAATTAAGAGTAAAATTTAAGATTATCTGTTCTACACACAATGATATCTTATGACAATTGAACATTTAAAAAAATGTTAATGTTTGCATTACATAAATGAACAACATTTACAAGCTTGTTCGAGTGTTATTACATTTATGGTAGCTCAAGTAATACAGCATTGCAATTTTGACCAAGTTACAAGTCCTGAAGTGCACGCGAGTCAACACGAGAGCCAAAAGTGTCATAGAAGCCTGATAAAATGACAGGGCTTCTTCAGCAGTTGCGTTTTTAATCACGCATTTGCTCTGTCTGACACTACCGGTTAGGTTTATGATTAAGGTTTAGGGTGGGTAGGTATTTTTTTCAAACTCGATAAAGCATTAACCTTGAAAACCCCATCTGTTTTGGGGAAAAATTTCACTCGCTTTAAGTGCAACTCAGTGGACATTTCACCTCTGAACTCCTGAGATGAAAAAAGAAACATCCTCTCACTTTCAATTGCTTTTATTTTCAGCAAACTTAACATGTGTAAATATTTGTATGAACATAAAAAGATTCAACAATTAAGACACAAACTGAACAAGTTTCACAGACATGTGACTAACAGAAATGGGTCCCTGAACAAAGGGGGGTTCAAAATCAAAACCAGCTGCATTAAGTACTGCAGTGCATCTCCTCCATGGACTGCACCAGATTTTCCAGTTCTTGCTGCGAGTTGTTACCACACTCTTCCACCAAGGCACTTGCAGGTTCCTGGACATTTCTGGGGGGAATGGCCCTAGCCTTCACCCTCCGATCCAATAGGTCCCAGACGTGCTCAATGGGATTGAGATCCGGGCTCTTTACTGGCCTTGGCAGAACACTGACATTCCTGTCTTGCAAAAAATCACGCACAGAACAAGCAGTATGGTTGGTGGCACTGTCATGCTGGAGGGTCATTTCAGGATGAGCCTGCAGGAAGGGTACCACATGAGGGAGGGGGATGTCTTCCCTGTAATGCACATTATTGAGATTGCCTGCAATGAAAACAAGCTCAGTCCAATGATGCTGTGACACACCACCCCAGACCATAACGGACCCTCCACCTCCAAATTGATCCCACTCCAGAGCCTTGGTGGAAGGCTCATTCCTTCGACGATAAAAATCGGTCCGACCATCACCCCTAGTGAGACAAAACTGCGACTCGTCAGTGAAGAGCACTTTTTGCCAGTCCTGTCTGGTCCAGCGAAGGTGGGTTTGTGCCCATAGGCGACACTGTTGCCAGTGAGGTCTGGTAAGGACCTACCTTACAACAGGCCTACAAGCCCTCAGTCCAGCCTCTCTCAGCCTATTGCAGACAGTCTGAGCACTGATGGAGGGATTGTGCATTTCTGGTGTAACTCAGACAGTTGTTGTTGTTGCCATCGTGTACCTGTCCCGCAGGTGTGATATTTGGATGTACCGATTCTGTACAGGTGTACAGGTCCTGTACAGTACGGACATTGCAATGTATTGCCCTGGCCACACCTGCAGTCCTCATGCCTCCATGCAGCATGCCTAAGGCACATTCCCACAGATGAGCAGAGATCCTGGGCATCTTTCTTTTGGTGTTTATCAGAGTCAGTAGAAAGGTCTCTATAATGTCCTACGTTTTTATAAATGTGACCTTAATTGCCAACTGTCTTTAAGCTGTTAGTGTCTTAATGACTGTTCCACAGGTGCATGTTCATTAAATGTTTATGGTTCATTGAACAAGCATGGAAAACATTGTTTAAACATTTTAAAATAAAAATCTGTAAAGTTAGATGGATTTTTACAAAATTACATTTAAATTACACTGTCCTGAAAAAGGGACATTTCTTTTTTTGCTGAGTTTACATGTAGAGTAATTTATTATAATTTTGCAAAAATTATGCCACAATCACATAATTTTCATGTATTTATAGCAGTCAAACTAAGTGAATGGAGATTGTCCTGATTTCATCAGGAAATCTGGTCAGCACAGCTTAAAGAAACACAAATAAAACTCAACAAATAAGGCATCAATTCCAAACCATTCTATGTGCACTTTATTTACAATGATTCAATATTCATTAATATTACAATCCTTATTCTACATTATCACTATCTGCTTACAGTTATGTAGACTCATAAATGAGTGCAGAGCATTTGAGTTTTGTTTTTTACCTACAAAAGGTGCCAAAATAAAATCATGAAAAAAAAAACAGAATAGACAACATAATATAAGTGAACATACAAGAAAAAATGTGTTTTGTTAAAATTTATATTTTGTCATTTGTTTTTGTTTCCATTTCTCCTGTTGTACATCAGATCATTGTTCTTTACAGTTGGCAAGTCAAACCAAAAGAACGATAGAAATCCTTTGTTATTTAATGGCTGATGTATTGTGTTCATTAAGGTTTACGTAATAATTGTTCCCTGTCTAGTACTCATCTCTGTTACAAAGGCATAAGGGTGAGTTCAGTTTGTACACATTGAATAGACTACGCAATCTCTTTTAAAGCACTGTCGTTTAGCCGCTCCATGTAGTTTCGCAGTTCCTTGGATTCGCTTACCTCAACATCTTGACATACCCACTTAATGTCATTGTCAGGCTCTACCCCCAGATTTTCCTTAACAGGACTAATACTTTCCACTGGGATGGAGGTAAACGTGGTAAACTTAACACGTTTCCTTTTGGATGTTGGCGAATTACCTTTACTGTCCTTCCCTGTGCAGACTGTAGTGCTGTCGGCTCCTCGATGTACCTGACCTTGAACGTTCTTCTGCGAAGATCCACCGTTAAGAAGGTGGCTACCTTCTTCTAGTCCTCCTAAGCTGGAGTCCATAATGGTAATGTTCTCATCGATCTGTGGAGACAAATTAACGTTGCTCTCCAAAACTTCTGCATCTTTTCCCAGCCAAACCCAGTCATGGGCGTGGTGCATGCTCTCTTGACCCTCGATTGACATCTCCTTGTGTCGATACTTGAGGGTGTATGAGATACAATTGATGAGGAAAACCAGAATGGCCAAGCAGAAGACACCTAACAAAGCATACATCCCAATTTCAAGGTCTGTAAGTCCATGAGGCATTTGAATCAGGTCATCCTCATCCATGCTGTCTCCTCGAGGGAGGTCCACTTGTGCAGGAATGTCTGAGAAGTCAATGGGAATTCCAGGCACCTGGCTCCCATCATCTGACAACTTGTCCCCACCTGGTCTCCTGATGATTGCCGTTTTGGTTGTAGTGGTGATTCGCCTCATAATCCCATCCTCCATGTCTGAGATGGAGCTCCCATAGTAATGGTTGTCCATTCCAGTCCTATCCGGCAGAGAGGGGTTCTGTCTACGATCGCCTGGTCTGTTGTCCTTGTTCTGTCTATCCTGGCCATAGTCGCCGCCTGGCCTCAGTGTACTTTCATTGCGACCAAACTTCACACGGATGTTGCAGTTTCCAGCAGCCAGGACACTCCGGCGTTTAAACTTCAGACATACTTCAGATACAGTCATCTCGACATGCACCAGCAAACCTTGGCCCTCAGCCCTTGCAGAAATGATCGGCCACCAGTCACCTGCCTCCTGCCGCACAGACACCACCTCCTCATCCAGAGAGGTAGCTGTCAGAAGAAAGTGCTCAGGGTTGTACAGGTCCAGAGGAGCCATGGAGCCATCACTGAACTGCAGCCAAGCACTGATCAGTGCCTCCTACAGAGCACAAAAAGAAAAACAGGAGACACATATGACTGTTTCTGCCACAACAAGGGATAGTCTACAAAACACTGAATGTTTTCATGTTTTTGTGGCAGGTGCAGTTTTACTGAATCAAAGAGAAAGTCACATTTTGCATATTTTTTCTTCTTCTCCCCTTTTCTCCCCAATTTGGAATGCCCAATTTCCAATGTGCTCTAAGTCCTCATGGTGGTGTATTGACAACTCCAGGAGTGGTAGTCAGCGTCAATACTCGCTGAGCTTCCCAGGCCCCCTCATTTTGCATAATTTGTTGCAGGTGACAAATAAGGAAACAGCTTAATTATTGCATTGCCATAAGGCCTTTTTTTTATAAAAATAATGTGAAATACAGTTTCAAGGCTAGTTGGAAATATTCCTAGCTAGTAGATTTTCTCAATTAACCTGCTAGTGCGGCAAAAAGTTAAAGCTGAAGTGTGTATCTTAAAAATGCTTTATACATTTGTAGGTTAATTTCCTCCTAAAATGTAAACACTGTGTGTATTTGTCTACCTGGTCTAGCCCTACTCAACTACACTGACTGTAGTAAAGGTGGGACTACCTGTTTGTTTGATCAATGACAGATGAGTTGAGTGTTCGAAAGAGCTGTCTGAAAACAATGTTCATTATGAGGTTTCTTATTATGCTGTCTACAGTATGTACATAGGAAGGATATCGTCTATGTAAGGAGCTGGCTATGTAGGCAGCAGACCAGTTGTTTTACCACCAGTGGTATGCAGAGTGCCCTCAGCTGGTATGCAGCATGACCCAGGATAACATTAAAATAACAATAATATATATTTTATTCAAATGTTTTCCATGTTTAGTTTCTAATGTATGTAGGATTATCCATGAACAAAGTCATCAAATGAACACAACAACACATTCCACAGATCAGAGAGATCCCCCACTGAGCCATTAGAGAGTCGAAAAATTAATCCATGGCACCTAAATTGCTGAAGGAGACTCTCCCATGCCTGCTTAATATCAAACTAGGGATGTAATGACAGAGCTGACCAATAAAACGAACAAAAGAGGCTTGTCCAGATAGCAAGTGACTTCAGAACTTCATGCTTCTGAGGAAATCCCCCCACATTTAATGGTTCACGCCTGACACTGCTATTACAACCATCTCTGCAAAGAGGCCCCTGAGTGCAGAGGTCACAAGCAATAAAGGACAGAGTGAACCAGCTTCCCTTGAGAGATCCTCCTGAATTACAATGAACAAAACAATGCCAATTCTATGACTCTTTATTCTGGATGATAATTAGTCATGAGATCCTCATTATTCTGCAAACAGAAGCAAAAAGGAATCCATGAATGTTGACTTTGTGTTTAAATGCATTCTGTACATTTTGAGGGTTAAATCAGCAATGTACACAATTCTAGCCTTGCTAGATAATTCTGAAAATGTCTCTATGAACTGTGATCACTGTTATATCTGACAAATTAATTATCAGAGCCTGATGTACCATTTAAAATATGTGTAATGATTTATAATCAGGGATTTGTTACTTACATTTATAATATTGATGAAAGAATGTCATGTTTAGTATGTAAATGCTTGCTTGTTTACGTGGAGAATGTTGATGACAAAGAAAGTCATGTCGCTAGCACCGTTTTCAAGATATAAAAGTTCATGATTAAAAATGCACTATTTTTAAGCGGGAAGTCCCAATATTCTTCACACAAATGATTGCAAATCAAATTTGAAAGGACAGGCCAGTTGACCCTGTGATTCTAAAAAGTCACTTCTGATAGGCTCAGGACACCTTTGGGGTGTGGCCAATTTCAGTTAAAATGTCTCCAAAACAAGAATAATGCTCTCTTTCTCCTCTCTGCTGCCACTTCTATCTTGCAACACTCACTTGGAACCGTCGCTTGGTCTCCTCTTTTCGACTCTCTTGCTTCTTCCAGATCCTCCGTGCCATACAGAGTCCAAGGAAAACTCAGGACAAAGTCCAGAGGAAGCCTCTCACTCTCTGTTCTACGGTTAAGACACCCAACGGGAGTCGTGAGTCCTCCTTGCAGAAGGCCTCGCTTCATCCAGACAATAACTATCCGTGATTATAACAGAGTCCAAGACATTGACGGAACAAACTTTCTTCAAACCAAAGAACAAAGCAACACAAGGAAATGCAACGCAAGGAAACGTTATACAATATCTTTTGTTATACTAACAAATTTCCTACATGTACATCTATAAGAGTCATGTATAAGGCACTTTTTTTTCTTCTTTTTTCCATCGGCAGTGCGGGATGTGAATAGGTAACATTCTTATTGCGCGCAGCTGCGCTGATGTCTCTGTGCACACACCAGTATATTATTCCTACACAGAAAACAGAATTGCAAAACTGATGCGATCGTGGCAAGATATCATTCTTTTTAATGTATACATTCTCAGACCTCCTTAAAGACTTTGAGCTTTATTTCAGGTGATCTTAAATAGCAGTTCTGACTTAAATTCACTGGGTTGTATTTGGCTGTATTTAGTTTTTTATTTCACTGAAAGATTGTTCGGATGAGGGACAGAGAAATGGAGTGCTCATCTGACAGCTGTGCACAAGGCAGAGCTATGTGACAAACATTGCCGCTATGTCACCTATGACTAGAGGGAAGGATAACATTTTGTTTGACAAAAAAGTTTGATAATAAAGTTAAAGTTAACAACTGGTTCATAGTAAAAGTAGCCTCAGATAGCTTACTGCAGCCACTGCTTTCATCGATCACATGCACATTATCACATTTTTTCAAGAGTGATGCTAGCTGCAGAATTGTTGGGGGGCTGAGATGAAAGCAATGGCTAGGCTTCAAATTCCTAAATATATATTAGGTAGTAGTTTGTTTTAACTGGATTGCAAAACTTCTAAATGTTAATATTGTATGTGTGTATATTTGAAACACAATCTTACTGATTGTGTGAACAACAGGAATATTTATGTAAATCAAATACAGCATTGTGTATGTTGCTCACACTCCTCAAGACTATGCTCAAAAATGTATATTTGCCAAATGTGTGAACTGAGTGAACATTGGTGGTGACTTGGTGGTACTTGAATGTTCTGATTTGGTCGAAGGTGGTACTTGGTCTGAAAAGTTTGAGAAGCACTGCAGTAGACAAATAGTTAGTCCACTCATGTTGAGGTGGAGCCTGTATGTGGCTGCATGTGACTTTACTAATATACTTTAATAACAACCTTTAATATAGGCCATGAGATCGGTGTGATTTTTGTAATTTAATTGGTCAGAAGAAGTCAGATTAAAAGATATGAGGAGATAACACAGTCCCATTATGGATATGAGGATGCATATAGGGATTTGGAACACACAAGCATCTTAAGCTCTTTACTTACCAATACATCAATGCTCACTGTCCGCAAATAACATGCTACATATCCTTCTACAGGAAGGGGAAACTCCCAGAGCACACAAATCATGCATTGAGAAGGCAAATGAGGGAAAGAGTTATGATAAGGTCTGTAATAATTTAAAAGCCCACGATGAGCTCCAAATGGATTGGACCAGCTACATTTATTAATGCAATGTGTTTATTTGGGACTTGCATTTATTCTGTTTTAAACTGATTCTTTGGTACAGTATCTGATAGGCAGCATTTCTGAATGTCTCTTTATGTTTTAAGTCGTAGGAAACCAACAAATTTCATGTCTAGGTATTGAAAGTTCTGGTATGGATATGGTCATTAAACAAGACATAGGGCTTTTTTCCCATTATAAACATACAGTATGTGCAAAAAAAATTATCTAACAAAGTATAAATGATGACAACATTTACCAAGTGCTAACAGATATTTTTCTATACAAATGTATAACTTTATTTTATTTTAACATTAATTTTTAGTCCTGCTCTCACCTTTTGTTTCCAACTTATTCTTGAATATTAGCAAATTTGCACATTGTGATGAACACAAAATGCAGTATATGGGTATGCAGTATATGCTAACATTTTGTTAGTCATCTCTATATATTTTTATATTTTAGTCGACATAATGTATCTTTTTATAGACTTGTCCACAGTTTAATTGTACACAGTTGATGCGTCAGCCCTGGTAGCATCTATCCCCCCATCTTTTAAAGAATAGTACTAGTTCATAAATCAAACTTTGAAGTGATCTTTCAAGAAGTGAACTATCCAAGGAAAAGTTAAAGTCTACTCTTTTATCACTTTATCTTGTTATGTTTGTCAGAAGCGGCTGTTAAAATGTCAACCCTGTTACTATGATTTTGATTATGAAAAATGTATATGAAATGTAGATATATCAGCATTACAATATCTTTCTAAAAAGCAGTTTGCAAATTCAGGACCTTAAGCACAAGGCTTGCAATGTCATATTAAACTGTTAACCCATTTTCCTGCTACCCTTCTAAAGGCAAATTGTTCTGCAACATATATTAAAATGCATTGATTTAGCTTAAGCACTTGAAAACATTATTTATCTTATACAATGTATACACATTTACAAAAATAACTTTAAATATCACCTGGATGAGGTTAATACCTAGATGAAGCAAAGGTTTCACAAAATGACCCTTGTACTGGTGCCATCAAATAAAACTTTCAAGAAACACGAATAAGTAATTTTTTTCATTAAATTGTCATTATCATTTAAGTAAATAATATTGGTTAAATTGCCTTTGTTTTCTATTTTTATGCTGGCATTTTGTCTCTTCCTGTTGCAGTGGCAACTGAATTTTCTCTATAAGTCTTCTTTTGAATCCAGCAGCATCCTGCTAACTTGCTTTAAGCTCATGTTCCGCTTTTGTGTAAAAAACATTTCCGGTACTCTGGATTTACAGCCTGTTATAAGTCCTCTGAAATACATAAACACGCACATGTCTTGCTTTAAGAATTGGACTAAAAGCACCGAGCTGCAGCTAAATTGAGGTGTGTCATATTGATTAAGACTGGCAACTACAAGATTGCTACATTGAGTCCAGATACTGAGGCAGTTCACATTTACCACCTCCTCTGAGCCCATTAGCAATGCCATAATTAACTATGACAATGGTAACCATGGGCAACCATAGTTGCCTTAATCCCTGGGGGTATACATCACACTTTGTTGAACAAATGGCCAATGAATAAAAAAGCATTCTAAATAGCCTGTTATAGAAAATAATTACATGTGAGTTTTTCAAAGGTGTCGTAATATGAATGGATAGCTAGTAGATGCACAAAATGGTGCATTATGATGAAAGGAGTCGATTCTTAAAGTCTAAAGGTTGGTGATTAATTAGTGCAATTCAAAAGCACTAAATGACTGAATCATTCGATTAAACTCTCAAATCACAAGACAAAATATTTTATTCAATTTTTTTTTTTTTTTTTTTTTAGAGATTATTCAATTATGAAAACTGATTTATCATTAATATAAACTAATAAAGAATATGCCAAAAAGTAAGCTAAGTAACCATTTGCTTATTGCAGTAACAAACTACAGTGTTATCTAACTTTCTCCATCATGTAATAGCACAAATTAATAAAATGGAGAAAGTCAAATGCAAAATAATAATGTAAAATGCTTTACAAATTTAACAAATGGCAGAGATGAAACTAAAATAGCTATTTACTCCTATAGGATATTTGGGATTTATGATTCATAAATCATATTATACCTTTGCAAAATGAAGGGGCAAAGGTTCTGCAGTTGGACATGACTGTGCTTTACCTTATCCGGTTTTATTTATTCATAAGAAGAAGAAGAACAAAAATGGGTTTGAAATATCTGTGGTAGTACAATGGCCCCAAAACTTATATGTACATTTATGCCACACTTAAAAATCTATACTAGACCTTTTCTCAGAACTAACTTTTCTGAGTTATTTTGAAATTACTTCCAACCATCTGAACTCAAGGGTTCAGTTCCCCTGACTTCACACAGGTGTCCAAGCAAAGTAACCACAGGTGTAGTTTCACATTGACTAGCAGACAGTTTTAACTTAAAAATTAAACAAATATTAAGGAGTGGTGGTGGCGTAGTGGGCTAAAGCACTGAACTGGTAAGCAGAAGGTTGTAGGTCCCCACAGCCACCACCATTGTGTCCTTGAGCAAGGCACTTAACTCCTGGTTGCTCCGGGGGGATTGTCCCTGTAATTAGGGCACTCTAAGTCGCTTTGGATAAAATCGTCTACCAAATGCAGAAATGTAAATGGATGGCTGGTGGGGCATTATGAAAATATCCTTATCAAAATATGTATTGTAAATACCTACATAAATATAAGTTTAAGTTAAATGACCTGTTTGGGATTGCTGAGCACTTCCTGTGTGGTTGCTGTGGCGCTGATGGCTCGGTTACTCCCTGTGCTGAGCTGCAGGCTGAGCGTGAGGCCACTGACCAACTGCAGCCCCAGTTCAGTGATGGTCACTCTATCATCCACAACCCTCACCGTCTTCTCTGCCAGGATAGAATCAGACAGCGGGGACAGAACCTACAGCACAGCATATAAACAAATTAATATGTTGTTGTTTTTTTTTATTCACTTTTGTACTTTGTTAACTTTTTAAGTAGGTTAACTACAGTCAAGCTACTCTTGTGAAAACGTAATTCCCCTTCTGTCACGCACTCAATATTGTGTCAATGTAGTGACACTAGGGGTCACTCTTGAGAGCCCCGAACACCTCCCATTCTTTGAGAAAAGGCCAATGAGAATTGGCGAGTGGAATTTGCATGCCACTCCCCTGGACATACGGTATAAAAGGAGCTGGAATGCCCACTCCATTCAGATTTTTCTGCGGAGCCGAGCAGTTGTACCATCAGCGAGCTGAATACAACTGCTATTCCATTCACCTCTTAAGAAGCATATGCTGTTGGATATACGGCACATTTCCAGTGGCTTTCTCTCCTTCCGCACGAAGTGCAGTATTGTAGATTCCGAGTGCAGATTTCGCCCCTGGGCCCTTCAACAGCACTAAAAGAGTGTATATTCCTGCTAAAGAGTATATTTTCTCTAAAAAGATGTTCAACATCAGTGTGTGTGCTCTAATAAAAATAAGTCTTTATAAAGATGCCTTTTAGTCTTTGTGTGATTCCTGGATGCAGTCATTATCTCTGCTTCCGACGGCCATGGGTGCTGCCTCACGTGTCTGGGCAGCGATCAAACCGAGGCCATGTTTGTGGATGCATTGCAAGAATATGACCATGGAAACGCTGCTGTCGCGGCTTTCCTCTTCTGGGGGAAAGCCACACTAAAATGTTAGATCCTTGGGTGAACTCTACCTTTTTTTTTAAATATTTCAATTCACATTTCAATTACATTATTTTAATTTATTCAGGATTTTCCCTCCAAATTATCTCAAATTGGATAACAGCATCAACCTTGAACAGATACATTTACAGGTCATGCAGCATTACTTCTCATTTGAAAAAGTATTTTGTAGTGGAAAAGCCACTGTTTAATAAATAAAAAATCTTAATTACTGTCACATAATGAAGTAGTGTCGTTACTTAATGTTAGTTAATCCCCAACTCTGCTCCTACTCATTGAAGGGTTATTGAAAACACCATTGTCCCCATAGTATTACCTCCAATTATAGGGAGAGATATCAAAAACCCAAGGCTGTAAACCCATCTAGTGATTGATGCAATAAAATGTTCTCATAGACATTATCCTGCCTACCCACACTTTAACTGCAGAGATGCTCATATTCCGTACCGCTCTCAAGGCACAAAGGAACAGCAAAATAAAATCCAGATGGCTAACACCTCCTAAATCACATGTATATGGCAATATTAGCCTACTTTCCTCGGTCTCTAGGAAACATAATGTCTTAATTAAAAACAGCTTAAAAGAACAGTTCACCCAAAAATGAAAATGTATCATTTATTCACCCTGACTTACTTTCTTCTGTGGAACACAAAAGAAGAAATTTTAAAGAATATCCACCATTCTCCTACGTCCTGTGATGCTTTGTGCAAAATGTGGGCATTACTTCCATTAACAAGTAAACACTGTTGTCGTTGCGGCACATTCATTCTTTCGTTGCAGTGATGGTCATCCATTTATACATCTACTTGTGTTGGGATTATGAAGAGAGGGTCTGATTTTATGACAATACAAATCAATCACTATCACTCAGTGTTTCTCATATATGCATTTGAAAGCGAATCAAACCACAAATGCAACATTAACCTCTTATACTCTACAGGATTTTTAGGCTGCTGCCTGAAATTTTTCACACTCAAAATTAAAAGCTCTCTAATTTCTTAAAAATCGAATTAAAATCTAAAATATAATTTTAAAGATAACTCTATATTTTAAGAAATTATTGCAATAACATATGTTTACAATTTTATGATAAACATAATTTTTTTTAAATACATCTTTTTTTATGTCTAAAGTTTAAAATTATACCACTTCAGTTCTATGTTGGTGGATGGCAGCAAGTATTAGAATTTTTTTTTCTCCCTCTATCACCTTCTATCACATTATACTAAAATGTAGGTGGTGCTCTAACACAGCCTCACCCATATACAACAAATCTTTTTTTGAAATGCTGAGTGCTTCCAATGTGTTTTGTTGAATATCTTGGCTTCTGAGTTGTCTAAAAGCCCAATCTAGGTGTCATTGGAAAGAATCCCAGCTTTACAATGTACAACATTTAATCTTCTATATGTGGATGGGAACCTATTTTGCTGAAAATTAGTTTTTCTTACTTTATCTACCAGACATATTTTGTTAAAAAAAATTTTTACACAAAATTTGAATATTCATCGAGCAAACTAACAAACAAGTAAAAAAGTAATTGAACTCATTTTATAGCTATCAACCCAAGGTTAGATTTGATTTAAAGTTTGAGGCTATTTGGGGTTTACAGATCAGTGTTCAGCACAGAAATACATTTGCATTCTATGCCTAACCAAAATAAAATTTCACTTTGTGATATTTTTGAAATTGTGGTATTATGGCAACACAATAAACTGTACAGTCACCTTTCTGCTTTCATTTGATATATGATGACTGTTTAAGTGCTATATGAAGGACTTTTGTATTCATTTAAAAATTTCTCAATGTTTCTAAGTGGGGCCAATTTGAGACACAAATGTTTTCAGGCCTTTTTTTGTTATTATATGTAACTAAATGCAAAAGTGATGGGGTTCTCTGATTCTAAGCTTTTAAATGATACCACATATGCCTAACTTATTCATCCAGGGACTTCAGTGTTTTAAGTGGTAAACCGGCTTGCCATATAGCACCTGCTCACGGAGGTTAAGAGCAGATTTCTCAGTTATTTTATTGGAGTACCTGTTTTAGCTGAGCCTCGGGTGTGTGCTTGCCATTTATGTTTTTGCAAGTTCTCGTGCTTGGATATGTAATCGTTTTTTTTTTTTTTTCAAATTGTTCAATCAGATGGAATTTACATTTTAAATCCACATGTAACTGGCAAAGTTTAAAAACCTTGTTCAGTGCAGCATTTGATTGACAGGTGAGGGGTGGTGCTTATTTGACTACCTCAATATGAGTCTTTTGTGATCCGTTCACAACTATATTTAGTGCTGACATTTTTGATTGGATCACTCAAATCGTATCTTAATACCAGCTGTAAAGGTCTATAATGACTGCAGCAGGAGCCAGAATGACTTTCAGCGGAAGTTACACCAACATTCGTTTCCCTAGTAAGACCCCCCAGGAAAAAGGTAGGTACCAGTGATTTAGTTTATTGACCATGCAATTACAATTAATGGGGACTGGAGCTTTCAAGCATAAAAAAAAAAAAAAAAAAAAAAAAAAAGACAGAAAAGCACCATAAAGGTATCATAAAAGTAGTTCATGTGACTATTGCTCTACATTCCAAGTCCTCTGAATTCATACTATAGCTTTGTGTGAGAAGCAGTATAAAATGTATGTAATTATTGAAAGCTCTAGTATAATTGTAACTGCAAGTAAAATATTACCAATTTATTCCTCAAAATATTTCCATTTTGGGATCTATGGAAGAAAGAATGTCATATGGATTTAGATTGACATGAGGGTTAGTACTGTAAATAATAACAACGGCATCTAAATTTTTGACAACTTACTTTAATTTATGAACTATTGCTTTAACCTAGCCTAAATTAGCTGATTATCACCAAGCCTGGGTAAGCTGATTTGGCTGGTCTATTTGAATGGTTTTAAAGGGGTTTTGGGCACGTGTCAGTTGGATTGATTGGGAGACCAACTGGCTTACAAGCTAAACCAACTAAACACCAGCTTGGTCAGACTGGGAGACCAGATCACACCAGCTTGGCCAGTTGTCCCCATGAAATTAAAATTAGACACAAATGAAGGTCAATGTTCATTTCGGCTTTTAGTCAATGTCTATTAGCTTTAATTCAAACTATATCCTAGTGTACTTCTAAACATTGATAAAATTAACTTTAAGCATATACACTTTTAAAGTGTACAATCTTTCTTGTTGACCAAACTAACTCAAAATGTTCACTTGTCTTGTACTACACATATTTTTGTCCAAGAATGGTATGTGCCTCCCCCTAATACCACCTGCCACTAGCTATTACAAAAAAGAAAAACAGAGGAGCCCTTCGATATGTCACACACAAATTACTGTTTCAATCTGAAATACGTCAAAACAGAACACAAGCAATTTCATGTGGTCTAATTTGCCCCGGAACGCACATTTACCTGAATGCTGGTCATGCCTGTGTCCATGCCCTCCAAAACACGTCCCTCTTTCAGCCTGGCAATTTGTGGGTTCTCTACTTTCAGGAAGTTCCAAACAAGTTCCGTAATATCCACTTGCCAATCACTTCCGAGCATGTGGGTCACCTGACCTCGTGTGTCAGAGGACTCGGCGATAAAGTGAGTGAGCACACGCACCATGGCTCTCTGGTACTGCAGTGTACAGGTCTTTCCTCTCCGCTCTTCATCATCATCATCCTCACTGTCCCGTGTTGACCTGGGAATGTATAGAAACGAATGAAAAGTCTATTACTGCAACAGGATAGTAATTATTTATATAATATTTATCATTACTTCTAACCCAATCATGTTTTAATTGAACCCTTTACATTTTCCTGTCACAATGGTGGGGTTGCCAGGGCATTGCTATATGGTTGCTAAGGTTTTTACTGGGGCATAGATAGGTGGTTGCACGGTTTTTGTTCACCCCCACCCCCTAGACTGATATTCCGGTCCCCTGTCTAGATACCTCATTTAATCTGGTCTAGAGGACTTATTTTGTCTGTTTTATTGTCTGCCAGGGAAAAATAAGTCCAATCACTTTGAATAGTAATAAAACACCTCTCAAAAAGCAGCAGAATGAGGTATCATGGATGTTTGTAGCATTAGGTTTATGGGTTTGTTAAAATGAGAAACCTGTATGAGTAAAAGTAATAGATATGTTTGGCATGGAAAGCAATACTAATGATTTTGTTTGATTGAATTCCATTTTTGAAACAACAGCGAGACATTAAAGTGTTATCTCCACAATCTAGTAGTAGTAGTAGTAGTAACCCTTTATTGTCACATAGTCACAAGTAAAAGTAACCAGTGAAATTGGCCATCATCCTGCCCATACAAACATACAATATGACAACGGGTAGACAGGGCAGGAAGACAGGGAATTGAGAAGATATACAGCATTACATGGGGAAAGGTGAGATAAAAAAAGCAACCCCCAGACTATGCTCCTGTTAGGATTACAGTATGGGAACAGGAAAAAACATCTCAGCAACACTTAGCACATAATCAGTACATCTACAACATAACAAAAACTTGCAACA
Organism: Moxostoma hubbsi; assembly: GCA_032164185.1. Taxonomy (NCBI): domain Eukaryota; kingdom Metazoa; phylum Chordata; class Actinopteri; order Cypriniformes; family Catostomidae; genus Moxostoma; species Moxostoma hubbsi. The sequence goes on from JAVLUX010000046.1 coordinate 14,434,775, forward strand.
GGGTAGGGGAGTGGGGGATGGAGGTAGCCCAGCACTGACAGACAGCCATCTGGTCCTGCAGCCATTCTCGGCGCTGGTCACAGACCCGCCTGTCAGACTGGGGGGTACGAAGCGGCGAAGGCGTGGGATGGGGTGTGGGTCGGATGCATATCTGTATTTGTGTAAAGTCTTGTGTGTGTGTGAGCCCAGAGATTCGCCAGAAGGTCACAATCCCAGGGTGTTTTGGGAGGGGGGAGGGAATGCGAGAGCGGCTCATTGCAGTGCTCTAACCAGGGGAGTTGTTGATCCATCAGCGGCCTTGGCCAAGGCCAGTGCTGGTTGCTGGGTGCCGAAACAGATAAGATTGAGATGTTTTGTCTTGGGGCGAATAGCTGCAATTTCTCAGGCTATTCTTCATGTCCATTTTGGTCTCTTAAACGATCCAGAGTCTGAGTGCTGACAACTCTGCCCACCACCTCAATCATGACGGGCAGCCTTGTGAGGCTTTGGACAGCTGTCTCCGTCTTCTTAATTCTTCGATAACCCAGGGCAATGCCTAATCCAATCAGCAGAAGACCTGTTATCATGGTTCCGAATAGGTAGATATCTTCAACGTCCTCCACGGAAAGAACCGCCAGACACACGACCCGCCACCTCTCCCACGCGTCCATCGTGTAGCCAGCTGCAAACGTTCCGTCAGGACAGTTAGGTTCCCCCGAACCCAAGCTTCTCTTCGAGAAGATGGTGTCAATTGCGTTGAGAGACCAGTTGATCAAATCCATAATAATTTCTTAGTTTGGAGAGCAGTGCTGTGAGAGTCTCTCAAAAGTACAAGACAGTTGACTAGACGTGACGATAGAGCAAAGCAGGGAGGTCAGGGGAGGGAGAGGGAGAGAAAATGCGACCGCCTTCACTGAGTGCCAAACGAGAATCTACCTTACATTTCTGTGGTAAAATGAGGAAAAATAGAGGTGATTCATAATAAAGTAACCAATTCTGAGTGTGTTTACATGCATAATCTTACACTGATTATGCTTAATAGCCAAAACTTTTGTGGTCATGTTATCTTTTAAACAGCATTCCTTTATCAAGGCAAGTTCATATATTGTTTTATTTTTTTTTACATTTTATTTAAACATAAACCAATCAGAAGACCTAGATTTTTGTCAATTTTCCTGACTTTGCACGTAAACACCTCTACCAACATTTGGCTTCTTCATTGTCTAATGTCAAATGCAGATAATAACCCAATGAGTGTAAACCTTTCGTAAACAGGCTATTTGCATTGTACGATTTTTTTAAACAGCTGTGTATATGATATATACACTAATATAATCAGCTTATTTAAAAAATCAGACAATGCAAGATATCTGTGTTTACATGACATTTGAAATAATCATATTTTTGATCAGTTTATTCTATGCAATTTATGACCATACACTGATAAAGAAACCCCATTTAATGCATTTACATGACCATACATGTTGTTTGCTTATTAAGCATACTTGTTAGTCAAGAAAAAACATTAAGAAAAAACTAAAAAGTCTTTCAGGAAGTGTATCAGCTGTTGGCCGCACATGGCTAACACCTGACCTACCAACAGTATAGGGAAAAGTAAAAAAAAAAAAAAAAAAATTGGAAGTGGTTCGACCAAATGGACACTATCTAAACTGGCGAGCAATGGGAGGGAGAGTGCCCTAGACTCGGCCATGGTATTGATCCACGATGGAGGATGGTACGTTTTGTTACCTTGACTCTATACTCTTCTTGAAAGCTTCACTTTCTTTAGTTGATCAGCTACTGGAAAGCTTGCTTCTAAAACAACCAGGCCAATTTAACTGTTGCACTTGTGTAAAATCACCATGCAACAACTGCTTTATGCAGCACAATGAGCTAGTAGCTAACAACTAGCGATTGTGTTATTGTTTTGGTCAGTAATGTTTGTGTCGTGTTTAAAAAGATGTCACGGCAGTAGGGGCACAACTATGACGATCAGCCTATAATCCCACCCATTTTGAAGCGACACTATACAGCAGTGGAAATGCAAGCTCAGAAAAGAAAAGACAAGACAGTCGAACTGTAACGTGCAGTGGCAAAGTGCCAATAGGTGCAGAAGAGCGAACAATTGACTTGAATCTAGAAAAACCCACCTTTTAATCCTGGAATTCCTCAACATCATAAAAGATTCTGCTCTACTAGGTGCTAAGAAATCTAGTGGAGGCCTGCCTTTGGACGATAAAATGGTCAAAGAGACTGAAACAGCATGATTTAAAACAAAAACACTCTTAAAATGTTTTTTTAAAACACTCATGGGATGGTAACATGGGGCAGACTCAGCATGACCTTCTGAACTTCCAGTCAGAGCTAAAGCAGGTTTCCTTGTAAAGACCCCCGTGTTTGCACGATTCTAATACTAGGACATCTTAATCCAGGAACATTTCACACAAATCACAGTACTTTGCTGATTTAAGCCTATAAAATATGCAGAATGCATTTGGACCCAAAATGTACACAATACCTTTGCTAGATAATTCTGAAAATTACTTTATGACCTGTGATCACTTTTTTAACTGGCAAATTAATGATTATATCCAGATGTAAATTTTAAAATATGTGGAGTGATTTCTAATCACTTATAACTGACAAATTGATGATTATAATCTTTACTCTTGTATTATTCTACTAAAAATGGTAACTATTTAAGGCAAGGATAATATACCCTGACAATTAGGTTTATCATAGCGGGTAATGTATTATACATGCTCATGATTTGTAATCATGTATTTTCATGTTATATTACTTACACAGGAAATATTCATGAAAGTATGTCACATTTAGTATGTAAATGCTTGCGTGTTTACATAGAGAATGTTGATGACAACTAATGTCATGTCTCTTGCACCGTTTTCAATATATAAAATTTCATGATTAAACATGCACTATTAAACATGCACAAATTTGTAAAAATCCTCCACACAAAGGATTGTAAATCAACTTTGAAAAGGACAGACAAGTTGATCATGTGACTCTGAGAAACAGCCTCTGATTGGCTTAGAGCCTCTTTGGGGTGCGGCCAGTTTACACTCAAGACTCTGGTACCAAGGAAGAAGTCTTCAGTAGTCTTCCGACTTCTTTGTCTCTCTTGCTCTTCAGTTCCACTGCAGCTCCTCAATCCTCCGCGTTCTTGCCCTCATGGCTTGCAGCCTCCGTGCCATGTAGAGTCCAAGGAAGCTTGGGACACGAAGTCCCGAGGAAGCCTTGCACTCTCCGCTCCACGGTTCACACACATAACGGGAGTCACGAGTCTTCCTTGCGAAAGGCCTCGCTTCAAAGCCCCGCCTCATTATCCATTAACGCAACAGTCAACAGACATTTACGATCTAACAGAGGTCCAAGATATCGATGGAATGAACTTTCTACAAAGAGCCAAAGAACCGAGCAATGCAGGGAAATGCAACGACATGCAAGTACATCTCCAGATTTTTGCTGAAATTGCTGGTGTATTATTTAAATACTTTGGGTAATCCGATTGCAAATTGATTTAGACTCAAAGAAGGATAAATGGTTCTTAAGGCATTGTCTAAAGACTCAAAGTTCATTTTCTCTGTTTTGATCATTTCTTTCACATTCTGTCATTTTACTCACTAACCTGTTTCATGTTTGTATGTGTTAGATTTGTTTTTATGTTTAGATTAGCATTAAGTGTTTGTATTCAAAGATAATTTGACTGTGGTATATTATGATAAATAATCTCGTTAATTGATTTTAAAAGATCTTGCTTCAAAGCTCATACCTAAAATATGTGTGTGATATTATTTTCAATAAGCCATGAGAATAATATTACTCCACTAAATGAATTAATCATTATTCCCTTATTAAAGCTGTTTCCTTACAATAGAAATTGTGAGCGGATACAACGAGACATTCTATTACGAATTTAATGGTGGAGAATGTTATACAGACAAATAATCTAATTATTTGTCATATATCTTTCTTATAATGGTTGTCAAATGTGGATAATTCCATTATAATTTTCCCTAAATAATAATGATGTAGAATGCAGACAGTTTAATTTAATTCCTAACACACATAAAGTTCAAAAAAGAGAGATGGAAGGAACACAAGCTTATTTTGAAGATAAGGGGCTAATGTGCTTCAGTAATCAAGATGTTCCAGTAATCTAGTCAAAAATTGCTTTCATAAAAAGGTCATAAAGATCATACTCCTTTTAGCGTAGGCAGAGGTAAAGTCAAGTCATTAAATCACAGAATGAACTCGCATTTTGCTTAAACATTTAAAAGTGTAAGATATGGCATTTAAACTCATTCTGGGTTCTTCTGCGATTAAGGTGTGTAAGTTCACTGGATCAGCATTAGTGTGTGTTACTGTTAATGGAGCAGACTGACCTTCTAATGCAGTGCAAATGCATTACAAATCCCATCAATGTTTAATCATATCAATTACAAAACTGAAACATCAACACTCACATGGCAGAACAATTGTTTTGTTCCACCTCATTACTTATATGACTGATTTCTTTATCTTTCCAAACACAAAATATATACAGTATGTATATATGCAGTGGAGTGCTTAAGTCCAGTATTGAAAATGTATTTTTGACCCTTACTGAATTTTATAGGGTAAATAACTTTTAAATGGCCAGTAATTTACTAAATCATCATACAATATGTAACTGTAATATGCATTGCATCAAGTGAAATTTCACCCATTATGTACAGTAAATAACTTTTTTTTTATCGAATGAATACAGTAATAAACTGAATACAGTATATTACTGTAATTACATATAGGTGCAGAACCCACTTCTGAGGAGTGTATGTCTTTCTGTGTCTTTCTTTTTTTTTTATTTTTTATTAATAAACCCTGGTAATTATTTGCATTACACACATATAGGCGGACTCCATCTGATATCGTAACATTAATAGGGAAAAAAAATCCTGTACGCATCAATGACTCCACTGTCAGCGCCTCCGCCGTCAGCACCTGGTGTTGTCCATAGGCCGAGTATTTTTTTATGTTTTGGTCTGTTGTGTCCATCTTTGGTCATTGTGTCACATTTTGCATTGCATCAAGTTGAAAACAGTTTCACTTAATTTGGCAGAACAAATCAATTTCACTGAATAATGAAGCAGTGTATTCTTTTCTGATAAATATCTTTGTAATCATGAAAAATATATTTTCAGTCAAATGTTGATTTCTACACTGAATTTGACAGCTCTGAAGCAAAAACCTCCTTTCCCCGAGGGAGGGAACGAGACGTTGTGTCGAATGAAGTGACACAAGGGGTCATCCTTGGACGCTGAATCGTAACTCTGAACCTGAGAAAAGGCCAATGTCAAGTTGGCAGACAGAATTTGCAAGCCCCGCCCCGGAAATACGGGTATAAAGAGAAGCGGGGCAATGAATGCCAGTCAGGATTTTGCACTGAGGAGCTGAAAATTAAGCACAGTCATTTACAGTGCTAGGTCTAGTGCTGTGGCAGGAGGAACACAACGTCTCGTTCCCTCCATGGTTACGACAGTAACCATGATGTTCCCCTTCTGTCACTCACTCGACGTTGTGTCGAATGAAGTGACACAAGGGGTCCATAAGCATCAGTGCCACGCACTGACTGTGTTACGTACCTGTCGAAACAGGTGCAGAGCATGCTACTGCATGCTAGAAGCGCCTGTCCTGGCTGCATGTAGCCCTCCCCATCACCCCCAACTCTTTCTTTTTGTACACAAACCTTAGGTTTCCCGCACCACTGGGTGGGGAGAAGGTGTTACATGCCTAGCATGGGAGCAAGCCCAGCAGCCGCGGCCTTCTCTCTCACTATGTCTCTCACATAGGACGTAAAGCAGATGGGGTAAATCTTAATTCGGGTAAGGCAGTCTTTCCCCGGGGGGAGCAGGAGATAGCATGTCAGGAGCAGAAGGATGTCCCGATGCTAGGGAGCTGAGAGAAGACTCAGTTCCCTCTCGGGGGGCGGATTTAGAGACTGAGGAAGAAGCCCAAGGTGGCGTCTTCAGTACTCTTCACCGCTGTAGGGGAGGCCGGAGGCGAGGTAGCTGTCCGGTCCGCAAATTTCCTATTCTTTAAAGAGGGAAAGACCCTGCGGAGGCCACGCCCTGCCCAGTTTTAGGGGGAGGTACTGCGTGGCAAATACACCACGAGGGATGTGAAGCCGGATGTGGGATATGGTGCCATGGTAGGTCCAGCCTAATGAGGGGGACTCTACAAGCATGGCGGCCTGGGCAGTGTGGCTGCCCGGGGGAAACGCTGGTCCTCTGACAAGGGGGACCGTACCGTGGAAAATACATCACATGGAGTTAGCCTGAAGAGGGAACTATGCCTGTGGAGCCTGACCCCAGTACAGAGCATTTGACTCATAGTGGGTCTGGCCACGAATTGCTCCGCTGAATTAGTGGGCCAGAAGCCTAGGGAGGAAAAACATCCAGGCAGTGACGCTCAGTGGCTGACCTGGGACAGAAGGCACACTGGATCAACTTGGTGAAGGGCGCAAGGTGCAAGCGGAACACCCGGTCGGTTGTGCCGTGTTACGAAGTTCTACAGGCTCAGATCTGACAAAACATGGGACTAGACCGACTCAACCCTCAGATTGTAAAACCTGGCGAAGGTATTGGGTGTTGCCCAGCCCGCTGCTCTGCAGATGTCTGCTAGGGAGGTGCCATGGCTCAGTACCCACGAGGATGCCACACTTCTAGTGTTAATTTTGTCACCTATTTTTAGTTTAGTCTTAGTCTTAGTCTTGTGCCAAATGTCCTTGTTAGTTTTAGTCATATTTAGTCATTCACATATCTTTTTTTGTTAGTCAAGTTTTAGTCGACTAAAAGTCTCGTCATTTTAGTCTAGTTTTAGTCAAAAGAGAATTTAAGGTATCTTAGTCAAGTTTTAGTCAACTAAAAGTCTCGTCATTTTAGTCTAGTTTTAGTCAAAAGAAAACTCAATATATCTTAGTTAAGTTTAAGTCAAAACATTTTAGTCTTTTTTTAAATAAATTACTTCTGAGATAACCATTTCAGTCAAATAATGTTTCACACATCTCAAATATTGGTTAAATGTCATAATTACCTGACAAAATACACTTGTTGAATGATTTGTTGAATTCACTTTGTTAAACGTGTCTGGTTTTCTGATTTAAGAGACACATTCACAAATGAACTTGTTCTGAAGAGTATTTTATTTTGAACCAACACAATTCAAAAGCTGGGGCCCAACAGACTCAGATTGACAAATTACAAAGGTTTTTAAAACTGTTTTTGGTTGTCTTTTGTCTCATTTTTCTATTCAGAGTGTACCCAGAAAAACTGAAAAGAATAGGCCTACTGTACTGTAGGCCTAAAATACAACCTATTTAAATTGTAGATTGGTCTTGAGAAATAACAAACAAATGAGATTTAACAAGGCTAACAATAATTATTTCTGCTGTTACTACAGCTGCTGATACTTCAACTTTAGGTTAAACACTCAATTAAACAATCAAGTTCAAAGGCAAGATTTCAACTGTAAGCTAAATCCATTACAAAACTGTAGGTGGATGGATATATTTTATATGACAAAGTAAATTACCAACTTAATGCAAGTTATACATGGTATTGCACACACCATTATTGATGATATTTGGAGAAATATTACATGTAATTGTTAAACTTGATTTCCTTACATATAAATGAGCTTTTATGCCTACATTCATTTTGATTATGATGTGAAGACCCACACACGCATGTGGCAAAATAAGTTACATAAAACATATATAACCTGCATAATGTATAAGCCACAACACCATAGCTAACTGGTTAATTTACACAGCGTAGATGCCTAAAATCAGCATTAGCTTATGAGACGTTAATTTAAGTTAACTTCCCTGAATGTGTGGGTGGTTAGCCTTTAGATGTCGCTTAAGGTTGGTGGTGTTTTTCCCCGATATTTTTGTCCGCAGTGCTTCCCGTCAGTTATGACACATTCTGACTTTTTGTCAATATCATTGTACCTAAAATGCGACCAAATATCGAGCCTCTTCCTTCTACCTAGCATGTCGTCGGCGCTCGTTGCGTGTTCGCTACTGTCTATGATTGTTGTGTTCTTGCTCCATGTAGTTTCGTGTTGCAGCCACAGGAGTATGAGACCTGTAGCCGTTACTGAGCAACAGCGTGAACTCATTCGGAATATTTTGAAGGCGTAACAGCTGAATATTCTATCTCATGGTGAAAAAGTAGAGACGATTGTATACGAAAATGAAGAGAGATTTTATCTTAGTTTTTATTTTATGCAAAACATTTTAGTCTCGTCTTTTTTCATCAACAATAATGCATGTTAATTTAGTCTTAGTCAGCGTTTTGGACATTGGTGCAGTCTCGTCATCGTCTCGTCTTAGTCATGGAAAAAAAGGTCGTTGACGAACATATTTAGTCTCGTCTCGTCTGACGAAATTAACACTACACACTTCTAGTAGAGTGTGCTCGAACCCGCAAGGGGGCGGGTATGGCCTGGGTGTGAAAGGCTAAGGCAATAGCATCAACGACCCAGTGGGCTAACCTTTGTTAGGAGACGGCGTTCCCTTTCCGCCATCCGCCAAAGCAGACAAAGAGCTACTCAGAACATCTAAAGCTTTACGTGTGGTCCAAATAGGTACGCAAAGCATGCACCGGACACAGCAACAAAAGGGCTGGGTTTGCCTCTTCCCGAGGCAGCGCTTGCAGGTTCACGACCTGGTCCCTGAAAGAGGTCATAAGGACCTTGGGCACGTAGCCCGGTCGGGGTCTCAGGATAACGTGAGAAAGCACCGGACTGAACTCCAGGCAGGTGTCGCTGACAGAGAATGCTTGCTGGTCTCCAACCCTCTTGATGGAGGCTAACGCGATCAGGAGGGCCGTCTTCATGGAGAGGGCCTTGAGCTTGACTGAATCGAGCGGTTCAAAGGGGGGTCTCTGAAGGCCAGAGAGGAACACTGAGAGATCCCAAGAGGGAAACAGGCTAGGCCATGGAGGATTCAGTCTCCAGGCGGCTTTTAGGAACCTGATAATCAAGTCATGCTTACCAAGGGACTTGCCATCTACTGCATCGTGGTGGGCTGCGATAGCATGTACATACACCTTCAAGTTGGAGGGGGGCAGCAACTTGAGTTGCGGCTGGCTCCATAGGAGGAGATGGTGGGTGAGTTGTGACATATGAAGAGAGCGCACGCTGCCCTGGCGATTTATGTATGCTACCATCGCAGTGCTGTCTGAACGGATCAAGACATGCTTGCCTCGGATTAGTGGTTGCCTGAGCACTGACTGAGCACGCTCATCAGTGAGCTGCGCTGTCATTGAGACCGAGTCTAACTCCATGCCGAGAAAAAATATGCTCTGAACCGGGTCTAACTTTCTCTTTTCCCAGTTGACCTGAAGCCCTAGACAGCTGAGGTGCCTGAGCACCTGGTCCCTGTGGGCGCATAGTAACTCTCAAGTGTGGGCCAGGATGAACCAGTCATCGAGGTAGTTGAGTATGCAGATGCCCACTTCCCTTAGGGGAGCAAGAGTGGCCTCTGTGACCTTCGTGAAGACATGATGGGACAGGCCGAAGGATAGGACCTTGTACTATATGCCTGGCCGTTGAACGCGAACCATAAGAAGGGTCGAACCAATCTAGCTGTCGAATGCAGGTGAGAATCTGTTTCTGCATAAGCAATGTGAACGGGAGTCTGTACAAAGCCCGGTTGAGAACTCGCAGGTCCAAGATTGGTAGCAACCCGCCGCTTTTTTGGGTACGATGAAGTAAGGGCTGTAGAAACTCTTCTTCATCTAGGTTGGAGGGACAGGCTCTATCGCATCTTTGAGGAGCAGGGTGGAGATCTCTGCTCGTAAGGCACTGGCTTGTTGGCCGTGCACAAGAGTGGGGCGAATACTGCTGAAACGAGGCGGGAGCCAGGCGAACTGAATCACGTAGCCGAATTGGATGGTGATGGCCAACCAGCGCGACGGATTGGGAAGTGAAAGCCACACATCCAAACTCCGTGTGATGGGCACTAACGGGACGATTGTTTTTGACATACCGAGCGGGGCTTCTTGGCGGTGGGGAGCAGGAAATAATGCGTCGGGAGGCAAAAGAGTGTTCCAAGGCTTGGGTGCTGAGAAAAGACTCAAAGCACTTTCCTTGCTCTGCGCACATGGCAAGGGGGCGGGATAGAGACTGAGGAAGAAGTCCTAAGGAGGTATCTTTGGAACTCGTTAGTGCTGGCCTGCCAGGGCTGAGCTTTTGCGGGGTCGGAGGCAAGGGAGCTGCGTGTGGGCCGGGGTGCCATGAAAATGGCATGCACCGGCTGGGTTGGGAAATCGCTCTTTAATTGAACATGTAGGTACCACAACCCGGAGAGGGTGCGGCAAATGAAAATAAGGAAAATAAGGATTCTCCTCCCGGCCCTCCAGTCCAAGCCCATGCTCACGGCAGCCCGGGAAAGCATGTCGGCCATCTGCGTGACCGCCACGACTGGGCGGGCTAGCCTGAAGGCGGAAGCCCAGATGATTCTTCCTCGTCAGACACCTGGACACTCTCCGATGCAGCGGTGATGTCATCATGCAAGCCCGGGGGCTCGAGGGAGAATGCCGGCTGGCCGTGAGGCAAGTCGCACTCATCCCGAGCCCAGACGGATACACACGAGCGTGTCGGGGGGCAGGTGGTTCGTGGGGATTTACCCGGCGAAACCGAGCCGTCATCATCCCCATATCGCCTTCATCGCCAGCCGTGTCATCCTCAATCCCATGGGAAGAAGGAGCGACGCGGGGGTGGCTGAAGTGGCATTCACCTTCAGGAAGGAGAGCCATGACCGCAACGTTACCATCCACATGAACCATCCACAAACGGCGCTTCGGTGTGATTGCTACCCAGGCACACAAGGCAGCGTCTGTGGCCATCGTTCTTGGAGAGAAATCGACCACATCCAGGAACAACATGGGGCGGAAAGGCATCTTGAAAAAGATGCGTCCTGAAAAGGACATTCAATGCCGCTGTGTTTTGCTCTTTTATTAGTGGAAAACTCAGACATTTTTAGAGGAAATATACTCTTTTAGGAGGAGACACTCTTTTACACAGAAAGAAAGCACTGTTGAAGCGCCCAGGGGCATGAACTGCACAGCTGGAAATGCGCCGTGCGGATCCTTGCTGGTAGAGGTGAGTGGAACAGGAGTGAGACTCAGCTGCTTGCTGCAGAACCATTCGGCTCCGAAGAAAAATTCTGACTTGACATTGGCCTTTTCTCAGGTTCAGAGGTACGATTTGGCATCCAAGGAAGATCCGTTGTGTCACTTCATTCAACACAATGTCGAGTGAGTGACAGAAGGTGAAGGGCAACCAAAATTTGAACATTTATACATTTTAAATCTTTTATCAATCTGCAATTAATCTACATTAATTGACCAGTCAAAACTATTAAGTGAAATGGTCTGAAGCTGTGATTTTACTGTGAAATACTGTAAGTGCAACCTTCCAAAACCATCCATGGACTTAAAAAAAAAAAAATTCTAAACAAGTCTTCAACGGAATGGATTAGATATTTACAAATGGCATTTTGTGATTTAGCCATCAGTTGTTCTTGGCAAGATGGCAGAGGCAGCACATGGTTATTTAGACAGGAGGTCAGGAGATGATTCAATAAAAAATATTTTCAGACACGAACAGACACATCCCTTAAGGGGCAGCCTGTACCAACACCACATATCTCACTCGCACAGTGTAATTTCTCAACACATACAGGAATAGCCATTCCCAATGGTAGGACTTATCATGCTTGCCCGGTGTTGAGAGAACACTGTTAACACCAACCCACAAAGTGAGGGGCAGCCTGGCACTCTACACGCTATAGGCTTGGCATACACACAAAACTGCTCTCTCGGGTCAGTTTCTCTCTAGTACGTACTGCACGGACCAACTGGCAGTGCATTTGGCAGAGACCGAAGAGCCTCATTATTCTCTATCTCACTCCAACTCACACATATACACACATACTGGCAAACAAATGGATCATCAGAGCCCACTAGCATCAAACCATAATGCTGTTACATCAGCCAAGGTCATGCCTGTTATGTCCCGATAAATATAAATGAGATTGTGTGGAGAGGGGAATTGATTGTAAATGCAACATGTTGGTGTTCACATATGTTCATGTGTGCTTGCAAACATAAAGGCCTCAGATCTGTGCACACGCACACACACACACACTTTATTATTTTTTGATATTTGCTCCTCTCTAGCATGTAAAATATCTCCAATTCAAATTAAGCAAACATAGGGCACCATTGCCATATTTATCATGGTCATTCATCCATGCTAAGCATGTTCACACTGTGGTAATCACAGGAAAGATGGGTGTATTTTGGCATAACACTGTAGACTGGACAGTCGCTGTGCAAGCCAAATCTACCACTTGTTAATGAATGTCTGGTCTGAGCCGAACACATGTTCATAAACTGCTGACAGAGCCCCTTCACATTCTGTAGCACAAGGTGAGTGTGGATAGCAGTGTTCGATTAAATAGTCATGATGTGCTGACAATTCGCTCTTTCATTAACAGCCTGCATATCAGAGACTACACACAGAGCTGGAGGCATTTGGACAAGATTTGAAAAAATTACCAGTGATACCTCAAAACAAACTCTGCTGACCCCCCACCCCCAAAGATGGTTTTCTGATATTAGCAAGGACATTTCTTGTTTTAGCTTGTCTAGTCTGGCTGGACTGTTTGTTGGTTTTAAAATGGTTTTTGGCACATTTCACATGGTCAGGCTGGGAGACCAGCACGTCAACCAGCTAACCCAGCTGAATACCTGATGGGGCAAGCTGGGAGACCCACTAAAGTAGCTAACATCAGAAAACAGCTTAGTATTCTACTGTATGTGGTACCTGATCGGAAATCCTACAATATGGCTTGATTATTTCCCTTACAAAAATTGAGAATTCTTACAAACCCCAGTGAAAACTTGCCACAAATTTGACACTCATTATTTTCACATGCAAATGAGCTCAGTAGCTGCAAATTGTTCATTGTTGTCAAAGGTGTGCTGCAGGTTCACCAGTACCGGTAACAGTAAGTGCTGTAAACTTACTGCAAGTTTTCCAAAATTCTATATTTTGGTAAGGGTTTTCTTCTTGATTAAGCGAAAATATGTCAGTATTTTAAATTATATAACATATCACATAATACTCTTTGAGTTGTCGTTTAGCATGCTAACCTAAGAGTTTGAACTTCCAGTGGAGAGATTCTATATAGATATCTATGGTGTTGATGTCAAAGTTTAATAGCTAGTGAATTGGATTTAAAGTTTGTAAAGTTGGCAAAAGTTATCATGAGTATATTCAAGTGTTCAGGGAATGTCATAAAAATGGAAGTAGAGGGGGGAGATTTTAAAACAAGAGCACTTCCTTCATAAATCCACCAGATCCTACTTTTACACTGTGGACGTCATGATATGTCTCTGTGCTCATGAAACTCCAAGAGACAACACAAAGTCATTAAAAATATGTGTGTACTGCAACTCTGTCCACTTTCTCATGTCATTCACACATCGCGTTTCAGTAAAAGTGAGTGGATTTTTACAGCTCAAACCATGAAGAGGGTGTGCCACTATAAAGACACACACACACACACACACACACACACACACACACACACACACACACACACACACACACACACACACACACACACACGCACATACTGTACATACTTAAATTTTATTTTATTTTATATTCCATGTACCAAATGGACAATTCAACTTAAGATGGTAGCTGTGATTTGGAACATGGTAGCTGGTTTCTAGCTGGTCATGAGCTGGTCCAAGCTGGTCATTAGCTGGTCCAAGCTAGTCTTTTGCTGGTCAGACCAGCTTAGACCAGCTACGAGTTTGTAATTTCAGCTCAAGTTTGTAGGATACTAGGTGCAGAAGAGCGAACAATTGCTGGCAATATGACTTGAATCAGGAAAACCCAACCTTTTAACCCTGACAAAATGGCTCCCTAAAGTCTAGCTGAATCCCACATCTGGCCAGTAAAATTAACAAAAACACTTGTCCAAAATAGCACATGACCTGGAAACTTCATGCCTCTGAAGAAACCATCCCCTGGTTACCATGGAAGTCCAAATTATATTCCCTAAACCTCCGACCCTTTGGTTAGCCATAACATGACTAGCCATTTGCTGAGGGACTACTTATTTCACGAGCGCCACAGAAACCTATTGCTGGAAACCTAGTGTTCTTCAATTTAAACCAATTTGCTACACTGAAACTAAACTAATCAGGAGATCATGAGACATCATGATCATTATTCTGCAAAGACCAGCTAAAAAAGTAATCCATGAACATGTCACACAAAGTCACAGTACTAGTGATTTAACCCTCTAAAATATGCAGAATGCATTTGGACCCAAAATGTACACAATAACTATCCTTGCTCAAAAATTCAGAAAATTACTTTATGACCTGTGATCACTTTATAACTGACAAATGAATGATTATAGCCTGATGTACCTTTTAAAATATTAGTGATATGTAATCACTTATAACTGACAATCGATGATTGTAATCTTTAATCTTGTCTTATTCAAGTAATTTTTATTAAGAACGGTAACTATTAAGTATAAAACACCTCATGTTTACTATCGTTGAAATTATTTCTGCATTTCAGGAATGTTTATGCTAATACATTTTTTATATATTCAGTTGTATCCATGATATAAAAGTTCTTGATTAAATATGGTTAAACTACATTTTTAAGAATCCTTCACACAAAGGATTGTAAATCAACTGTGAAAAGGACAGACCTGTTGACCATGTGACTCTGAAAAGCAACTTCTGATTGGCTCAGGGCACCTTTGGGGTGCAGCCAATTTCAGCTCAAAAGTTCCTACCAAAGAGGGTCTCCTCTCTTCTGCTCACTTTCTTATTCCACTTCCTCTGCAGCTCCTCATTCCTCTGTGCTCTTGCCCTCATGGCTTCAAGCCTATTCGCCATGTAGAGTCCGTGGAAACTTGGGACCCGAAGTCCCGAGGAAGCCTCTCACTCTCCGCTCTACAGTTCACTCACGTAACGGGAGTCACGAGTCTTCCTTGTGAAAGGCCTCCCTTCAAAGTCCGCCTCATCATCCATCAACACAACAGATATCCTCTATCCAACAGAGGTCCAAAACATTGATGGAAAAAAAATTCTACAAAGAGCCAAAGAACCAAGCCATGCAAGAAAAAGCAACGCAAGGAAGTGCAACGACACGCATGTACATTGCCAGACTTTGCTGAAAGTGCTGGTGTATTATTTAAATACTTTGGGTAATCCAACTGTAAATCGATTTAGATTCAAAGAAGGATAAATGGCTCTTAAGGCATTGTCTGCAGACTTCATAATGTTCCTCCATAATCTGTCACTTTACTCACTAACCTGTTTCATGTTTATATGTGTTAGATTCGTTTTTGTGTTTAAATTAGCATTAAGTGTTTGTATTCAGAGATTATTTGACTGTGGTATATTTTTATAATAATCACGTTACTTAATTTTAATTGCTTCAATGCTATTTCTAAAATATGCTTGATGTTATTTTCAATAAGCCATGAGAATAATATTACTCCAATAAATGGATTAATCATATCTTCCTTATTAAAGCTAATTCCTTACAATTGAAATTGTGAGCGGATACAACGAGCCGTTGCATTACAATTTTAATGGTGGAGAATTCTATTCAGACAAATAATCAAATTATTTGTCATTTGTCTTTCTTATAATGGTTGTCGAACGCGATTAATTCCATTATACATTTCCCTACATATAATGATAGAGATGCGCATGTACATCTACATTAACTGAAATTCCTACAAGGTGTTCAAACTAGTTTTTGGAACATGGTAGCTGGTTTATCAGATAAGGACCAACTTGGACCAGCTCATGACCAGCTTGGACCAGCTTGGACCAGTTAAGAACCAGTTTGGATCAGCTACCATGTTCCAAAACACAATTACTGGCTTAATCTGGATTTTCCAGCAGAACAATGACTAACATTTAAGCTTTTCCTTAAATTATTAACAAGTTGAAACCCAAGAATAAAACAAATTTCCACATATAACAATTAAACGCTTGTATCATAAAAATATTGCTGTATGTCATAGCTGTCAGAATTTGATCTGTGATCCAGGTCCAATCAACTTTTACCGTGACAGCATTACACTACTAGTTTTTTTCACATAGTAGAGGGGTGCTGTAGCTTAACAGCATAGAATATTGGTAAAAACACTTTCTGTGCTCCCAGATGTTTTCCATTTTGACTTCTCAGCAACTTCAATACAAACTTGAAGTTAGAAGACAAAACACGGTAGAGTGCTCAAAAAGGGGCTTCACTGAATAATGTGAATAGCATGATAATCAAATAACCTACTTATCTAACATATCCAGGACAAGTTACGTCATGTGTAACATGGCACAATTGATGTGGCACCATATACCTTTTCAATACAGAAAATAATGTTCAATTGCCAAAGGCTTTTTCTTTTTTGTTTTCAGTTAGCATGTTAATTGCTAACCAATTAGCATGCTAAGCTGAAATTCAGCATTCCCTATGGTTAGCATGCTTTTCAAAAAACATAATCAAACATCCTGGATTGGGACCTGAAATGATAATGTGATGTAATGTGATATCCAGTACAAGTTACATTACATTATCATATCAGAATACCGGTACTGGGTATAGGTTTATTAACCACCAAAGAAAGATACAACTTTATATTCTGTGGAATATCCACAGAAACTATATGTAATATATTGTATTATCCACTTTGAAGTACTGTTTTAGTATTACTGTGTGTACATGTTTCACTACAATATGAAGATGAGACAGACACGTGTGATCAGGCATTACAAACAGCTATCCCTAGGGGTCCAAGGGGAATCAGATTTTGAGGGGGGACAGAATCTTGCACAACACTGCCAAAATACATCACTACAACTGCATTTAATAAGATGGGAATTCAATCACCATTTTATTTCTGATCAAAGCCCAGACTTGGCTACTAACAACCATGTGAGAGCTAGAATTAACTAGCATGATGAATGCTAGAACATTAGTGAGTGGGTTCTAAAGGTGTCACTACAGCAATGTGCATTACTGCCACAGGACTGGGACATTAGAATGGTCATTGGGGCTCTGTCACTGAATCAGAACATGATTGCGTCAGGTGGCCATCTTGTTAGCACTCTCTCAGATTGTGTGAGATTGAAGCTGTCACGACGAGGAAATTGAGCCTCTCATTAGATTCCACTCGATCCACCATGACAGACAACCACCTACTGCTGGAGAAACTACCACAAAGACCTTGCTGCTGTAGGGATTTCTTACTCGTCCAAGTCGTTCAATTTTAATTTGACTTGTATTGTTCAAGGAATCATGCATTACCTACTGATTACTTTCATTTTAAATAAACGGCTTAATCTATAATGAAATTCTGTCATCAAATACTCTCTTCCATGGAACACAAAATATTTATTTTTAGTTAGTTAGTTCTTTTATTTTATTATTATTTTTTTATTTTTTGCAATTACAATAAAATCCAACTGAAGTTTTTCAACCTCAAAAAAGGACACAACAGCAACATGAAACTAAGTACATATATCATAAAAGCAGTCCAACGGAATTCCACACAATGCAGTCCACAGAATGCACATCTTATGAAGCCAAACTATAGCTTTGGGTGAGAAAAATATCTAAATTTAAGTCATTTAAATTTAAAAAAAAAAGTCAAACAGGTTGTGAAAGACACCAAGGTGTAAATCATGACGGAATGTTAATTTTTAAGGAGCTAATGCCTAGGTTACGGATGTAACCTCCGTTCCCTGATGGAGGGAACGAGACTCTGTGTCGAATAAGTGACACTAGGGGTCTCTCTTGAGAGCCATTTGCATCTCTGATCTATGAAAAAAGGCCAATGAGAAATTGGCAGACAGAAATTGCATGTCCCGTCCCTGGACATACGGGAGGGAAAATGGGAGGGAAATGCGTCTGTTTCATTCAGGATTTTTCTGAGGAGCCGACAAAGAGGATCGGCCGCAACATTGGCCCGGTTCAGTGACATGGCTGGGAGGACACAATGTCTCGTTCCCTCCATCAGGGAATGGAGGTTAATTCCGTAACCTAGACATTCCCCTTCTGTCGCTCACTTCGACGTTGTGTCGAAGAAGCGACACTAGGGGTCCAATTTTTTAACCTGAGATCAATTGCTAAAGTAAAGCATTTTTTTATCTAGTGAGGATTTAGAAATTGTAGTTCATTCTTTTATTACATCTAAGCTTGATTACTGCAATTCTCTATATATCGGTCTCCCCCAGACTCTGCTTGTCCGCCTACAGTTAGTGCAGAATGCAGCGGCAAGGCTTTTAACGGGGGTGCGAAAGAGAGAACATATTACTCCGGTACTGCAAACCCTACATTAGCTTCCGGTCAAATTTAGGATTGATTTTAACGTTTTATTGTTTGTTTACAAGGCATTGTCAGGCCTTGCCCCCCAGTACATCAGCGATCTTATAGTTCCTTACTCTCCTTTTAGAGTTCTCAGGTCCTCTGATCAACGACTTTTAAAGGTACCTCGTTGTAATTTAAAATCAAAAGGAGATCGTGCTTTCTCCGTGGTAGGTCCCAAACTTTGGAATAGTCTCCCATTCCATGTGAGGTCAGCTCCATCGATTACAACTTTTAAGTCTTATTTAAAAACTTATTTATTTTCTTTAGCCTTTGAATAAAGTATGTTTGTTGTTGATGACTTTCATGTTATTATTCTGTAAAGCACTTTGGGGCAACGTCTGTTGTTTAAAAAATGTGCTATATAAATAAAGTTGCTTGCTTGCTTGCTTGCAATTTAAATCACGCCATGCGCTGAGCTGTGTACATGTCCTGCTAACACAGGACCAGCTGTGTCAGACTGCACGTACCCATCCCCAATGCCCAATAAAATCATCAAAGCCTTCTGGTTCTTTACCTCCGACAGGGGGGAACAAGGCAACGTGCCAAGCATGGGAGCAGGCCGCGCCAGCCACGCCTTTTCTCTCTCTATGTTTCTTGCATAGACTTAAAGTGGCTGGAGCCATCTTAACACTCATTCCCAGTTCCTATTCTGGGGGAGGTAGAGTGGTGAAATACATCATATGAGCTTTTAGGTCACATGTGGAAAGTGGCGCGGTGGTAGATCTTGCCTCATTGGGAGAGAGGAGGTGCTACAGACACGGTGACCAGTGGGCAGTGGAACTGCCCAAGGGAGACGCGGGTCCGCTCGCAAGGGGACCGTACCGCTGAAAATACACACAGGGGGATAAGTCCACGTAGGAGCCCGTCCTGTGGAGCACCTATGTGGCGCTGGGTGCAAACAGTCCAACCGGTCAGTTGTCAGCGTGTTACCGAGTTCTACCGGCTCGGACCTGAGAAAACACGGGACGATACTGACTCAACCCTGAGATTGTAAAATCTCACAAAGGTATTGGGTATTGCTCAACCCGCTGCTCTGCATATGTCTGCTAGGGAGGTGCCCCAGGCCAGTGCCCACAAGAACGCAACACTTCTTGTTGAGTGTGCTCAGACTCACAATGGGGGTGGGGGGTTAGCCCTTACCCCGCTCTGCTTCCCGGAGCGAGGTAAGGGCTGCCTCTGCGACCTTCGTAAAGACACGAGGGGACAGGGACATGTCGAAGGGGAGGACCTTGTACTGATATGTCTGGCCATCGAACAAGAACCGTAGAAAGAGTCGACGTCGAGGCAATATTGAGACGTGGAAGTACGCGTCCTTCAGGTCTACCGCTGCAAACAATCTAGATGCCAGTCGCAAGTTAAAATGTGTTTTTGCATGAGCATTTAGAACGTGAGTTTGTGCAAGGCCTGGTTGAAAATTCACAAGATCAAGATCGGTTGTAAGCCGCCGCCTTTCTTGGGTATGATGAAATAAGGGCTGTAGAAACCCTTCTTCATCTCGGTTGGAGGGACAGGCTCTGTCGCATCTTTGAGTAAGAGAGTCATGATTTCTGCATGCAGGGACTTGGCATCTTCGCCGTATACTTCGGTAAAGCGGACGCCCCCGAAGGGGGGGGGGGGGGGCTGGCAAATTGAATTGCATAAACGAATGGTCCTGGCCAGCCAGCATGATAGTTTGGGAAGTGAGAGCCATGTGTCCAAACTCCGAGCTAGGGGCACTAAAGGGACAACTATTTTTGACGTACCCGGCAGGGTGGAGCAGGTAATGTGTGTCGGGAGGCAAGGGTGCATCCCGAGGCTCTGGTGCTGAGAGAAGACTCAAAGCACTTATCTTGCCCCACACACCCAGCAGGGGGCGGGTTAGTGACTGCGGCGGGGCAGGATGTGAGATATGGCCTCCGTCTGCTTCTTCACCACTGAGAACTGCTGGGCAAAGTCCTCGACGATGTCGCCGAAAAGACCGAACTGGGAGACGGGTGCGTCGAGGAAGCGTGTCTTGTCCACTTCACGCATCTCAACCAGGTTCAGCCACAGATGTTGTTCCTGAACCACAAGAGTGGCCCTCGCCTGCCCGAGTGCCTGCGCTGTGACCTTCGTAGCCCTGAGGGCGAGGTCGGTCACTGAGCACATTTCCTGCAGCACGTCGGGGTCAGGACTACCCAAGTGCAGATCTTTAAGTGCCTTGGCCTGGTGGACTTGCAGGAGGGCCTTGGCATGCAGGGCAGAAGCGTCCTGTCCGGTAGCGCTGTAGGCTTTCAAGGTCAATGAAGATGTCGTCCTACAGGCCTTCGAGGGGAGCACAGGGCGACCCTGCCAGGTGGTGGCTTTTCGGGGCACAGGTGGATCGCAACCACTCTGTCCACCTGGGGCCCGTGGGCTGCTCCACCATCGAGGGTAGTGTGAGTGGATGAGCGAGAGGCACGGTGATGGCTGTGAGCGGCGTGCAGACCCAAGTAACCAATCATCCAGCCGCAGAGGCTTTGGGGAGGACGGAGGGTTCCAGTCCAGCCCCACGCTGAAGGCGGCCCGGGCAAGCATGTCGGATATCTGGGCGTCAGCCTCAGACAGGGCGAGCTGGCCCGAAGGCACCAGCCCAGTCGAGTCATCGGCTCTCCGCTCGGGGCACTCTCCACTCGGGGCGCTCAAGTGGATAGGCAGGCTGGCTGTGAGGCGAGCCACTGTTGCCTTGATCCCGGACGCAAGTCAACGAGCGTGCCGGGGGTGGGTGGTTCGCGGGGACGCACCTGGCGAAACCGCGCCTGCTGCCATCCCCAAATCCCCTCCATCGCCAGTCGCATCGTTCTGAGGAAGGAAATCCACGACCGCAATATTGCCATGGTTTTTTTCTCGCAGTGAGAACATGAGCCATCCACAAATGCTGCCTCGGTGTGATCACTGCCCAGACACACAAGACAGCGCCTGTGGCCGTCAGGAGCGGAGAGCACTCTACCACATCCAGGAACTACACATCTTTATAAAGATGCGTCCTGAAAAGGACATTTAAAGCCAGCTGTGTATTTGCTCTTTTAGAGAAAATAACTCTTTTAGAGAAATAACCTCTTTTAACTATGCTGTCGAAGCACCCAGTGGCAAAGCTGCACTGCTGTGCAGAGAAGGGAGAAAGCGGCTGATATGTGCCGTAGATCCAACAGCATTCGCTCAGAGATGGGAGGAACAGTGTGTGACTCGCAGCTTGCCGCATACACAACCAGTCGTCTCCAAAGAAAATTACGGACGCATTTTCCATCCTTTATACTTGTATGTCCGGGGGTGGGACACGCAATTTCTGTCCGCCAATTTCTCATTGGCCTTTTCTCATAGGTCAGAGATGCAAAAGGCTCTCAAGAGAGACCGCTAGTGTCGCTACTTCAACACAATGCCAAAGTGAGCGACAGACGGGGAACCTTATTAATTAATTCGAATTTTCAATGCGCAACTTAGATAAAACACATTAAAACACGTGTTAAAACACATTTGGGGAAATAAACTGAACTAGATTTTTACATTTGTGAATAGAAAATGTGAGTAGGCCCGACAATTTTCCTATTATTTGGGAAAATGAATTCCTACAGTGCTCAAAGTGGTTTCTGGAGTGTTGCTTAGGAATTCTGGGTAGTTGCTAGGGTGTTACTATTAAGGTGTTCAGAGTGGTTGCTACCTGGGCATTGCCCCAAGTCAAAAAAATCCTCACTCTGATCCCAAGATATGTGTGTTGCCCCTTCATTAATTCATCCTTACTTCTGACCCAATCATGTTTTTATAACCCCTTTAAAGTCTTCCTGTTGCCACTGCAATGTAAGACCATTTTAATATCTGTATTATCCGATTGATTAGATAATTAATTGCACATCTCTACTTGATAAGGAGCATGCAATTTAAGGTATCATTCACATGCATAGCAAATGGTATGACTTTGCCTTTCACATAAAAAATTAAATCAATTAAAGTTCCAAGAGGTCCGGTCTCTACATTTCCTTCCCAGCAAAGGTCCGGACAATAACTTGCATGGTGTCAGTAGTCAGTATAGCTATGAAATTTCATAAGGAATGCCCATTTATTGAAATATTGAAATAGTTATTATAAATTTCCAAGTTGGTGTAACGGGAGCTAGCTGGTAGATAGCTGTGCAGTGTGTAAACCTCACTCTCCTAACCTCAAGTGGTGCACTAGCGACTGACACTAGAGGCTGTAGCCTTTAGTCTCCTTGTTAGCGCAGTTACATTGGCAGAAATAGGCCTTTATCACAATCTGTGCGTCATCACATCTGACTCCGAAAAGTAGAGTAACCAAACATCCGCCCATCGACCTGTCCATGGACAATCAAGGTTTTTGTAAATAAATTAAGCCAACTTGGATGCACTTGGAAGTAAACATCAGCCATTTAATTATTTCATTGGAGTAACTCAGCACTTCACCATGTGTTATCTAGCATTTTATCTAGCACTTTATCTATCTTTATCTATTAGCATTTGCATAAAGCAAATTTTGAAAATGTGAATGTCTGAATGGATCATTTTCATATTTTCCTTAAAGTGAAAATCTACCAACAACAAACAATGTATATCACAGTAGTGAAGCTTAAAAATTCAGTCAGACTATCAATTAATGGGAACATTCTCATGAGATGCTACTAGTAATATCACATTTTAGGTTGTTTTTTTCTTGCCATCTATGCCAGAAATGATCACATCTTTGATTCATTTTCACCAAAAAAATTATATTTGTGAAACATGCTGATGAATAAATACAATTTTAGCCCCCCCTTTAGCTGAATGGTCTGTAGGTATCATAAAAACACCCACTACCCTCAACAAACAAACTGTTCATATCAGACAATTGAACCAAATATAAAAACAGCTGTAAAATGTTTGATCACAAATTACACAAAGGTTGACAGGTAAAAGCCTTGGACAAGTAGAGACACCTTTTTATAGATCAGATTTTCACAACCAGACAGATATGAACAGATCACTCTCATTACCACTACTCTTCTTACAAGCACACTGGCAGTCTACTGAATAGTCCAATTTGCCTATGAATGTTATTTTATGTTACATATAGCTGACAAGTGTGTAGACTGGAATTTATTACAAACCTGTCTGGTACTTCTACAACTTATACATGTCAAAAGGTTGAGCAGAGCAGTTTGGGAAAGAGTATCATACTCTTTAAATAAAAATATTGCAACGATCTGTACAAAAATGGCTGAAGATATTAGAGAAATGTTGATTACATTGAATGTTTTCAATGTAAAATATTTCAGTGTAATTAAATTTTTAAAAATGTTCCCAATACTTATGTGTACTATGTTTTGTTATGCTAATGAGATTATTGTGCCATTAGTTTAGCAACATGCTAATGCCAAACTGTATTGAAATCAACTGTGAGTCAGTTCTCTCATGCTGAGCGTGAGTTGTGTGGCGTGCGGAGTTGCTGTCCATGTACTGTAGAACATTCCATAAGAATTCCTAAAGCCCAAAGTAAACTTCAGTTTTAGAGCAAATGGTTAGCGTCTGTGTACAGACGACTACTCAGTCTTTCAAAGTATACATTTGAGTGCACGCACATACCCTGGCAGTTGGTGCATGTGCGCTAAGACTAGGGCTGGGTATCGAGTTCGATACATTTTAGGCACCAACCGAATTGCCTCTAAACAATCGAGTATCAAACAATGTCTTTTCGTTCGGTTCCAAATTACGATACCTAAGGAGTTAATCTCGTCAATGACAGTGTTAGCATGTAGTATGCCAGAAGTGCCCAAATTTAAAAGTGCCGGTGATTAGCTGTGTTTAGGCATCAAAGAAAAACAATAGTTTACACCGGTTACGCTCAGAGACGCAGCTCACAAGTGAAGCTGTAGTGTGTATGCGTCCCAATCCCATAGATGTAAAAGATGTGGAAAAGATCAAAAGTGTGGCTACATTTCACCAGGCTCGATGCCATCAGCACGCAATGCAATATTTGTGACAAGATAATTGCTGCCAAGACAGGCAGCAGAATAAATCTGATGAAGCTAACTTGTAGTGGTACATGCTTGTGTACTTATTAAATTAACATTTCTGTGTGCGGTGATATAGTCCTATAAACTGGGTCCTACGTAACATTAGATATTGTTTGATGCATGGCTATAGATAGCTAGCTAAATCGATGCTAAAAATACTTTAAGGTTGACAGTAACTGATCAAGTTAAACATTCATTAAACTAGTTATCTTGTTAAACTGTACTTAACTTAAACAATTTAGACCCATAAAAATTACTTTATATTACTTCAAACTCTAGCTATTCAAATGCAAGTATCTGAAACCCCCTCACACATGCACTCTTGAAACACATCCACTGTTGTTGTTTCCAGCTGTTGTTGTTACGCAGCGTGAGCTTAGAGACTGCTGCATCTTTGTTTTCATTGAGACGTGGCTCAGCGACAGATTTCCGGACGCCGCCAAACACTAGACGGGCTCGCCTCGTTTCATGCCGACAGAAATGCAGCTCTGTGCGGTAAGACTCGCGGTGGTGGCTTGTGTGTTTACATCAACACGGAATGGAGCAATAACTCTATGCTAGTCTCTAGTTACTGCTCATCGCTGGTGGAGCTTGTGACTGTTAGATGCAGACCTTTTTATTTACTACGGGAATTCATCACTGTTAAACACGCCCAGAGAATCCACAGTCACCTCCAGGACAGCGGCGACACACGGCGCATGTGGCAGGGCATCCAGGCAATCACCAACTACAGGACAACATCAGATGCCTGTGACAAAGATGCCTCCCTTCCAGATGCGCTGAATGACTTCTACGCTAGGTTTGAAGCACAGAACGATGTGGTGGCAAGGAAGATCACCCCTCCTCCCAACGACCAGGTGCTCTGTCTTACCTCGGCTGATGTGAGGAAAACTCTACATAGAGTCAACCCACGGAAGGCTGCTGGACCAGACAACATTCCTGGCAGAGTGCTCAGAGGATGTGCAGACTAGCTGGCAGATGTTCTTACCAACATCTCTCTGAACAGCGTTGTCGTTCCACCGTGCTTCAAGGCCACCACCATCGTCCCCATGCCAAAGAAGTCTTCAGTGTCCTGCCTCAATGACTACCGTCCCGTCGCACTCATACCCATCATCATCAAGTGCTTCGAGAGGCTTGTCATGAGGCACATTAAGACCCAGCTGCCACCCTCACTAGACCCACGTTCGCGTATCATCCAAACCGTTCAATAGACGACGCCATTGCCACCATCCTCCATCTGGCCCTCACCCACCTATATAAAATGGAAATTCAAAGACTTCAGCTCAGCATTCAACACAATAATTCCTCAGCACCTGATTGGAAAGCTGAACCTGCTGGGCCTGGACACCTCCCTCTGCAACTGGATCCTGGACTTCCTGACTTGGAGACCTCTGTCAGTCTGGATCGGAAACATCATCTCCACCACTACCACACTGAACACTGGGGCCCCCCAAGGCTGTGTGCTCAGTCCACTGCTGTTCACTCTGCTGACTCACAACTGTGCAGCAACGCACAGCTCGAACCACATCATTAAGTTCGCCAATGACATGACCGTGGTGGGTCTCATCAGCAAGAACGACAAGTCAGCATACAGAGAGTAGGTGCAGCGGCTAATGGATAGGTGTAGAGCCAACAACCTGTCTCTGAATGTGGACAAAACAAAAGAGATGGTTGTTGACTTTAGGAGAGCACAGAGTGACCGCAGCTGCATCACTGCCTGGTTTGGGACTTGCACCGTTTCAGACCGCAAAGCCCTGCAGAGGATAGTGAGGACAGCTGAGAAGATCATCGGGGTCTCTCTTCCCTCCATCAAAGACATTTACAAATATCACTGCATTCGCAAAGACACCAGCATTGTGGATGACCCACAGAGCCATCAGACTGCTCAATACTCAAAGACTGGACTGACACACACACACACACACACACACACACACACACACACACACACGTGTCCTGAGTTGCACTTTAATTATTGTCACTTTATATCTGGCTGCTACCTCAATAACTGCTATGTGCATAGAACACTATCTCATAGTATGTTATGTTTACATTTGCCATTTTTAGAAACTGTCATCTTTTTGCACTACTGTGTACTGGTCGGCACTGCACTGTCTCTCACTGTGCCTATTGTCCTGTTCATTTTTAGTAATTTATTGTATTGTCCTGTACTTTTTGCACACGTTTGCACGTGCACTTTATATAGGTATGTTATTTGGTCTGTGTAGTCTCATGTGGTTCTGTGTTTGTCCTATGTTGTTTTATGTAGCACCATGGTCCAGGAGGAACATTGTCTCATTTCACTGTGTACTGTACTAACTGTATATGGTTGAAATGACAATAAAAACCACTTGACTTGACCTGACTTGAGCTTCGTCTCCTGTTGTTTAGCGGTGATTAACCTTCTAGTGTATCTTCATGACAACAACTGCTCAACTGTGAGTGTTACCACTGTAGTGTTTCGAGGCAGAAGAGACCTAAGGTAAGTTGAACAATTCTACACAGAATGACTTACTGTAAATTCACAATCTAAACTGACTCTTTCCTGAGCTATAAAGAATTTGGACTGGTGCCAACAGACTGGTCTGACAAACTGACCCATTTGGAAACAGCAACTTCAAATTTCTCCTATGAAGTGATTCATATTCTCAGTTTCTTACAAACATTGTGCATCACTGCCACACAAGGCATACTTGAATGTAAGAATAGAAGAAACTGTCTCTATGCTTTAAGAAAATATTATATTCCAACTTTTTTCACACACCCAAGCTCGTCTGTGGCTTATAAGGTGTAATGTCCTGTTCACAATGAGAATGATTTGCAGCAACATGAGCGACAGCGACCAATGGTGACGCGATGTGAGCATTTCCAGCAATCTGACAAAATTGAAAAAAATCTACCATTATGCAAATGAGCAGTGATGCAATACAATGACTACCAATAGAAGTGAAGACAGTGAAGCACACATGATACATCTCATGTGAGAGAGTAAAGTGATGGGTTGGCAAGATGAAGTAAATGTTACTGGGAGCGATTTCACTATTCTCCATGATTTGTTTCTGCCCACATACAGGGATGTATAAAGATGTAAAAAAATTATGTGTGGAAAACTGTGTCAGAAATTATCAGCATTCTAGTGAGTTTGAGTCATGCTTTGCTAGTTGTTCATCTTGTTCATGATATGATATATTATGCACTGCTGAAATTTATAGCCTATAAAACACTTTCCCCAACCGAATGTAAATTTTTAGCTGCAAGAAATTGATTCCTTTTCAAAAACAGAATAACATCTTATTTTTACAGGCAATAAATCTATTTTGTGATTAGATTTTTAAAAGCTATGGCCAGTTGTGCAGCCCAGTAATAATGTTAAGCCACCAAGATGACCAGAAATTCAACAACTTGTCAACTTTCCATACTTTCGTAGTATGTAATGGATTCCAACATTGACAAAGTATGTTCTGTAGATGTGGAGGTTCGTAGTATAAATACATTCCACATACTATATTCATCATGTTGGCATTGACCTTTGACCCATGATTTCTTTGACTTACAGTATGGTGCTCTATCAGCAACTGTGAAAACAATGTAAAGGGATAGTTCACCCAAAAATGAAAATTCTCTCTACATTTACTCCCTCATGCCATCCCAAATATGTATGACATTCTTTCTTCTGCAATAAATATTTTTGGAAGAATTTCCATTGGTGCCAATGGTCTCTACGATCAACTTAAGATTGCGTTGCTTTTGGGAAACACAGGCCAGCTTTGTAGGTCTGTTCAATGCAAGTGAATGGTGACCATATTTTTAAATGTCTACAATTCACATAAAAGTACCATAAAAGTAATCTATAAGACTCCAATGGTTAAATCCATATTATCTGAAGCAATATGATAGGTGTGGGTGAGACAGATATTAAAGTCCTTTTTTACTATAAATCTCCACCTTTGACCAGCCCCGACCAGTAGGTGGCGATAAGCACGAAAAATGCAAATTACCAAAAAAGAAGGAGAATGTGAAAGTGAAAGTAGAAAATTGAAAATTTATAGTAAAAATATTGATCGGTTTCTCACCAACACCTATCATGTCACTTCTGATTTAAACACTGAAGAAATAAATTTATGGTTCAAAGTTCATCATTCATTTTCATTGTGATGACCCACATAGCTGAGATAGTATTCTGAAAATCTTCATTAGTGTTCTGTTGAAGAAATAAAGTCATACACACCTGTGATGGCATGTGGGTGAGTACATCTTGAGAGAATTAAAATTTTTGGGTGAACTATCCCTTTAATTGGCTGTTGTGAAACTTTCCAGGTACCTAACCTATAACACTAAAAAAAAAAATATTGTTATTATTCCTCTTATTATTATTATTTTAATTTAGAATCTGATGGCTCATTAGGTGTCCACAGGTTGCACACTCCAGAATCTGAGCAGGTGCATTAGGTCATCTGGGTATTGTTCCTTTACTGTAACATGAATACTAAGCATTCTGATATCCTAATTAATTGGCACACTGCTTTTTGCAAAAGTATGTATAGTCAGATATGCATCGTGCATGGATGTGGATCAATCGAAATCTTACTGGCTTACCTTCTACCTCCTTGTTGTTGATCAGTACAGTGCGATTGGATATTTCATAACAGAAAGCTTCTCAGAAACCAATACAAAGATTCATACCTCTGGGCATTACTGTTTACAGGGATCCTCCATCCTTTGATCTGGCTGAGTTCTGTATCTGACACTTCAATGTGCAGGGGCAGTTTGGGGATCCAGACCTTCACCTCCAGCTGGGCCTTCAGGTAACCATAGGTGAAGTTCAAAAGCATCTGAACACGCCCCCTCATCTCTTTGCCATTCACATAGACGTAGTCGCACCTGTCTGATACCTGAGAGCAACAGATAGAGAAAGACAGTGATGGAGAGGTAAGAAAAGAATAGAACCAAGGTAGCATGGTGAATTTCACATTACTGAAATTTTACACCTCAGTGACAGAGAGATGATATATTTAAAATGGAGGGGCATGGCACCAGAGCAGATATCTTAACCATCATGTTATTTTCCGGTAATTTTGACCCGAACAGGATTTGCTTTTGCGTGAAAATTTTAGTTAATGTTATCATATTGGACAAAAATGTACTGACTTGGCTCACACATTGTATCACAACTTAACCCCAATTGAACTAAATGTAACTACGTAAATGTAACTACGTACTTGAGTACATTTAACTAAATGTACTTGATTATATTTAACTAAATGTACTCAAGTACATTTAGTTAAATGTACTCAAGTACATTTACTTAGTTAAATGTACTTGAGTAACTTTTTGGGGAAAAATTACATGTACTTGAGTACATTTAAATAAATGTACTTGAGTACATTTAATTAAATGTAATCAAGTAAATGTACTCAAGTAGATTTAACTAAGTAAACTCAAGTACATTTAGTTAAATGTACTCAAGTACATTTACTTAGTTAAATGTACTTGAGTAACTTTTTGGGGAAAAATTACATGTACTTGAGTACATTTAAATAAATGTACTTGAGTACATTTAATTAAATGTAATCAAGTAAATGTACTCAAGTACATTTAACTAAGTAAACTCAAGTACATTTAGTTAAATGTACTCAAGTACATTTACTTAGTTAAATGTACTTGAGTAACTTTTTGGGGAAAAATTACATGTACTTGAGTACATTTAGTTAAATATAATCAAGTACATTTAGTTAAATGTACTCAAGTACATTTACTTAGTTACGTATTGTTAAATGTACTTGCGTTTTCTTAGTTAAATGTACTTAAGTACATTTAGTTAAATGTAATCAAGTAAATGTACTCAAGTACTTTTTCACAGAGATGAAATTTCTCCTAACCTGAATTGCATCCAACATCCATTCATCCATCCAATATTACCACACATATTACATTTAACTAAGTAAATTTAGTTAAAGCACATTTAACTAAATGAGTTAGAGTAAAAACATACCCACTTACTCTAAAAGTAATTTTTCCCCAAAAAGTTACTTGAGTACAAAAAGTTACTTTAGTACATTTACTTAAACTGTATGTTTTTACTCTAACTCATTTAGTTAAATGTACTTGAGTAACTTTTTGGGGAAAAATTACATGTACTTGAGTACATTTAAATAAATGTACTTGAGTACATTTAATTAAATGTAATCAAGTAAATGTACTCAAGTACATTTAACTAAGTAAACTCAAGTACATTTAGTTAAATGTACTCAAGTACATTTACTTAGTTAAATGTACTTGAGTAACTTTTTGGGGAAAAATTACATGTACTTGAGTACATTTAGTTAAATATAATCAAGTACATTTAGTTAAATGTACTCAAGTACATTTACTTAGTTACGTATTGTTAAATGTACTTGCGTTTTCTTAGTTAAATGTACTTAAGTACATTTAGTTAAATGTAATCAAGTAAATGTACTCAAGTACTTTTTCACAGAGATGAAATTTCTCCTAACCTGAATTGCATCCAACATCCATTCATCCATCCAATATTACCACACATATTACATTTAACTAAGTAAATTTAGTTAAAGCACATTTAACTAAATGAGTTAGAGTAAAAACATACCCACTTACTCTAAAAGTAATTTTTACCCAAAAAGTTACTTGAGTACAAAAAGTTACTTTAGTACATTTACTTAAACTGTATGTTTTTACTCTAACTCATTTAGTTAAATGTACTAGAGTAACTTTTTGGGGAAAAATTACATGTACTTGAGTACATTTAAATAAATGTACTTGAGTACATTTAATTAAATGTAATCAAGTAAATGTACTCAAGTACATTTAACTAAGTAAACTCAAGTACAGTTAACTAAATGTAACTAAGTAAATGTACTTGAGTAACTTTTGGGGGGAAAAATTACTTTTAGAGTAAAAAAGAGTGGGTACGTTTTTACTCTAACTTATTTAGTTAAATGAACTTGAAGTGTACTTTGAGCACCATGTATGACATGCATGAATATGCATATTTTCATTATATTTTGTAATTATTTCCTTGTGGTTGTAAAGAGGCCCGACAAAGGTATCAATCTAACATGTTTTTTCTGGTCCCTACATCTCAGGTCAATATCATTGACATTAAATCGATGTTGATTTGATGTCAGGAAATAAAACGTCAAATTGATGTGAAATTTATGTCAAAACAATGTCTGAAAAAGTATATTTATTACTCATTGTAAATCAAAAAACTACTTTTAAAACTACTCTAAAAGTAATTTCCCCCCCCAAAAGTTACTCAAGTACATTTAGGTAAATGTACTGAAGTACATTTACTTAGGTACATTTAGATAAATATACTTGAGTACATTTACTTAGTTACATTTAGTTAAATGTACTTGAGTACATTTACTTAGTTACATTTAGTTATATGTACTTGAGTACATTTTCTTAGTTACATTTAGTTAAATGTACTCAAGTACATTTACTTAGATACATTTAGTTAATTGTACTTGAGTACATTTACTTAGTTACATTTAGTTAAATGTACTCAAGTACTCAAGTATTTTTTCCCCAGAAAAATTACTTTTAAGTGGGTAAATTTTTACTCTAACTTATTTAGTTAAATTAACTTGAGTAACTTTTTGGGGAAAAATTACTTTTAGAGTAGTTTTAAAAGTGGGTACGGTTTTACTCTAACTCATTAGTTAAATGTACTCAAGTACTTTTTCACAGAGATACAATTTCTCCTAACCTGAATTGCATCCAACATCCAATATACCACACAGAAACACACACTAACACCAGAGGTGGGTATTAATGCTCTACATTTACTTAGTTAAATGTACTCAAGTACCAAGTATCAAGTATCCATCCATCCATCCATCGTCAACCGCTTATCCTGTGTACAGGGTCGCGGGGGGCTGGAGCCTATCCCAGCTAACATTGGGCGAAAGGCGGGGTACACCCTGGACAGGTCGCCAGTTCATCGCAGGGCCACACATAGACAGACACACACTCACATTCACATCCACATCCACACCTAGGGCAATTTTTGGAGACACCAATTAACCTAGCCTGCATGTCTTTGGATGGTGGGAGGAAGCCGGAGCACCTGGAGAGAACCCACGCAGACACAGGGAGAACATGCAAACTCCACACAGAAAGGCCGGGGCAACCGGGGTTTGAACCCACAACCTTCTTGCTGTGAGGCGACAGTGCTAACCACTGCACCACCGTGCCGCCCTTACATTTAACTAATTAAATGTAATAAGTAACTTTTCGTAACTTTTTGTACTCAAGTAACTTTTTGGGGAAATATTACTTTTAAGCAGTTTTATAAGTGGGTACAATTTTACTCTTAACTTATTTAGTTAAATAAACTTGAGTAACATTTTGGGGAAAAATAACTTAACTAAATGTACTTGAGTACATTTAAATAAATGTAACTAAGTAAATGTACTCAAGTACATTTAAATAAATGTAACTAAGTAAATGTACTTGAGTACATTTAACTAAATGTAACTAAGAAAATGTACTCAAGTACATATAACTAAATGTAACTAAGTAAATGTACTCAAGTACATTTAAATAAATGTAACTAAGTAAATGTACTCAAGTACATTTATCTAAATGTACCTAAGTAAATGTACTTGAGTAATTTTTGGCAGGAAAAATTACTTTTAGAGTAGTTTTAAAAGTGGTTACGGTTTTACTCTAACTCATTAGTTAAATGTACTCAAGTACTTTTTCACAGAGATACAATTTCTCCTAACCTGAATTGCATCCAACATCCATTCATCCATCCAATATACCATACAGAAACACACACTAACACCAGAGGTGGGTATTAATGCTCTACATTTACTTAGTTAAATGTACTTGAGTACTCAAGTACATTTAACTAAGTAAATGTAATAAGTAACTTTTTGTACTCAAGTAACTTTTTGGGGAAAAATTACTTTTAAGCAGTTTTATAAGTGGGTACAATTTTACTCTTAACTTATTTAGTTAAATAAACTTGAGTAACATTTTGGGGAAAAATAACTTTTAACTAAATGTACTTGAGTACATTTAGTTACATGTACTTGAGTACATTTAAATAAATGTAACTAAGTAAATGTACTCAAGTACATTTAAATAAATGTAACTAAGTAAATTTACTCAAGTACATTTAAATAAATGTAACTAAGTAAATGTTCTTGAGTACATTTAACTAAATGTAACTAAGTAAATGTACTCAAGTACATTTAACTAAATGTAACTAAGTAAATGTACTCAAGTACATTTAAATAAATGTATCTAAGTAAATGTACTTGAGTACATTTAACTAAATGTAACTAAGAAAATGTACTCAAGTACATATAACTAAATGTAACTAAGTAAATGTACTCAAGTACATTTAAATAAATGTAACTAAGTAAATGTACTCAAGTACATTTAAATAAATGTAACTAAGTAAATGTACTCAAGTACATTTATCTAAATGTACCTAAGTAAATGTACTTGAGTAATTTTTGGCAGGAAAAATTACTTTTAGAGTAGTTTTAAAAGTGGTTACGGTTTTACTCTAACTCATTAGTTAAATGTACTCAAGTACTTTTTCACAGAGATACAATTTCTCCTAACCTGAATTGCATCCAACATCCATTCATCCATCCAATATACCACACAGAAACACACACTAACACCAGAGGTGGGTATTAATGCTCTACATTTACTTAGTTAAATGTACTTGAGTACTCAAGTACATTTAACTAAGTAAATGTAATAAGTAACTTTTTGTAACTTTTTGTACTCAAGTAACTTTTTGGGGAAAAATTACTTTTAAGCAGTTTTATAAGTGGGTACAATTTTACTCTTAACTTATTTAGTTAAATAAACTTGAGTAACATTTTGGGGAAAAATAACTTTTAACTAAATGTACTTGAGTACATTTAGTTACATGTACTTGAGTACATTTAAATAAATGTAACTAAGTAAATGTACTCAAGTACATTTAAATAAATGTAACTAAGTAAATTTACTCAAGTACATTTAAATAAATGTAACTAAGTAAATGTTCTTGAGTACATTTAACTAAATGTAGCTAAGTAAATGTACTCAAGTACATTTAACTAAATGTAACTAAGTAAATGTACTCAAGTACATTTAAATATATGTAACTAAGTAAATGTACTTGAGTACATTTAACTAAATGTAACTAAGAAAATGTACTCAAGTACATATAACTAAATGTAACTAAGTAAATGTACTCAAGTACATTTAGCTCAAGTACATTTATCTAAATGTACCTTAGTAAATGTACTTGAGTAATTTTTTGGGGGAAAAATTACTTTTAGAGTAGTTTTAAAAGTGGTTACGGTTTTACTCTAACTCATTAGTTAAATGTACTCAAGTACTTTTTCACAGAGATACAATTTCTCCTAACCTGAATTGCATCCAACATCCATTCATCCATCCAATATACCACACACATACACACACACATGCGCACTAACACCAGAGGTGGGTATTAATGCTCTACACTACAAGTACATCAATCCTCCACGTGCAGCAATGACAGCTTTGCAGATTCTTGATATTCCAGATGTCAGTTTTCCTGTACTTCACACTTCCTGTAGCACTTGTCATAGATGTGTCTGTCTTGTCAGGCACTTCTCACGCACCTTACAGACTAGCTGATCCCACAAATGCTCAATGGGTTTAAGATCCATAACACACTTTTCCAGTTATCTGTTGTCCAATGTCTGTTTCTTTGCCTATTCTAACCTTTTCTTTTTGTTTTTCTGTTTCAAAAGTGGCTTTTTCTTTGCAATTCTTCCCATAAGGCCTGAACCCCTGAGTCTCTTTTACTCTTTACTTGAGTACATTTAGTTAGTTACATTTAGTTAAATGTACTCAAGTACATTCAGTTAAATGTACACAAGTTTTATGTAACTAAATGACTAAGTAAATTTAAAAAAATCATAAAAAAAATCATAATTTGTGTTCTGCAGAAGAAAGGATATGATCTGGAATTGCATGAGAGTGAATGATGAGAGAATTTTCATTTTTGTGATAGTGATAGTTTAGCCACAATTTAATATTCTGTCATAATTTCCCTACACTCATGTTTTTTCAAACCAATTTGACCTTCTGTATTCTGTGGAGCACAAAATATGTTAGGCAGAATGGTAGGGACTGACAGTCTCTGTCATCATTCACTTTCAAAAATATCAAAAAATACTGTGTGTGTGAAAAATTATGATTTTTTTAATGATTTTTTAAAATTTACTTAGTCATTTAGAAGGAAGAGGGATACGCCGTTCTCAACACTGGCCAGCGGAGCAGCCACGGCCATCTGCCGGGGGACGGAGGAGCCCAGCCGCCTGGACGCGGAGGAACGGCCGCCGACCGCCGACCGCTAGGGTAGAAGGGGCTCCTGGCTGACCGCCTGGAGCGGTTAGGGCCACTGCCAGGGGCGGGGGAGTCCCCTACTGGCCGCTGGAACATGGCGGGGTTGGAGACCATCAAGAGGGATTAAGGCCACTCGCGGACGGCGGTGTGGGAGAGAGAGATCGTTCATGGACATGTCCGTTGTCTTATGTGTTTGTATTTTGAGTTTTCCATTAAACCTATGATTTATATGTTAAGCCGGTTTCTCGCCTCTTCCTTACCCGTGAGTGTGAACTGTGTTACAAATACATTGTATTCAAGACACGGTATTTTAAAGATAATTTTTAGAATCAAAACAATGCTTTTATACTTTTTAATTACAAATGTTCACTTACGTACATCTCTGTGTCACGTGCTCATGAGAGGGATGACGTAAGCTCATTGGTAAGGTCATGCGTGGAGCAGGATACAGATTTTGTTTCTAAAAATAATCAATCGTTTGTGTTCAGAAGAACTTTATTTGTTAACAGCAGTCATGTGGATTATTTTGATGCACCTTAAATATGCATTTTGGACCGTCCAAAAAATACAGTACATTCCCTTGCATTGTTTAGGATGAAATCTTAAATTCTGTTTTGATTAAGACAGAAGCTCATCTTGGATGGTCTTAGGGTGAGTAAATTATCAGCAAATGTAAATTTTTGGGTGAACTAGTCCTTTAAGTGTGACGTGAATTAAGTGGTGGGCACGCTCCATTCACTCCCATTACATTGATCTGAACGCAGGAGACAGTAAACACAAGCTCAAGTGAAGAAATTTCATACTACGCTGCATACCAAAGTTCAAGTGTGGTGAACTCTGAACTGCGAATCCATATGACAATAGATCAAAATGTCACACGCTAAACTCTTTGCTCAATACAAAGAATACAGTACATATTATATTTTAAAGCTGTTTTGTTTTATTGTAACAGGAAAGTGAGTAAACATTATATTTAAATGTTTTAATATAGTTATTTGTTATTTGGGATGTATTATTTACTAGAAAATTGGGAGAAGCCCTACCTCGTTACATCATATTCTGGTCCGTTGCGTTGTCCGAAAAAAATAATTGCATGCTCATAGTCGTGTTACAGCCACTTTAAGTGTCCAACTAGGACCCTGAGGTGTTTTCATTGGCTGAATTTTGTTGTTTTGGGAATTTTAATGTGCCTGATATAGATTGATCATGTCTTTATCATGAAAATACATCAATTAATGTTGTATAAGCTATATGGCAATTCACATGATGTAACCAAAGCAACACATGGTCGAATTGAACATGCTAACAGATTAGCTTGTTAAGAGAACGTTTCATCATGCAATACCTATGGTTAGCAAGCTTATCATATTCAGCGTCTCACTCCCACATAATGATCTCAATACATTTTATTTTGTGCTATTGGGTAAATGGATATGGTAATATTGTATTTTCTGACTGTATTTACACCATCAGCTATGACTTGAATTAGTAACAGACATTTCTGATTAGACTATACAAACAACTTCCCAAGGGTGACATGATTTGATGGGGGACTGCAATACTGCTTGACACCAGGTGAATGTAAACAATTATGTTTTTGTATGTCATTGAACAATGGAATGCAAGGTTTCCATTGCATTTTCAGTGTTTCTCACACAAAGCTATCTTGTGACTTCAGAAGACTTCCCTGATAGCACATGTACATCACCCAAACATCTCTTGATGTGTGTGTTTTCAAATCTGGAAGACATTTTTGTTCAGGTGCAATATGTCTGAAAGAAGTTTTAAAAGTTTATTCTCTAATAAATGTTCAGTAGATATCTTTGAGACTTTTAGGATTTAGAATGTTTATAAATCTGATATTTTTTGGAAGTTTAGCAGATGTTAATTAGATTATGCGGCTTTCTAGATGCTATGCTCTTCAATTGACATTTGAGATGAGATCCAAGATGTACGTGTGCTATCTGGGTTAGAATAGAGCGCATAAGTCATTTGGACTACTTTTATGATAATTTTTGTTCATTGTTTCACAGAGTCATATGAATTTTGAATGACAAAAGGGTGAATAAATAATGACAGAATATTTTATTTATGGGTGTGTTATTCCTTTATTAATGCTTAAGTATATTTTCTTAAATTATATTTTAGAATTCAAATGTTTTATTATGTTCTTTGCAATAGAGTGTATACAGAAAACTAATATGACTAGTGACACAATTAATTTAGTTCAATTTCCTTCAATAAAGTGCAACTGGCCTTTTTATTATTCAATGAAACAGTGATAACTGAAAGAGCGATTGCAGTTATTCATTGATTTTATTCAACATGTATTCATTAAGTTAAACTTTTTTTCATCAGAAACATTAAGCTGAAATTAAATCTTTTTTGCAGGATTGTTTTTTTTTTTTATACAATTTAAACATTTACAAAAAAATTGTATCCATCACTTGTGCCAACAATGTGCCAACAATGCTGATTACAAAACTGAAAGACAAGGGTGTGAGAGTGTGTGTGTGTGTGTGTGTGTGTGTGTGTGTGTGTGTGTGTGTGTGTGGTTGGCATCCAGCTGAGTCACAGATCAAAAGTTACCTTTCCAGATGGACGATGGAGAAATAAGCGCCAGCTTGGTCAATAACGATAGGTAAACACTAACACAACCACACACAAACACACACACACACACACACACACACACACACACACACACACACACAAAGAGAGGGAAGACTTCAACAGAACGGTTTCCTCTTCTTGGTGAGTAGTTACAAGTCCAGATTCCAAAACTATGAGGTGAAATTACATGTGACCAGCAGCAGGAAGATAAAAGTTCTTCAAAACATAAATACTCATATGCACATGCATACAGTCGCACATGGTGGCAAACACAAATTTGATGCAATGTCTTTTCATATTAATAGAGCTCCTGTGTTGCTTCTTATTTGTAACAAAAAATAAATAAATTGTGTTCTCATAAGGAATATTAAGTCTGCTACAAGGGTTTGAAAACAGCATAATCATTTAATGCTCCCTGTAGAGCAATTGCAAGTTACAGATCTTGTCAATCACGTTGAAACCTAGTAGGCACTTTCCAAAAATACGGTACATTCTGGTGTCCCACGATTACTTTTTTAAAAGCAATATTCCAAATTCAATTAAAGATAAGCTGAATTGACAGCATATGTGGCATAATGTTGATTCTCAACAATCTTTTCTTGAAAAAAAAAAAGCAAAAATTGAGGTTACAGTGCAGTGCTTATTGAAGTGAATGGGGCCAATTTTTGAAATGGTTTAAAAGGCAAAAATGTAAAGCTTGTAAATTGATAAAAGCACTTACTTCTATTATAACGTGTGTATTATTTGAGCTGTAAAGTTGTTGTTGTATTTGGAGAATTGCAGGACTTAAAGAAATATAAGCACAGCGTAGTCCTTTGCGGGAAGACTAACAGCTCTAAGTCTGCTCACAATCTATCACATTGCTGTTTTAGTGTGCTAATGCAGCATATAGACATGTTTCAACCTCTCCAGGCCACAGGAGAACCAGTGCACAGAACACCTCTGGAAGCCCGCCTTCCCTTTCCAATGACGTCATCACTTCATCTCAACTTCAGCCCACATCAAACCCATGGGGAGTAAACAACCAGCAAACCCGGATCTTCATCCCTATCTCAATCACTTAGGAGATTGCTCTCAATCGACCCACCACATCATCAATCGGATTGCTTGACCCGGCGCGGAAGGAGTGCGCTCCGCACCAAGTCCGTCAAAATCATCGGCTCCAGCAGCAGCTGGTTTCCATCAGAAATAAGCTAAGTTATTATCATATCCATCAAATGCATTCAGATTTAGTCATGAGTCTAGGCCTTCCGTTGCCATGCTGCCTGTTCATCATAATGTTGCAGTGCTGTCTGCTCATCATAATTAAGATTAAGATTCAACTTTATTGTCATTGTGCAGGTACAGAGCCAGTTTTCTTCGCATATCCCAACTAAGCTGGGATCAGGGCACAGCGTCAGCCATGAAACAGCGCCCAACAGTGGTATCTTGACGGTGCTGGGGCTTGAACCCCCGACCTTTCAGTCAGTAACCCAGAGCCTTAACCGCTGAGCTACCACTGGCATAATAATAATGCATTCACATGTCATTCCCGAGTGTTCCCCGTCGGGGAATTAAGATAATTATTCAGGCATATCATCACGTACAGTCAGTGCTTATTGTACGGGGTCCCATTACTCCATTCAGTAAGATATCCCCGTTTTGCTGGTTGCCTTCGCCCCAATCACGTAATGGGTGCTTTCCAATACAATTTATATAAATTGTATTGGAAAGCACCCATCAGCCATATCTGGTGGTAGTTGGTGGCTCTCTCCCAGCACATCCGATTCAATTCAAGCACGCCCACTTTTCGCAAGGATAGCACATAACTATGTCTACCTCCCTTTCCAGGGCTTCCATATTCTCAAGAATGGTTCCATTGCATAGTTATTGCAAAAGCCAGCCGCCCTCGCTGGAAAGCTAGCACTATAACGGGATATCTTTCAACAAGGTATTTCATGACAACATCGCCATTATCGTATGGCTTTATGTATGCTGTTCACCTTGTCAATGATGACCATTAAACAACGGCAGCCCTCACTCGAGGGCTTGAGCTTCATGGAATATCTTTCTACGAAGGGTATTGCACGCAACGTTGACATTATCGTATGGTTCTACGCATGTTGCTCACCTTTTGGCAAAGATAACCATCAAACAACTTTTCCCTCGTGGGACGGTTTTCATAATCCCATGTTTTCTTTCAAAAAAAAGATTGCACGCAACGTTGCCATAATCGTATGGCTTTACGCATGTTGTTCACCTTTCGGCAAAGATACCTCAAACAACTTTTCCCTTGTCGGAGGGTTTTCATAATCAAATGTTGTTTATCTTTCAACAAAGACACTGCACAGCAATGCCGGACTAATGTAGGGCTGCTACCACGTTGTTCGTCTTTGGCAATGATTCTACCCAACCAGGGGCCCTCGACGCACAAGGACAAAAATCAAACTCAAGGAGAAAAATACGCGGCTTTCCCTATTGCAAAGAATGCACACAAGACCTGGCTCATACCCGATCAGACCATCTCTATTGGGGTTAGTATTCTACATTCTCTCTCTTTTGGGGGC
Source organism: Moxostoma hubbsi (assembly GCA_032164185.1). Classification (NCBI taxonomy): domain Eukaryota; kingdom Metazoa; phylum Chordata; class Actinopteri; order Cypriniformes; family Catostomidae; genus Moxostoma; species Moxostoma hubbsi. Next base: position 14,475,779 of record JAVLUX010000046.1, read on the forward strand.
AGGCTCCTCACCCCTGCCTCCTATCTCCGGCAGGATATGATGGTTCCGAGTACTACAACTTCGGACCACCAGATGGGGACTATGCCAAAGAGAGACATTACTTTTCTGTTTTATATTCATCAAATAAATGTCATCTTCAATTTCACTCAAGTCTGCGAGTCTTCCTGATAGAAATGTAAGCGCAGCGTAGTTCTGGCGGGAAGACTAGCAGCTGTACATCATTGCAACATTAGCTGGGTAATTCCCAGCCAATCACATGTAAGCCATTGCTTTATAAGTCTGCTCACAATCTATCACATTGCTGTTTCAGTTTGCTAATGCGGCAACCTCCACCACCCCACCACCACCAGTTAAGTCCTGTCCTGCACGGGGGTAGGCTCCTCGCCCCTGCCTCCTATCGCCGGCAGACGGTTCAGAGTACTACAACTTCGGACCGCCAGATGGGGCCTACGCCAAAGAGAGACATTACTTTTCTGTTTCATATTCATCAAATAAATGGCATCTTCAATTTCACTCAAGTCTGCGAGTCTTCCTGATAGAATCACATTTTTATGGCAACTAAGGTGTACAATTGGATATAACTTAGAGAGAAGTTTAATGAATAACGTTACCATGAATATTGTTTATGTCTTGTGGCTATACCTTTGAAACTTTTGAAAAACATTTATTTTGCTCTATTCAATTTTTTTTTTACAAGTATATGATATATTTTTCAAAATAATAATAACTATTATTATTATTATTATTATTATTTGTTATCAACATTATGCAAATAAATGCTGTCAATTGAGTTTAACTTGTATTAAACCCGTAATGTTACTTTAAGCATAAGAGGCGCAAATCCTATGAATTTGTTTTATAATATATGTTTTTTATATATATATATATATGTTATAAATTATTATCAAACATAAAATTAACCTTGCACGAAAAGCAGCTGGTTTAAAACACATCAAGTGTCTGTTTTAAATGACCAGAAATGTCATATTTAGCTGTACCCCACATTTTGTGTGCAACTTTTACAATTCTCAATTTGTTACAAATAAATTCAAATTTAAATGACAGGAAATATACATTTTTCAATAACTATAAACCAACATTTTGTCCCAAACTAGCCCATATATGGAGTGCTGTTTCCATTCTGGCATTGTTTGTTTTAATATATATTTTTATGTTTCTTCCAAATATATATATATTTTGCAAGAAAATTACCAAATCTGGATTTTAAACTCTTTTTAAATAGAAATATTGTCCTAAATTGTGGTATCAGAGTTGCAAATATTGCAAACTTACAAACGTTTAATCAAACTAAATGTTATATGAGCTGTTTTGTTCTCTATTTATTTAATAGAAGAAAAAATGAATAGAGAATAAAACTCATGTATAATACTTAGTTTGACCTCCTGAGATTGTGAGTCAACATTTTCTGAAAACCACGTTTTAAACAAAAAGGAAAATAACTACATTTCTTAAGAGTTTCCGGATCTACATTATTTTGTACCCTATTCGTGGGAAGTGCCAGTACACGAGCAGAAGAAACTACTGAATAATGTCATTGTACAGTAAATAGTTAAAAATCCAAGAGTCATATTCCTAGCTCTTGCTCAACATTACACACACTTTCGAAAACACAGACAGAGAAAGAGTAAGACATGAATGCCGTATCAGAACATCATGGTGCATTGTCTTATGCACTTAAGGGTTGTTAGAGCTGTGAGAGTCCGTTTCATGCCTGTCTGATTGATAGAGTTGTCTGCTGTCAGAGTTTCCCCTTTCTCTGTCTCTTTAGTGTTATCTCTTTCACTCTTTTTTCTTTTCACTAGGGCTCACAATTCTTTTTGACATGTTAACTTATATGAGATAATTTAAATGTGTTTAATACTGCTAATTAGATTCCTCCGATAGGAGGAGATCTATTGTTATTGACGGTTTTATTATTATTATTCTCAAAAAATTTCTAAATTGGCACATTGATACTCCATGCCAACGGTGGTTCTCAGTTTTGAAAATGGGGCCCGGAGGGTGAATTCCAGCTAACAAGGATCACACTTCTCAGCCTATCTGGGAAAGCTTATGCCAGAATCCTGGAAAGGAGACTATGGCCAAGTGTTGAACCTCCGACTGAGGAGGAATAACGCAGATATTGTCCAGGTTGTGGAACAGTGGATAAGCTCTTTACCTTAGCATGGGTCTAAGAGGGGCAATGGGAGTTTGCCCATCCAGTTTACATGTGTTTTGTGGACTTCTAGATGGAATAGAATGGCGTCCCTCGAGGTGTCCTGTGGAGGAATCTGTGGGAGTATGGGATACCAGGGCCACTAATGCGTGCCATTTAGTTCCTGTATAACCATTGCGAGAGCTGTGTCCGCATCCAAGGCATTAAGTCAAGCATGTTCTCAGTGGCACCAGACTCCGACAACGCTATCCCCCACCGACCCTGTTTGTGATATCATGGACGGGATTTCAAGACGCAGCTGAGGATTGCGGCCAGAGAAAAGGATGTATGGGCTGCTTTGCTTAGTCTGCTGCCACCGCGACCCAGTCCCGAAGTAGTGGTTGAGTCTTCCTGATAGAAATGTAAGTGCAGCGTAGTTCTAGCGGGAAGACTAGCAGCTGAACATGCATGGATGGATGAATGGATGTTATTTAGCCATTTTTATGTAGCCATCATTAAAATCATAACTGTAAGGCTGGGTGCCAATGTGTTTACATTCAAAGGCAAAGAGCAAATGTATGATCTTCGAGAAAATCAACAAATGAACTTTCTCACAATTAGCATCTCTTCCTGAGGCACGACACCCCACTGAGCGAAAACTTCAAATTCACACCTCATTGTTGCCCTTCCACATCTGTCCCATTCTCTCCCCTCTCCTCCTCATCCATTCCCCTTCATCTCAGAATCACCTCAAACTCACCTAATATCTGTATGTAACAAAAGACCATATCTGATGTATACAAATAATGTAACTAGTGTAACATGTTTGGTATCATTTAAAATGTCTCAGTGCATCTGGTTTAGTGTTTCATCCCCAGGTTTATAAAACTCAATGACAACAAAGTTACAAGGTCTTTGCCAAATACTGAATAACTCTGGAGGTCTATACCCCTCCTTGAAGGTTTAACACCAGGAAGCCAAAAACCCATTCACCCCCAAATACACAAAGGATAATACCATTTGGTACACAATGTGTATTCTGTCTGGATATTTAAAGAAGGCTGGCCCAGAGCTCTAGGTTCTCTGTAGTCAGATGATCCCACACCTCACTGTGTGTAACTTTAATAACAGAAATCTGCATTCAGATTTCCCATGCTTTGAAATTACATGTAGTTTTCTCAACTGCCAGGTATGTTCTTTGACTTGTTTCTTTAACTTGTGTTTTAAATCTTACCTGGCAAATAAATTGTTACTTTTTAATTTATTCTGTAGTCCTCTGAAATCATTTATATCAATATTGGGTCTTTAAAATAGGAGAAACTGCTCTGGAGGAACGGAGCAGGAGAATACTATTTTAAGAATCATTTATATCATAACTGAAGCTTTAATGTAGGAGGAAGCCACTTAAAGACTATCAGTTTGAATCTCATTAGAAACTGATCAAAAGGTAAATGAATAGAGGAGGATTCAGAGTAATCAATAACTTAAATGATTCAAATAAAAGAATGATCAGAAAGTATTTAGAGCTTTAATCTAAATTAGAGGTCAATTTAAAATTGGAGTCAGATTAATATAAAATTGGAGTCAGATAAAATTAATAACGGGATGAATTTGTAAAGTGCACATTATTAACAATAGTTGCTTTACTTCAGTGCTCAGAAAAGACAGAACAACGCAGAGACCTTCAAGGGGCAAATCTATATGTTTTTAGCAGTTTTGCTTGCCATTTTACATAACCTATACTGCATTATTGTTTTTAAATCTATTGACAGCCCTACTTTTAATTCTTAAAAAACAGCAAGTTTGCTGTACTTGCACAATCTTATTAATTTAGCACGTTAAATGTGGAAAACTCAACTATTTCTACTGCACTGATAACTTTCTAATATGACACACAAATGCAATATATGAGGCATCATCATTAATCAGTGCCATAGAGAGTGGAATCTTACACCACAATGTTACAACCATGACTGTTCAGACTGGGAAATTAACTACCTGTCAGAAACTTCCAATCAAGCATCCGTTGGAGGGTTGAGAAGACCGAACCATGAGCGGCTGGCTTGTGCACATGTTTGATTGAGCAGGTCTGACAGCACAATTAACCAGGTCTTAAACTACATCTTTGTGAGTCCTTGGTGAACAAGGAAGCATAGACAGAGAAGTTTTTCCCTATTATTTAAAAGGTGTATAATCAGAGTTGAAATTCAGGAAGGGCATTTGGCATAAAACCTGTGCCAAGTTAAATATGTGGATCATGGATGGTCTGCTGTGGCGACCGCTAATGGAGCAACCGACAGAGTTGAAATACATACAAACTCCCAACTTTTACTTCCACCTATTCATATTCAACTTTCATTTACTTGACTGGACACTGTTTGACTACTAATGAGGGTTCACATTCACTCTTCATATTGGAGAACCTGTAATCTAAACTCACTTTTTTTAATGTATTCATCAGTTTTAGCTGAATGTCTCCCAGCAGTCCTTTACATCAAACACCTCACTGACCCCACTGAAAGATTCCCCAGATAACACTACCATGCGTACTCTCTCTCTTCCACACATCTCTGTTCTAAAGAACATTCATGGTATATAGCCTAAGAAGTCGGTACATTGATTCCTTACACACAACCACACTGTGTGTGAAAGATTGTCAGGTGTGCCCTGGAAAATGATACAATTCCACAAAATAAATAAATGCATGAAAAAAAAATAATAAACTCCTCACCTTTAGGAGAACTTCGCCATTTTGAAATCATAATCGGTCACTTTTGTGATTGCGAAGAGCTACAATTAATGTGCAAAAGTGACCTAAATATGTCACATGACTCAGTGCTGCAGAATACATTGAATTCGATGAAGTGTTTCTCATACACACGTTTTTGCTTCACCAATAATGTCTTTGCAAGTACTAAGCAACAAGAAATATTTAAAACTGTCCAAATTTGTGAAGAGACATTGAATGTCTCATAATTGCTTTTAATTAATTATTATGTTATTGTTTATGAATATCAGAAACCCCAGTTATTGAACTAATTTAAATTCACCAAGAAAACGCTTAGACCTAAACCTAAACGAGTCCTTTTATTACTTTCTGCTATCAAAGCAACTGCAAGCTTTTTCTCTCTGCAAAATGCATGTGTTCAATGTTTATTGTGCACACCTCCTGTATTTTTACGTGGCAAACTCATAAAATCGCCTCTGAACTCTTTCTGCCACTCTTGTCATGTGGAGGGCAATCCGGCGCTTGACGCTGGCATTGAACAGAGCATTGACGCCTCGACTCAACTCATGTGAAATGCGCTTTACAATGATGAAAGAACATTACTGAAACTCAAAGTTATTATTATTTGTCTATTATTGTGGTCATTTCTGATAACAGCCATACTCAGCAGTTTAAATAGGCTACAGTAGGAACATGATACCGTAGATCTGCTTTGTGTTTATAATTCTTCTACTGAAGTCAGTAGATTTATAGCCATGCAAGTTTTAAAAAAGGAAAAGGTTAGGACATTATTGAAACTCACTATTATTAGACTATTATTGTTGTCTTTTTAGATGAAAATAATTCTCAGGATGAAGGAAGACTGTAGATCTGGTTTGTTCTTTTAATGCTTAAACACTATAAAGTGTCTTGGTAGATTTCGGGTCATGAATGACTCAAAATGATTCACTGACTCACACATAGCACATGACACTCATTTGTTGCCACCTAGTGACATTTCCAAAAGGGGTCACTGAAATAATCAGTTAATAAAATTGAACAAACTTGTAAAACTCTTTATTTTGCAGCTAATTCTTCACAATTGTAAACTTGAAAAAACTTGAATCACTAAAATAGCTGAAATTGTTGCTTTTATCTTATTCTTTTAAAATCCCTGTAATTTGTTGTGGCATTGCAAGAAAAAAATCTACAAATTATGAAAGAAGCAAATTTGTTGTTTTTTCATTCCCCATTTAACACGCTTGCCACCTGTGACCTCACACAGCATAGCCTATCTATGTGACTTGTTATTATTATATTTTATTTGCATAGCCGAATTTCAAACAATATAAGTAAACATGCCACTAAGATGGACAGAAAACTCTCACATTACAATATGACGTCCCATATAAGACCGTTTACATATCAACGCCTATTTGGCATTCAGCAACTTGACCAACCCTGATGTGAAGTACTGTTACTGGCAGTTTTCCCATGCAAAGAGGTAAACCATTGATAGCAGAGGTCATTTACAAAGACATGTTAAAGAAACTGTAGCAAAATCATCCTGTTTAGTTCTTAGGGTCAAAGAGAGGGTGGAAAAAATACAACAATTTTCAATTGCTATATCATAACACCGCTAAACAATGGTATGCATATACTGCATTTTGTTAATCACAAGTAACCTATCTGGCCAGGAAACAAGAAACTTCAATACACATACCCATACATTATGGTCTTCTGTAGCTTTTAATATAATAGGTTTTGCGGCACAATATCGCGAATTCTTGGCCTGGCATTGTTATGTGAGCATTTTAAAGTGTTTTTGAGTTGTCACATGGATGGAGAGATTTGAATGCTGTTGGTGTAAAAGGGCTTTTTGAAGCCAATGACCTGCAATATTTGTCACAAATAAATATGGGAAGATCAACTTATCTACCTACCTACTGACCGGCCGACTGACAGATCATCCGACACATGTTACATTCTATGTAACGTCTATGAATATGAATGTGATCACCCTGTGAATGCATATATTACATGCTACATACAGTCATCCCATGAGTGCTCTTTACACAGGTTACAAACTCTTCTCTTTTATTATGCTTGTTGCAATTACAAACATGACATATAGTGAACTCAATCTTTAGGCCTAATAGGGCAATTTGTTTTAGAAAAGATCTTTTCTATATACAAATGTCAAGCATGCATTGTTTCCAGGAATTTCGAAACTTTTATCAAGGTCAACTATCAGACTATCTATTATTTGCTATTGTAGCTCTCAGATGTTTGAAATTGATCAAACGTTTTGTGACAAGCGTCAAAGAACTTCTGATGCCTTGATTTGAAGTTGTTTTCAGCATGACCTTAGATGTACTTACAGTTTGTAATTCACATATGAGTTTGGGACAAGTTGTACTGACTGTGCCATTCTGTTTACTTCAATTTTAAATAAAACTGGCTACATCAGTAAAACACAGATTAAACCCAGTCAACAGTGTCTAGAAATATGCAGAATTTGTGACCCTTTTTTATTTTGTCAGCAAACAGCACCTGTACAATCCTGACTCAACCGAAAATCTCATAGACTCAGACAATGTCTAGAAGGCTGACAGTCATTCACAAATTTAGCACTGCGACATGACAGATCCCCTGTTTTTTAAAATAAAGATCTCATGCTTTTTTATTTCAGTATTTCAGAATAGGTTAGTGCAAACCACTATTGAAGCTAAAAAGCAAATGTTTTCTATTTAGCATGTAAGGCCATTTTCTTATGATATAAAACAGCACAATATAGCAATTCAGCATTTTGGCTCTGACATTTAAGCTGAGAAGATTCTGTAATTTAGTCATCCGGCATTACATTAATTTTCTTTAACTACCTATTGTTGAGGATGCCGCCAAGCTGATAGGTTGCTTTATTAAACTAATTGGGAGAAAATGATCCAAAATATTTCATAATGATCCAGGCTCCAAATTGGTGGTTATGATTCAGGAAGAAAGGAGCTTTTACGTAAGCTTTTCAGGGAACAAAGTACTTATATACCTTATAAACTAGTCCCATCTCAAATTTAGTCATTTCACAAGCACACACAGCATCAACATTCACAAGCCCTCTCCAAGTAAATCAAGAAATTCATATCAAACCAGCCTTCAAGTTATGATGCAAGCAAATCCATTATGCATTAGTGAGTTAGCGTTGAGATCCATTATTCAGTTGCAAAGTCATACTTGTGTACTTAACATTAATACCCAGTTAAAATGATGTAAATTGGTCATTCTGTCCATGTTTTTAAATGAATAAAGATATTTTTAGAAGGTCAGCTAGTCTGATGGAATAATTGCAATGCATTATTCTAAAGCTCCACCTGCTTTTGTATTATTTTAAAAGAGAAGCATAAAGCAATTGGTGTGTCTGTTTGTACCCAGGTGTAAATAGTATCTGCCACACAGGGCACCTATTTGCACCCTAATAGTCTGGTGGGACAACAGAAATATACAACAAACTAACCAGTAGAAGTTGCTGCAGTGGTGTGGGGTGTGAAAACAGTGAGAATGTGAACTGTTGTCCTAGCGACCGCGTTTTGAGTCTTTGTTTTGTCCCACTCTTTTCCCCATCCAATTTCCTATTTTACTTAAAATAATAGATAAAAATAAATATAAATGCTGATTTCATTGCAGTGATTTGGTCACAGTGAATGTCGGGGAGTGCAGAGAAGGGTTTCATCCGGAGGAGGGGTCTGTTAATCGCACTCCTTCCCACGTGAAACCATGGTTACTGTAGTAAAAAGGATATTTTATCCAAAGGTACAGTTAAGGTTAGATTTGGGGGTTTTAGTTTGTCTGTAACTAATATAATATAAATAGTAAACACACTAGAGTGATGCCTATATACATTATGTTATTATTTAAATAGTATTTGCACTGGGGTTCAATTAGTATCTACCATTATTTGCACTGGGGTTCTATTGTTAAAATAAAGACTTTGAATTGAAATACTGTATATGTGATTGTGTGGCGGTCAAGATGAAAAAAAAAACAGATTTCATGACACATCTCCAGAATAGAGACAAAAGTCAGGACAAATAAAAGTAATAAGTAATGTTCAACCCTGAATAGTTCCATCCAGGTCATATACAAATATACTAGATAACTAGACTCAACAGGAAATATAATACTAAGCATTTTATTAAAGCATAGCTGTTTACACCACATTATCAGATACATTTTAAGGGTCAGATGAGTTACAAATAACTTCTTAATGGCATGTTCCAGGTGTCATACAGCTCAATCAACAGCATGATGTTGATTACCTCAAAAATAATGTAGATTTGTCCCTCATTTATCTAAAAAAAAAAAAAAAAAAAAAAAAGACAGAAAAAATTTAATATACATTATTGGAAGTGATTTTATCACACTAAATTCATGTTAAAACATAATATCTACGTCTTGCTAATTTTTATATAGTATTTTAGCATTTATGCATTGGCTCCATTCACTGCTATTGTAAGTGCTTTGCTTTAAATGCATTTTTTGCTTTATTGTTTTTTAAATAAATCAAAATAGTTTATTTTATTATAAAAATGCCTCAAATGCAGTTCAATGAGTTTAACATTTTTTAACTCATTGAAGGTAGCAACTGTACATATTAAATTTTTATATTTTTTATAATTTTTATAGTGGATCATAGCCATAAGTTGGGTTATGACCAGTAAATTGTACTCACATATATGAATGAAATAATCAGTATTTTAGTTTTGTTGTATTATTGCATTCTATGTAAACATATGCAATGTTTTGATCATTTCCATATGAACAAATTCATAAATGCTTTTAGGAGGAGACGTTAGATAACGCACAGCTGTGTTATAAATGGAACTCTGACATGAGACATATATGGATGGATTGAAATTAGCAATTAAAAACATTCTTATGATATTTCATAAATTCATCAGCATTGAATGAACTCCCAGGGTGAAAACTGATTGCATAATTATTTTGGGTCATTTAAAATCAGGGAATATCATGTCTTAGTAACTTCAACTTAATAGGCTTGTCGAATACAAATGATCATCTTTAGGAAAAAAAAAAAAAAAAAATCCCACAGTCCATTTGATTTAGAAACAAGCCTCAGCATCTTTCGCTTCATGCATACACATGTAATAATTATATATTCTATGATTGAGTTTTAGCTCATATTAGACCAAGATCCAGTTTGATGCAACATGACCTAAAATAGCTGCTCTAGAAATAGAAAAACAGATAATCTCAGTTAAACAGGTGTCATAGAATGAAAAAATACAGGTGGATTATAAATGTTTACTGAGGATTTGTTTACTGACACATTGTTGCATTTTAATTTAATGAGGATGAGAAGAAATTTAGACAGATCCGTTCAAGTACAGATTGATCCTTCAATGATATTTTAATTTATAACTAGTGGCTGTCTGTCCCAACATGATGAATAATTATCACCTTTTTATCATTGTGAAAAGTTCATTAGTTGTAAATTGAATTTATTGCAAGCTTCATTTTAACATTATCTCAATGATTAAAACTTTGCAGAAAATAGCACAGTATTGATTCTTTATTTGAGTATAGTTATAATAAAGATTTAAGGACCCTAAAGCTAAAAAAAAAAAAAAAAAGACTGTAAATGTATCTCTCACAGCCTCATTGTAATTCCCATTAAAAATCAAAGATGGCGTTAGCGAGAATAAAGTCTATTAATACTCTGCTCACTGACCTTAACAACATCTTCATCAGTAGACTGGCACTGCACAGTGTCTGACACATCCATTATAGTGCCATCTGTCCCCACTGTCACCACCTTCACTGGTACAGCCACTGTCTTCCCGTTCAGCACGGCTGTGTTCAGAATCTCTGTTTCCTGTGAAAACAGTTAGGAAAAATGTCTAAGGCCATGTCCACACTAATACATTTTTGTTTGAAAACTAAATTTTTCATTTCCTAAAATCAAAATTTTTAAAGAATATGGTAAAAGAAGTGTTTTTTTAAAGTTTCTAGGGGAGGAAAATACTGTTTCAATCAATCAATCAATCAATCAATCAATCAATCAATCAATCAATCAATCAATCAATCAATCACTTCCCTTGTCCATCTTTTTTCCCATCCATCCATCCATCCATCCATCCATCCATCCATCCATCCATCCATCCATCCAGCCTTGAACCATAGTTCCTTCCTTCCTGCCTTCCCTCCTTCCTTCCTTGCTTAATTTTTGCTTGTAATCGTGCATCCATCCATCCTGCCTTGAATCATTAGTTCTTTCCTTCCTTTTTGCTTGCAATCATCATCCATCCATCCATCCATCTACCCACCCATACATCAATCATCCATCCTTCCATCCTTCCTTATTGCTTGCAGTCATCCATCCATCCATCCATCCTTCCTTCCTTCCTTCCTTCCTTATTGCTTGCAATCATCCATCCATCCATCCATCCATCCGTCCTTCCTTCCTTATTTCTTGCAATCATCCATCCATCCATCCATTCATCCATCCATCCATCCATCCTTCCTTCCTTTCTTCCTTCTTGCAATCATCCATCCATCCATCCATCCATCCATCCATCCATCCATCCATCCATCCATCCATCCATCCATCATTTGTTTTATTCAGTTTGTTCATTCTTTGTTCATTCTTTAATTACATCACACAAAACCCCACTGATGGTGACATGAACTGAGAGAGAATGCAGAAAAAATAGCTGGTAAAAAAGAACAGAGAGAGAAAAAAGAAAGTCAATTCACAGAGGAAATAGCCAGTATGGTAGAAAGAAAGACTGCAGTGATATGCTGTTAGTTAGCATGGGGAGGGGTAGATACTCAGGAAGGGGTTTATTAGAAGAGAAACAGCCTGAGTCCTTAACCTTTCAGCCACTGAGCCACACTGTTTCAGACAACGACATAATTGAGACCATTATAGTCAGCTAGAGAAACTCAGCCCCCATTGTGCCATCCCTGAGAGACAGGCAGATGTGGATAATGTAGTCAATTTACCTCATTAGCAGATCACTTTCAGTTAACCAATCTGCTTGCCCTAAATGTCCAACAGTGGCACCACGGTTACAGCAATCAGACAGTATTCATTCATTGTAAGTGTCATCTCACATCTCATTCTCTTTATTTCCCTCTTTTTGTAAGAGAGTCAGAGAGATGGCAAAACCTAATCTCTATGAATGTGTAATGACACGCTCAGTTTACGGCCATCTCACGAACTCTCTGCCTTATTATACCCATTATTGCAAGAACCACTTTCTTTCTCTCTGTTCGGTCTTCTAGTTCTTCTTTTCTTGTGTTTTTATGCAAAAGGGGCTGAAAAGAAAGTGCAATAAAAACGTCCTGACAGCTCTGCGTTTTTTTCCTACTTTATTAAAATTGTTTTAGTTGATCTGCTCTTCACAGGGTAGTTTCTCTGTATTTTGTGTAATGCTACTTACTGTCTTTCCTGTTTTAATTCCTGGATTATGTCTGTGTGTTTCCCGTCTAAAAAGACTTCATGACCTGCTCCTGCTGACATGCTTTGATCTATTATCTCAACTCAGTTTCAGTCAGTCCCTCATGCCAAGTGGAGAAGTCATGTTTCCAATGCATCCCGCTTAGAATAATCTTAAGAATGTTTGAGATGTTTTTTTTGTGCTAAATAATTTATAGACCGAGGAATAGAGGAGGGAGATTGTGAAGTCATTTTTTTGGGAACAGAATTAGGCTCACAGTAAATAATTGCATGTGGACACAAAAGGAAAACACATGCAATATCGCCCTACAGGAGAAATTTTTGTATCGTTAAAAATGTAAAAAAAAAAAAAATTATGAACCAATTTTCTCTTTGAGGACATTATAAAAAGAAACTTTTGACATATTGAGCTAACTTCTGGGGACATTTTTCAAAAATCTGTCCCAAAATTATGGTTAAATAATTACATACATTTATAGGGGAGAACAGGGCTGATTGCCACACGGTGAAGTTGTCACAATATGATTTGTAATGATAATATTTAGAGTCAAAATTAAATTGATTGTTATGTTTATGTTGATTTCAAACACCTATCTGCAATGAATATATATATATATAGTGAATTCTACTCTCCAAAGTAAATTATTGTACTTTTGTTATCGTATTTTTATTATTGCTTATGGGTAAACAACTGAAAATAATCAAAACACCCTGGCATATAAAGGCATTTGATCTTGTCAGGTTGATTGTCTGCACCTGTCCCTCATGTGTCTTTTTGTGTCTTATATATATTGTGTCTTCTTCCCTCTTGTGTTTGTTGAATTGTTTTGTGAAGTTGGTTTTGTTTGTAAGGTTTGTGTAGTCTGTTGGTTGGTCTGTCAGTTCCTGTATATATGCTGTTCCTGTTTTTGGTCGGTCCTTGTTGTTATTTTTGTTCTTGTTTTCATTAGTCTGTTTTCTTTCCCCTGTGGGAGTTTTATGTTCATCTTTGTATCCTTTGTTTTAATAAAGTTTTTGTGTTCACTCATTCCTGCGATTGTTCCTCTTCCTAATAGCATTTGTGACAAGACTGTGTAATCCAGGTATAGTTTTAAAAGGGATTAGATTTAGTATTTGTGATAAGCACTGGTTTATTGGCAGGTTTAATTGTGACAACTTGCCCTTTAGCATGTGAAATCACGCCCTGCTCTTGCTTCACTCTACGGAATCTTTGTTTTCAAAAAATTATTTCAACTCCATTTATTTATTTGGTAAATTCCGTAGCTGTGTAATAGTTGGGATAATGTACAGTTAACTGGTCATTACAGAAAAACATTCTTGGATATCTTGGATATCAAGCAGAATCTATGCACTCAGGATTCAAAAGTATTAACTCATTTTAATGAGCAAAATAATAAACAGTTGTAGAGCAAGAGAGGAGAAACTCACTCAATCCAAATGTATCTCCCTCCTCCACCAGTCCTCTATTTAAAGTGCTTAAATAGGGTAAAGGTCAAATAAAATGACTGATTAAAATACTCAACTCATCAGTTTCACAGTTCTTCATGGAGGTAAACTCAAGTCATAAAAACAGCCTATAGCTTGTTCACTTCACCTTCATTCCACAACATCAACAATCAGGAAATCCCTAATTCATACACTACTAAATACTTCATCCATTTACTCTCTCTCCCTTTGTACACTCTACCCAGAACACCCCCAAGCCTCTGTCTGCTCTCCTGCTAAGATCACTGCACTTAATGGGCTAAATGGCTGTGGACCCAGGGAGAGAGCCAGAGCATGTGTGTGTGAGTGTGTGGGGTTTAGGAGCCTCACAGCATACTCAAAGTGAGCAGCAGGACATTAGCTGCTACTAAAAGCGAGATCACTGCATGCTGGTAATAAGACACAGTGGGACACTGGTAGAAAGTATAGAGGGCTGAGGTGGCCACTGCAATCGGACATAGACACAGACATGGCCATTATCAAAGTTGTGGGGCTGGCATGGCATACTGTTTACAGGCTTCTCCCCCAGTGGGCTTTAATGGGCTAGATACAAAGCATGCTGCAGGGCAAGCCCAGCAGCTAATGGAGGAATTTATGAAACTAGCTCACACTCAAGGACATCACAGTCAAATGCTGAGTTGTGCCTCTTTATGCTGCTTTAGTGTAATTTATGGACCTTGACAAGAAAAAGAGGCTTTTCTGCTCAATTGGCTCAAGACCTGATAGATTCCTGTCAATGCCCTGGAACTACATGTTGTAAGATAGTAATTAAATTAATATTTCAACATAGAATTAGCATACTGTCATCATTTCTTTGCCCTTATGCACTTTAGTTCCAAACCCATAGTATTTTCTTTCTCCTGTGGAACACAAAAGGAGAAATGTACTGGTCACTCTTTTCCATGGGATTAGATTGAATGGGGACTGGAGCTTTCGATCTTCGAAAAGGGCAAAATTACCATAAAAGTATTAAAAACTGATCCATTCGACTTGTGTGCCATATTCCAAGTATTCATACAAGCTTCTGGCGTGAAACAGACAGAAAGGTCAAGAACCGTATCAGTCTGATTTGTGAACGAAACATGCAGGTTTTGAAAACCAAATTCAAACATTGCCAGTTACGTGCTGCTTTAAAAGAAAAAACTGCATAATATTTTTAAATTTGAAAAAGCGAATACCTATACAAGCATGAGAAATTGATCTTCTCCAGTGTGTCTGATATCAACATGCAAGGACACAAATGAGAAGCACACACATCTGAAGCTCAGGTTAATACAAAAGTAACAAAGAATTCTGCTTGAAATATTGCATTTGTGCTTAGATTACATTTCAACCGCAAATGGGAGAGAAACAGTGTGGCAGTTTTTATTGCGCTTTCCTCATCTTTTATAATTTTTTTGCGGTTTATTATCATGCAGTAACACACTGACATTGTGATTACTGTATGTCATCATGAAATCGGAGACCCTCCCCTCGAAATCTGAATACAAATGGTCACAGGAGACACATTTGATACTCGATGGAAACAGTGATGCTTCTCAGCTGACCTCTTGTTATAGGATCACTGTAAATGCACCCCTCCCCCCCCCCCCCCCAATTTGGAATGCCCATTTCCCAATGTGCTCTAAGTCCTTGTGGTGGCATAGTGACTCGCTTCAATCCGGGTGGTGGATGAATCTCAGTTGCCTCACTGTCTGAGACCGTCAATCCACACATCTTATCACATGGTTTGTTGAGCATGTTACCATGAATACGTAGCATGTGTGGAGGCTTCACGCTATTCTCTGCGGCCCCCATGCACAACTCACCATGCACCCCACCGAGAGTGAACCACATTATAGCGACCCCGAGGAGGTTACTCCATGTGACTCTACCCTCCCTAGCAACCGGGCCAATTTGATTGCTTAGGAGACCTGGCTGGAGTCTCTCAGCATGCCCTGGATTTGCAAACTCCAGGAGTGGTAGTCAGCATCTTTTCTCGCTGATCTAGAATGGCCCCCCTGAAAATGCATCTTAATACCAGGTGGAAACAGGGCCACAGTCTCTTACAATGCTGACCACATGATGAAAGCCCTCTGTAAATTCCCCAAACCAACTTAAAATAAATAAAAGAACAATTTCAACTAGATCGGGTAAGTTGCTTTGCACAGAACGTCTAGGTTACGTATGTAACCTCCGTTCCCTGTTGGATGGAACGAGACATCGTGTTGAAAAGGGACACTAGGTGTCTCTCTTGAGCACCAAATATGCCTCTGATGCATGAAAAAAGGCCAATGAGAAGACCAATGAGAAGCAGACAGTATTTGCATACCCCGCCCCCAGACATACGGGTATAAAGGCGAGGAAATACTATGAGTTCATTCAGGATTTTCTGAGGAGCCGGGAGTGTCCGGCCACCTCAGTGTCTCGGCTCAACGACATGGCCGGGAGGACCCCTAGTGTCGAAGAAGCGACACTAGGGGTCCACTTCAAATCACACCATGCACTGAGCCGTGTATGTGTACTGCTGACACAGGAGCGGGAAGGTATTTCACGTGCCAGGATTAGCAGCTGTGTCAGACTGCACATACCCTTCCCCAATGCACCATAAAAGACGTCGGAATTCTTCTAGTTACCAAGCAGGGGAACAAGGCGACGCTTGCCAAACCTGGGACGGGCCTCTTTTCTCTCTATGTTTCTCTCATAGAGCCAAATGGCTGGGGCCCTTACCGCATCGTGGGAAGGGGGACTTACATATTTTCCTATTATTTCAGGGGTAAAAGACCCTGCAGAGACCAGGAAGGGGGAGGTAACATGGCAAAATACATCACATGGGCCTCTTCGGTCAAATGTGGGAAAGAATGGCGCGGTGGTAGATCCAGATTCGAGGAGGGGGTAGTTGCTACAACACGGCAACTGGAGGGGAGCAGGAACTGCCTAAGGGAGATGCGGTTCTGCTCGTAAGGGGATGGAGGCGAGCACGATCAGCAGGGCTGTCTTTAGGGAGAGGGCCCTGAATCCGGCTGATTCTAGCGGCTCGAAGGGGGATCTCTGAAGACCGGCGAGGACCACCGAGAGATCCCAGGAGGGGAACAGGCTTGACCGGAAGGGATTTAACCTCCGGGCGCCTCTTAGGAACCTGATGACTAAGTTGTGCTTACCCAGAGACTTACCGCCTACTGGGTCGTGGTGAGCTGTGATAGCGGCAACATACACCTTTAAGGTGGAAGGGGACAGCCTCCCTTCCAACTTCTCCTGTAGGAATAAGAGCACTGACCTAACTGCGCACCTCTGTGGGTCTTCAGTCCAGGAAGAACACCAATTTGCGAACAGGCGCCACTTTAGGGTATAAAGTTGCCTGGTAGAAGGGGCCCTGGCTTGGTTGATCATGTCTACGACGGCAGGTGGTAGACCAGCTAGATCTTCTGCGTCCCGTCCAGGGGCCAGACTTGGAGGTTCCAGAGATCTGGGCGTGGATGCCAGAGCGTGCCCCGTCCCTGAGAAAGAAGGTCCTTCCTCAGGGGAATTCACCAGGGAGGGGCAGTCGCGAGGAATACGAGGTCTGAGAACCAGGCCCGGGTGGGCCAGTAAGGAGCCACTAGGATGAATTGTTCCTCATCCTCCCTGACAAGTGCAAGTGCTACCTGTGCAAGAAGGCTCACTGGGGGAAATGCGTACTTGCACAGCCCCAAGGGCCAGCTGTGTGCCAGTGCGTCTGCCCTGTGGGGAGCCTCTGCTCGGGCATACCAGAGCGGACAGTGGGAGGTCTCTCGGGAGGCAAACGGGTCTACCTGGGCCTTGCCGAACCGATCCCAAATCAGCTGTATCGCCTGGTGTATCGCCTCAGGCAAGCGTTGTCGTGACAGCACGTCTGCTACCATATTGATGTTGCTGGGGATGTGAGTGGCGCGCAGCGACCTGAGTCGATGCTGGCTCCAAAGGAGGAGATGATGGGCGAGTCGTGATATGTGGTGTGAGGGTACAGTGCCTTGGCGATTTATGTATGCTACCGCGGTGGTGATGTCTGACCTGATTAAGACATGTTTGTCCCGAACTTCCGCAAGGCAAAGAAAACAGTCAGAAACTCTAGGCAATTGATATGCCAGCGCAGCGTGGCCCTTTTCCAATGGCCCGTAGCTGCGTGCCCGTTGCACACGGCGCCCCAACCCAATTTGGAGGCGTCGGTCATGTCCAGGATGCATCAGGAGACCGGCTGCAAGGGTACTCCTGCCCGAAGAAAGCAGAGGTCGGTCCAGGGTTTGAGTGTTCAGCGGCAGGTGGGGGTATCACACGGTGCTTGCCGTGGCGCCATGCTCATCTCAGACTGGAGTCTGAAGCCAGTGCTGGAGCAGTCTCATATGCATCAACCCCAGCGGGGTTGGCGAGGCATTTCAACACTGACTAGGCACACTCGTTGGTGAGTCTTGCCGACATTGAGTCCGAGTCTAACTCCATGCCGAGAAAAGAGATCTTGCTCTTTTCCCAATTGACCTGAAGCCTAAAACGGCTGAGGTGCCTGAGCACCTGGTCTCTGTGAGTGCATAATAACTCTCGGGAGTGGGCCAGGATGAGGCAGTCGTTGAGGTAATTGAGTATGCGGATGCCAACTTCTCGGAACGGGGCAAGGGCTGCCTCTGCAACTTTGCTGAAGACGTGAGCGGACAGAGACATGCCGAAGGGGAGGACCTGATACGTCTATACGTCTGGCCCTGATACGTCTATACGTCTGGCCTTCGAACGCAAACCGAAGGAAGGGTTGGTGTCGAGGCAATATTGAGACATGGAAGTACGCGTCCTTCGGGTCTACCGCTGCGAACCAATCTAGATGCTGGATGCAAGATGTGTCTTTGCGTGAGCATTTTGAACGGGAGTTTGTGCAAAGCCCGGTTGAAAACTCTCAAGTCCAAGATTGGTCGTAAGCCGCCGCCTTTCTTGGGTACAATGAAGTAAGGGCTGTAGAGACCCTTCTTCATTTCGGTTGGAGGGACAGGCTTTATCGCATCTTTGAGTAAAAGTGTAGCAATCTCCATGTGCAGGGATTTGGCATTTTCACCATGTACTGCGGTAAAGCGGACGCCCATGAAGGGGGGCGGAGGCCTGGCAAACTGAATTGCGTAACCGAGTCGGCTGTGAGTGGCGCGGTGTTCCCAGGAACCTATCATCCAGCCGCGATGGCTGTGGGGAGGACGGAGGATTCCAGTCCAGCCCCACGCTAGCGGCGGTCCGGTCAAGCATATCGGACATCTGCGTGTCAGCCTCAGCCTGGGCATGCTGGCCCGAAGGCGGCAGCCCAGGGGAGTCGTCTGCGTCAGACGCCGCGCTCTCCGATGCAGTGGCGAGCTCTCCGATGCAGTGGCGAGCTCATCCACTTCTAGCTCTAGAGGATAGGCAGGCTGGCCGTGAGGCGATCCGCTGTTGCCTCGAGCACGGACGGGAGTCAACGAGCGTGCCGGGGGCAGGTGGTCCGATGGGGCATACCCTGCGGAGCTGCACCAGCTGCCGTCCCCAGATCGCCTCCAGCGCCAGCGGCATTGTCCTCAATCCCGTGGGAAGAAGGAGCGATGCGGGGGGCGGCTGGATTGGCATGCTTTCTGTTGAAAGCGAGCCACGACCGCAACGTTGACATGGTCATGCTCTCGCAGTGAGAGCATGAGCCATCCACAAATGCTGCCTCGGTGTGATTGCAACCCAGACACACGAGACAACACCTGTGCACGTCTGAAGCGGAGAGCACTCTACCGCATCCAGGAACTACACAGGGGCGGAATGGCATCTTTATAAAGACATGTCCTGAAAAGGACGTTCAACGCTGCTGTGTATTGCTCTTTTAGAGGAAAATACACTTACAGAGAAAAATCACTCTTTTAAGAATTTAAAACTCTTTTAAATTTGCGCTGAAGAAGCGCCCAGGGGCAAACTGCACTGCCGTGCAGAGAAGGAGAAAAGCCGCTGATATGCGCCGTAGATCCAACAGCAAGCAAAGCATCAGAGGGACAGTAACAGATGTGTAACTTGCAGCTGACTGCTGACACAACCAAGGCTCCAAAGAAAATTTCTGAATGAACTCATAGTATTTCCTCTTTATACACATATTGCCGGAGGTGGTGTATGCAAATACTGTCTGCCATGCATCAGAGGCATATTCTGCGCTCAAGAGAGACCCCTAGTGTCGCTTCTTCAGCACGACGTCGAAGTGAGTGACAGACCGGGAACGTACAATTAATTAACCAAAATGCATTGTCAACAGGCTGAATCCTGGTGCCAATATCTTCCAAAGATTCCCTCAATAGTATCTCAAAATTGTAATCGTAAAGTACTTTAAATCTACCTACTCAATTACTCAAGAGACATTGAAAAGTACCAAACATGTGAATGTACTGAAATCCATTTAGATGGTCCCAGTGAAAGTTAAGCTAAGCAAATCCAGCAAACTAATGCAAAATATCTAAGACCTTTACAAAATAGTATGGTTGAAATTAATGAAATGTCTCGATAATGGCCCAGATTTTCAGTCTGAAATCTGGAGTTCTTTTCAGATGTCTTAAATTGGAATTGCACAAATGTGAAGGGATGAAAAAGAAAATTACATCTTTGGTACAGAGATCGTATTTCATGCTCCATCCCACTAAGGTATTCAGTCAGTCCCAACTGTTAAGGTAAAAGCCTTACACCATCATGTAGATAAGCACAGTAAACTCTGCTTCTGAGATGTGCTTGTATAATAGTCAAAGTGCCTGACTATTATAATTTGATTTCCCCATTTGCCTATCAAAGCATCTGACTATCCAGTGCATGTTTTATATGCTCTAGTGAAGTGGCTGGTCACTGTAGCTCAAAAAGGAGATGTAATTTGACTCATGTCCAAGTGTTTGATTCTTGCTCATCCTGACAGAAAACATGAGCCCCACTTTACATTTACACTTGTTCTTGGCAGATGTTCACAGAGGCTAACCAGGTGTCATATTTCAGCCTAGTCTCATTAATATACATAGCTTTTTGTGTCAATATTTGTAACATTTACAACGTACATGTTTAGTACATTTGAATAGACACAAAAACAAATGAACATAAAAAAAAATGTACATTTTGAAAGCATCTAAACGTCAAAATGTTAACATATTTACAGCTTTAGAAATGTAAGATATTGACAAATCCATTACAAATATACAGTATTTGAATACACAGATCTATTATAAATATATTTGTAAATTTTTTCTGTTTTATACATATTTTAGATCCCTTACCCCAACCTCAAAACATAACCTCTTTTCACCAATATAAAAAGATCTAACAAGAATATTAATGTACAGAGACAATTATTTTTGTTACAACAGCTGCTAATCCTACCCCACCCCACCCCACTCCAAAACCTAACCATAACCATTTATTAAGCAAATAAAAAAACGTAACAGACAGATACATTTAACCACAATAATTTAGTCCAGTACAAAAGTAGTCCAAAGGATGATGCACTGGATCCAATGTGCTCCCTAATAATGATTTTTTCACAAAATGTTTTTGAAACAACAACTTGAGAGCTATGATAGGTATAAAAAAAAAAAAAACGAAATTCACAAATTGACCCACACCCTAAATGTCTGACTGTTCTCTCTTTCTCATAACTGTGACTGAAACCGCTAGACTGATTTCCCTGCTGACTTTGTTGAAATTCAAGAAAGAATTGTAAGCGTCTCCCTGTCCTCCTCCCTTTCTCCATCTGAAAATAAGTCAAATTCATGGTGTCAGCCCCCCGTAATCTGACCAGCATGAAAAACAGATGCTCTGTCCTTCTTTTCATCTCTTTTTGCTACCTTCCATTTGTCCACCCCTCCTTCTTTTCCTCCCACTCTTCTGCAGTCTTTGTTCCTTTATGACATACTATACTATAAATCCTACTCTATATTGAAATACAAGGGGGATGAAATATAACATAATTATAGGAATTTGGTGTAAAAAAAGTGATCTAATCAATTCACCATAAATTAGAAAGACTTCGCTCATACTACAGCACATAATCTTCTTTATCACACTCACTTTGTTTCTTTGTTTGAAGGAATAATTGAATTATTGGGGCCATCAGTGTTCCTTCATGTCAGGTACATGGTGACAAAACGTACTTATTATTCCTCAAGTTCTAGCCTAGAAGTAGGAATAAACACTTACTGTATAATTTATTTACTCTATTCACTCATGCGCAGTTTATTCACTTCAGATGTTACATTTCTTTATGTGTGATATAGACTGTTTGTATTTTAGGGTTTAGGAGGCAATTTTTATTAGGAAAACATGAAAAAGTCACAACAAAGTGTTGAAATACTACAACAACAAAACAATTCTGTGATCATTTACTCAAGCTTGTTCCACAGAACAAACATGAAAGGAACACTAAATGTTTATGCTGCTCTTTTCCATACCATATTTTCATGAAAATTAATGTGGCCTACCAAAAAGGACAAAAATGAAAAGTATTAGTCTACAGTATGTATATAGTTTGTGCTCTATACTTAAAACCATTTGAAGCCACTTGTTTTATGCTTTATGTGATGAACAGACTAAAATTGAAGTTGTTCAACTCTGTGCAGCTCTCTTCATTAGCATAATATTCATATCAAGACTTGTCCAACACACTCTCACAGCAAAATCGTCAGGATTCGTATGACTTTTCTAAATTTGGCTAATTCGTATAATATCATGTGACTGCACTCGTTTGAATTTCTACGACTTTCACTACAGCCAATGATGTCACTGGACATCGTTTCCATCTAATATGTGACAATGACTTGCTTTTGTCACACACAACAGCTTCCTATCATATTTACACACTCTACTGATCAATTAGGTTTAGATAAGGGGTTTGGGTAAGGGCATAATATTAATTAGCATGACCTTAACGCTTCATGAGCGAAAGTCATGCTTACTTCTGCATTAGATATCCGGGAATTTGCATGTGATGAAGTCGTACGAGGTTGTGCGAACAAAATCGCACAAAATAGCCACCTTGTAAATGATGTACGACTTTTCATGAGATCGGGTTGGACTTGTCAGGTTTGATGTTAACCACCATTCATTCTTGTGTTTCTTGTTACTAATGGACTGCTTTTATTTATTTAATTTATCTTTTTTTATTTTATTTCAAATAAAATGGGGGGTGGGGGTGTTTTCGTTCTTTTTGATCACTGTATATTTTTAGGAGACTTGACAGCCTCAGTCCCCATTCAGTTCACATTCATTGTGTGGAAATGAGCATCATGAATATTCTGCAAAATTTCAGTGCAGTGGCAGTTCTGCTGACCTGTTGAGAGCACTCCAAGAAACAGAGGACTGAAAGTCATTAATTGCACCCAAAAAAAAAAAAAAAATAAAGAAAAAAAGAACAGACATGAATGCTTTTAGAAGCTGAAATAGTGTACTAACAAGCAGGTTGAGAGAGCCAGTGACGTCCCTCATCTGGTCAGCTCTACTCCCAGTGGGAGGGATCCTGAGAACAAGTAAACAAGCTGAGCATTGGTGACATTCTCTCTCTCTACATTCCACATTCAACTTTAATCTTCTTCAATTTGGGTCTAGCTGCTTAGTGAGTGAGGGAAAAAAACAAGATGCTGAACTAGCATGATATATAATGGAGATGTCTTTGTCTCGTACAATTAATCTGATTTTAAGACTTTCCAAGAAAAAATTATTGTACCTCAAGGTTTAGTAATCAAATTGATACTAATGCTACTCAGAAAACAAATCATTTCCCAAAATCAAAATAGTGCAATAGTGACTCTCAAGACAATAACACAGTCCCCCCAAAACAAATACAGAAATAAATACAATAAATAAATAAAAAATGAGGAAATAGTCCATCCATCCATCCATTCATCCATCGTCAACCGCTTATCCTGTGTACAGGGTCGCGGGGGGCTGGAGCCTATCCCAGCTAACATTGGGCGAAAGGCATGAGGAAATAGTATTTTGCATAAATTTAATTAAACCTTTTTACATCCATGTTTATTTGTTAATTTATTTTTTGGGATTGTGACTTTTACATGTTCTTGACAGGTTTCGTGAGAGTCAAACAATTATAAAACAAAACAGTAAAACTGCTGCTGTCTAAATTTATGTTATGACTATACAAGTGTTAAATTAGCATATCAATTTAATATTTTAATACATTATTCATTATACATTATAGATGATAGCAATATGTAAAAATTTTGTACAGCCTTCAGAATTCTAGAAGTCAAGGGACATGATCAATTCCTCCACAGAATTGAACTACAAACATCACTGTCGATTTGACCATATATTTGATCAAAACTCAAATTCAAAAATTTTAAAAAGCTTTTTCTACAAATCAAAAACTGAAAAAGTTCCTGATAAGCCCTTCCTTAGCCACACAAGCACACACTCACGAATCTCATCTCACAATCTTATAGGGCTTTCCGGAGACTCCAGACTCCAATAATGTTTGTGTGCCAGTGTAGGATGAATGAACAGACAGAAAGACCAGAGACAGAAAACTGTTTTTGTGGGTGCTTGAATATGTGCATATGTACATGCATGTGCCCATGATACTTGTGTATTTATTTTGGGGTGAACTATACATGCAAACCTTTAGATTGATAGTTCACACAAAAATGTTTGTAATTTTGTAAACATTTATTATTCTTCCAATCTGTATGACTTTTTTGTGTGAAATACAAAAGGAGTTATCCAGTAGAATGTCCAAGCTTCTCTTTTGCACACAATAAAAGTGAATGGTGACTATGGTTGTCCCTAGTCCTCATCCTCTTTAATTTTATGGATTGGAGCAGCTTGTGGATCTTATTTAAACTCAGTTTATCTCTCAAAATGGACTTCAATTTTTTTTGTCCTCATCTCAATAAAACGCAGATGGGTTTAATGTCTCTTCCAGTATGTCTTCTCTTTACCATTTGCAGTTATGAAAATTACTTACATGCAATTACTTGTGGAACAATTCTTCCTTTAATAGACCTTACATGGCTTTGTTGGTCATCTAACGGGTTAAGAGGACTTACATTATGAGCCTGAGGGGAAAAAAGCAACTTCAAAATGTATATATCATAATTGATTTCTTAGATTTCACTTCAAGTTAAATTTGTGGTGGGTGTTTGAGGTCTATACAAGGTACAGCATGGGCAAGTCCATGTGCTTGAATGACAAAATTATGAATGTGACTTGAGAAGCGTCTTCGCCCGCATTGCCAACTTGAAGCTCATTTCTATGTGCTTTGAGACCCAACAGTGGGAATAAATGTATGTTAACACATTAACACTGAAAGTTCAAAATGTAATCACAAACATGCAGACGTACCTGTGTGTGTGCTCTATAGTCTTAAACAAGCTTGTAATGACTAGCAGAAGCATTCTGTATGGGAATACTTCAGCTTTATGCTTATTAAGGGACTGTCAGGCGTGCAAAGTAATAAGAGCCCTGTATATGTGCTTATTTGACAGCTTATGGGGTGTGTCTGTGTAGCACCCTACTAGCAGAGCAGAACTTATGGCTGCGTATTACCTGTATAAAATATTCCTGTGAATGTTAAAAGGGTTCATCATTACTGACAATATAATACTTAGCAAAGCACAAGCGTTAATTGGATTTAAAGTGCTACCAGTCAAATTGACACAATAGCTGAGGTCTGACTGAGATTGGATTTCATTTCATAACTGCAGTGTTCTTCAGTTCACTGTATGTATTGATGTTGAGCTCAGATGGCCGCACAGTGACTAAATTGGAGAAATATCAACAACACATTTGAACTTAGCATAAGCCATTTCAAAATATGTAGTGACTAAAGAAATGTGCTTCACATGCCCTGACTGACATTAAAATGTTTCAAGGGGCATTCTGTATCCCAGACTGTCTGCGAAACAATCAACGTTGCCCCAATACCCACGCCCCCCAAAACATATAAATGCCCCACCAAAGATTGAATCTAACTGCAATGCTAACAAGGCATAATTAACATTTTCAGTAAATTGTCAAGACACTAGGACACACCTTGTGAAAACGGGACATCTGGTCACCATATTCTTACTGAATTCTCATTTTCTTGCTTATAAATTTTCATGCATCATGAGGTTTGTGCCATTGCTGCTATGTGTGAGAGTGAAAAAGGTACAAAGTGAGAGAGAAGGTCTGAAATAAAGACAATATATTACAATATCTGCGCAACAGTTTTTGGTAGCTGGTTGGTGGAGTTGAGGGAGACAGACTGTTGAATAAAACATGGTGGTCGGAAGCAGGACTATATATTAACTTTATAGGACAAATCCCCAGCCGCTCTCATGCATACCACACCTGCAATCCACCTAGATCAATGGGTCAGGTGGGAGGACCTGGCAACCCTTGTGAATTTAAATGAGGCGACTTTTTTGCAGTTACCAAGAGCCATGCAGCCAAGGTCAAACACAGGGAGACAACAGAGCAGCCAGGGGAAGCAAGTTTGTATGTTTGTGCTTATGCGCATGCATGTTCTACAGTAAAAAAACAGGCAATGTTTTTTCAGCATATCAAGCAGGAGTCCCACATTTTTAGGACGCCCATGTCACGTTCAGATAATGTCTATTTTTGTACATATCTCGAAACATCTGCATTCTGATCCATTCACTGTGATTTATAGTTTAAAAAAAATATTATCTCCCCTTTTCTCCCCAATTTGGCATGCCCAATTCCCACTTCTTACTAGGTCCACGTGGTGGCACTGTTGCTCACCTCAATCTGGGTGGCAGAGGACAAGTCTCAGTTGCTGCCGCTTCTGAGATAGTCGCCCGCGCATCTTATCATGTGGCTTGCTGTGCATTACACTGTAGAGATTCATAGCATGTGGAGGCTCATTCTATTCTCCGTGATCCACAAATAACTTAACATGCGCCCCACTGAGAGCGAGAACCACTAATCGTGAACACAAGGAGGTTTCCCCATGTCACTCTACCCTCCCTAGCAACCGGGCAAACTGGCTGGAGTCACTCAGCACACCCTGGATTTGAACTCATGACTCCAGAGTGATTGTCAGCGTCAATAATTGCTGAGCAACCCAAGCCCCGCGTCTAGCTTTTTTAAATGCAAGAATGCATTTACAGTGGCTAGTTCAAAACACTAAGCTAACAAGATTGAATTAACAAAAATTGTGAAGTATCCACATAGTACATTGCTGCAGGCAAGTCAAACTCTTCTCACACCAAGAGGTAAGATAAGGCACGGTTCTTTTCTCTAGATCTTGACCATCTCCACAGGATTAGACTCAGGTCCTGACCTTAGGTTTGGCTTCAGTATTCAGGTCATGGCCTTTCCAAACATCCTCGCTTCATTTGTTATTTTATTAAAAAAAATTTCGCTGCTCAAAATTTTCTCCATGTTATTTCTTAATGCATACATCAAAGAGATATCTTTATACTTCCCCCTTTGCTTAACCTTCTTCCATTATTTTTTTATTCTGTTTTTTATCCTGCTACACAATAGAGTTGATTTCCTTTCTTTCAAGATTTGGTTATACACATGGACTATTGTAGTGTAGAACCAGCAATTTTTGTTTTACATTAAGCAAGCAGTGATCTCATCCTTACCTGAATTAATAATGGATTAACCAATTAAATTATGGATTAAATGGACATTAAACAAGGTGAAAGAAGAGCCGGTTGAAAACAATCTTTCTAAATCATTCACAATCTTTAACTGTTAAACAATAAGTGCCAGCAGAAAGATAGGATATGACCGGGATCTGTGAGTTTTAACAGATGGATCGAAGACAAGCCTGTCACCTAAGGCAGGGCTTCCTCCGGAGGGACCTAACCTCTTTGCCTCTGCCTTCTGATCCGTGCCACTGCTTCCCCTCCCTTTCAGCTCTCAGCTTGGGATAAATCTATACTGCTGCAGCTCAGCCAAACTGAACCACCAAGAGCCTGACCCACATGCATATTTAAAAAACACTCAATGGATGTACAGGATTCAATGGTAAACTCTCAAAACAGAGTCAGAACCAGAGGGCACAGTGGGCAGCAGATACATATTATATAAGTACTTAAATGTGCTGTTCTAAAAAGAGGGGCTTTTTCTTCAGCAAAATTTGGATTTGTGAATGAAAAAATCTTTTGAACTGGTTCTTTTAAATATTCGATTTCAGCAACAGTTGTTGAGTTGATGACTGATTTGCAAATGAATCAATCTTGTGGATGCAAATTAAACAATTACTAGTTGATTTCAGCAACAAATGTTGCAGTGGTGGGAATCATTATTTTCAACCATTACTTGGTTGAACCGTTGCTAAAATGGTTGATTTTAGCAACAACTGTTTGAGAGATGTCTAAATACATGGTCACATTTACCTTTGCACAATGGAACTCCGCAGGTGAAGAAGACATGGTGGATGTTACGAGATTTTGAAACCCGAAAAAACTATAGGCAAGTAGCATTTTTTAGCATGCTACACTTAATCCTCTGGGGGAGTGATGTTTTAAATAAACTCACCACTAAAATTATTTTCACATCCACTGTAAATACTTGGTAAACCAAAATTTGAACACCAAGTTAAATTTTGCAAAGGGAATTCAATCAGACGACATTACTGATATGCAGATTACCAGTGAGATGACTAGATAACTTTGCCCACAGAAGTTTGCCATGCAAAGTTAAATTTGACCCTGCCTTAATTTGTGAATGAATCAATGTTTTAAAATAGTTCTATCAGAAGACTCGAGACTGAATGGATTACTGATGGATTACAGTGAGAAAACTAATTATTGCAATCTTTGGTACAACCCCTGTCTGACGGTCTGATGAGATTCTAATTTGAACCATCAAATCCTGCTGGATGAAAGGAGGCAGGGGCAAGGAGCCTAGCCCCAGGACAGGACGGGGACTCTAACTGGTGGTGGCGGGGGAGGTGAAGGTTGCTACTTTGGCATACTGAACAGCGGAGTGTATAGGCTGATGGAGGACAACCAGGTTAAATTAATTATTGTGTAATGATGATGACCACGAGTCTCCCAACAGATCTATGCTTACACTTAATTTCTTTTTAAGGGTTGATTTCGGCAGCGATTGCTTTAGCTATGCCTTCTTCGAAATTAATCAATATTTTAAAGTGTTTCTTTTAAATATTTGATTTCAGCAACAATTGTTGTAGTGGTGCCTGATTTAGAATGAATCAATCTTTTGAACAGATTCTTTTTAATGCTTGATTTCAGCAGCAATTTTTTTAATGATGTCTGATTTTGAAATGAATCAACCTTTTAAACTGGTTCTTTTAATTATTCAGTCACAATGCTTCACAAAGTGTTTGCAAATCAATCCACTTTAAAGGATAAATTTAAATACGTTTAAATAAGTTTAAATAACTGCAATAATGTCCCTATTGCCTGAGAGAAAATGGTGTCTTAAAAACACACACTTTTCTCTGTAAACAGCAAAGAAGAATCTGAGTGTGGCATTCATTTTTAATTTTTCATCTTTAATTTTTCTGACTCTCAGTTATTTTCTGTGTTTATGTTTGCTGTTTTTGGGGGCTGGTTTAAGAGAAAGCATGGGGCTAAAGGGGTGGGATCAGATAAAATGGCTATGTCTGGTGGACGTTAGCAAAATGGCTAACATTGCTTACAGGTTTTTAAAAAAAGCAACAAGCCACAATAATTGATATTTTGACCACATGGCTAATTATTAAAGGATGTGTTAACAGTCATTTTACGATGGCCTCAAATGTGGCTTATTCTATCAGAATTTAGAGTCTAAACTGAACTAATGTCTAGGTTACTATTGTAACTTCCGTTCCCTGATGGAGGGAACGAGACTTGTGTCGAAGAAGTGACACTAGGGGTCTCTCTTGAGAGCCTTGTGCATCTATTAACTTGAGAAAGGTCCAATGAGAAAATGGCAGACAGAATTTGCAAGTTCTGGCCCCGGACATACTGGTATAAAGGGAGGGAAATGCGTCTGTCCATTCAGGATTTTGCCTGAGGAGCTGAAAATGAGGTTCGGCCGTAACAGTGGCTCGGTTCAGCGACGTGGCCGGGAGGACACAACGTTTTGTTCCCTCCATCAGGGACCGGAGGTCATAATAGTAATCTAGACGTTCCCCATCTGTCGCTCACTTCGACGTGTGTTGAAGAAGCGACACTAAGGGTCAATTTTTAATCACGCCATGCGCTGAACTGTGTACGTGCGCTGCTGATGCAGGTGCGGGCAGGTAGTTGTG
Source organism: Moxostoma hubbsi (assembly GCA_032164185.1). Taxonomy (NCBI): domain Eukaryota; kingdom Metazoa; phylum Chordata; class Actinopteri; order Cypriniformes; family Catostomidae; genus Moxostoma; species Moxostoma hubbsi. The sequence goes on from JAVLUX010000046.1 coordinate 14,505,780, forward strand.
TGCCAAAGCGACAGGCCATGTCAGACTGCACATACTCTTCCCCAACACCCCATAAAATCATCATAACCTTCTGGTTCCCTACACCCCGATATGGAGGGAACAAGGCGACGTGCCAAGCATGTCTCCCTCTATGTTTCTCGCATAGAGCTAAAGTGGCAAGGGCCATCTTAATGCTATCACACTCATCGGGGAAGGCGTTCTTTCCCAATTACATTTTTTTCAGGGGGAAAAGTCCCTGAACTCATGACTCCATGACTTCAGGTCACATGTGGAAAATGGTGCGGTGGAAGATCCTACCTTATTGTGAGAGAGGAGTTGCTACAAACATGGCGACTGGGGGGGCAGTGGGGACTGCCCAAGGGAGATGCGGGTCCGCTCGCAAGGGGACCGTTCCGCGGAAAATACACACAAGGGGACAAGTCCACACGGGGGCCCGACCTGTGGAGCACCTATTCCAGTACAGAGTAGTTTGAGTACTCGTAGTGGGTCTGGTCGGGGAATTCCTCCGCTGAATTTGTGAACCAGAGGGCTAGGGAGGAGTCATCGAGGGAGCCAAGTTAGTGGGATCTCCTTGGATAAGAGTCCATGATATTACCTCAGTGGAGGGAAAAGGCGTTAGGTGCAAGCGGTACACCCGGTCAGTTGTTACCGATATACCAAGTTCTACTGGCTCAGACCTGAGAGAACACTGACTCAACCCTAAGATTGTAAAATCTCGTAAAGGTATTGGGTGTTGCCCAACCTGCAGCTCTGCATATGTCTGTTAGGGAGGTGCCTTTGACCGTTGCCCATGAGGATGCCACACTTTTCGTCGAGTGTGCTCGAACCCGCAAGGGGGAGGGCACGGCCTATGTGTGATATGCCAATGCTATGGCATCAACCACCCAAGGGTAAAGCCCCTGTTTGGAGACAGCGTTCCCTTTCCGCTGTCCACCAAAGCAGACAAAGAGCTGATCAGAAAGTCTAAAGCTCTGCGTGCATTTAACGTAAGTGTGCAGGGTGCATACTGGACACAGCAATGAAGGGGCTGGTCTGCCTCCTCCTGGGGCAGTGCTTGCAGGTTCACTACCTGGTCTCTGAAGAGAGTCGTAGGAACCTTGGGAACGTAGCCCGGTCGCGATCTTAGGACGACATGAGTGTCTGCCGGACCGAACACCAGGCAGGTGTCGCTGACAGAGAACGCTTGCAGGTCCCCGACCCTCTTGATGGAAGCGAGTGCGATCAGTAGGACCATCTTCAGGGAGAGGGCCTTGAGCTCAACTGATTCTAGTGGCTCAAAGGGAGATCTCTGAATGCCCGAGAGGACCACTGAGAGATCCAGGAGGGGAACAGGTTTGGCCGAGGAGGGTTCAACCTCTGGGTGCCTTTAAGGAACCTGATAATCAAGTTGTGCTTAACCAAATACTTGCCATCTACTGTTTCGTGGTAGACTGCAATAGTGGCAACATGTACCTTCAAGGTGGAGGGGGACAGCCTCCCCTCCAACCTCTCATGCAGAAATGAGAACACTGACCCGACTGTGCACCTCTGTAAGTCTTCAGACTGGGAAGAACACCAATTTGTGAACAAGTGCCACTTCAGGGCGTAAAGTTGCCTGGTAGAGGGAGCTCTGGCTTGGTTGATCGTGTCTATGACAGCAAGTTGTAGGCCAATTAGATCTTCCGCATCCCATCCAGGGGCCAGACGTGGAGGTACCAGAGGTCTGGGCGCAGATGCCAGAGGTTGCCCCATCCCTGAGAAAGAAGGTTCTTCCCTCAGGGGAATTTGCCAGGGAGGGGCTGTCGCGAGGAGCACGAGATCCCAGAACCAAGTCCGAGAGGGCCAGTAGGGGGCCACCAGAATGACTTGTTCCTCGTCCTCCCTGACCTTGAATAGCACCTGTGCAAGAAGCCTCACTGGGGGAAATGCATACTTCCACAGGCCCCTGGGCCAGCTGTGTGCCAGCGCGTCTGTCCCAAGGGGAGCCTCCATTCGCGAGTACCAGAGTAGGCAGTGGAAGAACTTTTGGAAGGTAAACAGGTCTACCTGTGCCTTGCCGAACCATTCCCATATCAGCTGGAATGACTGGGGTTGGAGCCTCCACACTTGAGGCTGCCCAGGATGTGACGGTGGGCGAGTTGTGACATGTGACGGGAGCCTTGGTGATTTATGTATGCTACCGTCATGGTGCTGCCTGAAAGGATCAAGATGTGCTTGAACTAGCAGGAGGAATCTCTGAAGGGCTAGAAGTACAGCCAGCAACTCTAGGCAGTTTATGTGCCAACACAGCAGGGGCCCTTTCCAGTGGCCCACGGCTGCGTGCCCATTACACATACTGCCCCAATCCTGTTTGGAGGCGTCTGTGGTGACCAGAACGCATCGGGACACCTGCTTTATTGGGAAACCTGACTGTAAAAAACAGAGGTCTGTCCAGGGTTTGAGAGTCTGGCGGCAGGCGGGGGTGTCTCATATGCATCACCTTACACCATATGCCCCAAGAGCCTCTGGAAATGTTTTAGAGGAACCGTCTGACTGACTTGAACAAGGTGAGGCATTCCAGCACTGACTGCGTGCGCTCATTGGTGAGGCACGCTATCATTGAGACTGAGTCTAACTCCATGCCAAGAAAAGAGATGCTCTGAACCAGGGCGAGCTTGCTCTTTTTCCAGTTGACCTGAAGCCCTAAGTGGCTGAGGTGCCTGAGGACCTATTCCCTGTGGACGCATAGTAACTCGAGGTAATTGAGTATGCGAAAGCCTGCTTCCCATAGCGGGGCAAGGGCTGCCTCTGTGACCTTCGTAAAGACGCGAGGGGACAGGGACATGCCGAAGCGGAGGACCTTGTACTGATATGCCTGGCCGTCGAAAGCGAACCGTAGAATGGGTCGATGTTGTGGCAAGTTCGAGACGTGGATGTACGCGTCCTTCAGGTCTACCACTGCGAACCAATCTTGATGCCGGACGCAAGTTAAGATGTGTCTTTGCGTTAACATTTTGAACGGGAGTTTGTGTAAGGCCCGGTTGAAGTCCAAGATCGGTCGTAAGTCACCACCTTTCTTGGGTACGATGAAGTAAGGGCTGTAGAAACCCTTCTTCATCTCGGCTGGAGGGACAGGTTCTATTGCGTCTTTGAGTAAGAGGGTCGCGATTTCCGCATGTAGGGAGTTAGCGTCTTCGCCGTGCACCGCGGTAAAGCGAAGGCCTGGCACACTGAATTGCATAACCGAGTAGGATGATCCTGGCCAACCAGCGTGATGGGTTGGGAAGTGAAAGCCACACATCCAAGCTCTGTGCTAGGGGCACTAAGGGGACAATTTGTTTTGACGTACCCGGCTGGGCTTCGCAGCGAGGGAAGACTCAAAGCACTTACCTTGCTCTGCACACCCGGCAGGGGCAGGTAAGTAGGAGGAGGTCCCATGAAGGCATCCTCTAGACTCGTCAGAACCTGCCAGCCGGGGGGCAACAGTCATGGGTCTGGAGGCGGGGGTCCCCATCCGATATGCCAGGACTGTTGAGGTGTGGCACCGGGGTGCCGCGAGGACAGCATTTGCGGCCCGGGTGACCCAGATAAAGAGAAAATTGCTCCTTTATTGAGAATATGGGTACCGCAGCCCAAAGGGGGCACGGCAAAGAAAACAAACTGAACTGAGGATTCTCCTCCTGGCCCTCCACCGGGGGACGGAGTGGTCTGCTTACCAGATCCGGAGCAAATCTTGGGAGCCTTCCAGGTCCTGGAGGGTGTTCGCTTCCTGCAGGGCGCTTGACGCTGGGTCAGAGAGAGGGCAACTCTTACTGCTCGTTCCTTTTTAGGAAGGAAAGCCGCGACCGCAACGTTGCCATGGTAAGGTTCTCACAGTGAGAACATGAACCATCCACAAACGCGGCCTTGGTGTGATTGAGGCCCAGACAAACGAGGCAGCGCCTGTGATCGTTAGGAGTGTAGAGAACTCAATCGTATCCAGGAACTACACTGGGAAGGAAGGGCATATTTATAAAGAGGCGTCCTGAAAAGGACGTTCAATGCCGCTGTGTTGCTCTTTTAGAGTATTAAACTCTTTTACAAATATTCTCTTTTAGAAAGTGCTGTCGAAGTGCCCAGGGGCAAAGCTGCACTGCCGTGTTCCAACAGCATACGCTCTTACAGATGAGGTGAACAGTTTTGTGTATCGCAGCTCGCTGATCACACAACCGGTCGGCTATGAAGAAAATTTCCTGAATGGACAGACACATTTCCCTCCCTTTATACCCGTATATCCAGGGGCGGGACATGCAAATTCTGTCTGCCAATTTCTCATTGGCCTTTTCTCAAGTTCAGAGATGCGTGAGGCTCTCAAGAGAGAGACCCCTTTGACAATGTCGAAGTGAACGACTGACAGGGAACTAAATATTTATTTCACAACAAAAATGAAACACCAAATGTTGTTGCAAGGACTTCTGGAAACACTGTTAAGTGATACCTTACACAAATCAGTGAACTATTTTTTGAGCCAGTGTTCTGCTTCTCTATAAATTAATTGGACTTCCCAACTCAATGTTGCTTAGTGACCTTCCAGCCACTAAACAGATCTCAAATTACATCTGAAAACCCACTCAGTATCGTGTTGTTAATATTCTACATGTGTGTTGGTCTGGCATTCAGGGAGCTGCAACAGCAGAACAGAAGCTCCATATCAGGAGGGAACAGTGAGCTGTGTGGGCCAAAATAATTGCTGTCATTCTCTTTTCATCCTTTCACTACTTCAGCTATAATTGGTTCACACACAAATATGCATCATAACATTGTCTCCTTTTGCCTCCAGCAAACTGTCAGCTCCTTTCTCTTAAGTACGTCACTTGAGATGATGGCGAAAGCATGTATGAACACAAATAAATGGATAAACAATAAATAAATAATTGAATAACCAAACAAGAACTAAATAAAAAGGTAGATTTAGATGCAAAGGCACTGATTTACTGAGGCATTTGCCTCATTCTGTTTCTCACTCTTTGGTGGAGGGGAAAGATAATTTCCTGTTCTGACTAAAAGTGTGCTGTTGTATGCAGTAAACAGGATATGATTTTAGCTCTAACGCATTGTGTTCTTATCAAAGACAGGAATGACTAAACTGCAGTTCTATTAAGCTTGGAGGAGTTCATCAAGTAAGTCTTTTCATTCAATTCGCTAAAGAATTCTGAAGCATTCATCTAAGCAGCCAATGGAGCATCAGGCATCTGACACACAAAAGTGTGTGAAGGTGACAGTGTTTTCTGACAAACCGCTCTCAAAATGTAAAAATTTATAATAAAAAAGTCCCTGATCATATGAGTGGAAAATTGTATTCATCAGTGCTTAACAGCTGTGTACCGTAATATGCATCATTACCTGTGCGATAGCACATATGAACTCTGTGGCTGCTCCAATTAACTACCACACTCTATCATGCTAATTCAAAGAGAGTGCAAGTGATAGAGAGAGAGAGAGAGAGAGAGAGAGATTAGCCACTGGGGATTCATATTTCAGAGCTATAATTGTGGAGAGAATGTGTGTCACAGCATGCTAAGAAATGTGATATGATACACTCACATAGTCCAAATAAAAGCCTACTTGAAGATGAGAGCTGGAGAAGAGAAGAGAAGAGAAGAGAAGATGCTTAAATTCCTGAATTGAACATTAATGAATGCTAAGTGTGAATGTGTGAGCTATAGGACCATAGAAAACAGAAAGGAGATCATGTCATGTTGTGGCCAGCTTTTAAAGGTGCATTCATGCATCTGTCCTCATTAAAAAATTTAATCCTAAAGAAATTAACTGTAATTTTGAAACATACTGTATGTGTAAAATCATGACCTATCATGTGAAGACTTCTATTATATCAGTAATTTTTTAATCTAATTTTATCTACTTGGACAGGGGCTCCTCATGGGAGGAGACCACCCATTGTTGAGGTGGGTCTAAGCATGTCGCTCAATACTAATGTGTGTGTGTGTGTGTGTAAGGAGAGAAAGAGGGCACAAAATGGCAGACATGGTTCTCGTGCGAAGTAAAAATCAATAGAACATTGATTAGAATCAACATTAACTTTTTAAATCAACAATCTAAGATAAATATCAATTATCAAAGATAATTATTAATGACTTAAATCAATAGAACGTTGATTAGAATTAACATTAGCTAATTAATCTTTCAAATCAACAATCATCAAAGATAATTATTCATTATTAAAATCAATAGAATATTAATAAGGATTAATATTGCTGGGGCACCACCCTGGAATCAGGGACTAATAACCAGACAGTATAGCAGTCTCAATATAGGATTGTTCTCTTAGGAAAGTTGACAACTGGAGAACATCTACATTTTGAAGGAAAACAAAAAAGACTTGAATCCAAGCACTGATATCCCTTGCCAGCCCTTGAAACAGGTGCATGCAGAACAATACCAAAACACATCTCTTTAGAGTATAAAACAATTATTGATGCAGTAAAATCAATCGACTTCCAACTTTAATCTAAATAGTAACATAATTAGATATGGTAACAAATAAGGCTATAATACCTGAGAGGAGAGTATATGTGTGTGAATAGGTGTATGTGTTTGTGTGTGTGTGTAAGGAGAGAAGGAGGGCACAAAATGGCGGACCTGGCTCTTGTGCAAAGTAAAATTATAAGCATAGAAGATGAAGTATATATATATAAAATGAACTGACTTTTAACCACTTTGTTATGCACCATTTCTAATATATAAATCTATTTAAGTATATTCTTCTTTTAGTGAAACAATCGTCAATGCAAATAGCTTGTGGTAGATGGGGTTTCAGGCTTTCTGCTTCCAATGTTCTCAATCCTCTGTTCATCATAAGCTTTATAATGCATCAATATCACTTCATGTGCCAATATTCATTATACTTGAGCATTCGGTTCTCACCGATCATGTTAGGTGATTGTGCATTTCACAACACGACGACCATGTCACTCATGCACCCGAGCACGGGTGCACATTTCTCAAATGTAACCACAGTGCAGTGACACCACTCCCAATATGCATATTACACAGTCTGCATATGGCACAAACTCCCTAAGGGGGAGAACATCTTACCCTAGGTGTTCACCAGATACTCAACCTGGCTGCTCTTACTAGCATGCTATAAACTCAGCAAAAAAAGAAACGCCCACTCACTTTCAACTGCTTTTATTTTCAGCAAACTTAACATGTGTAAATATTTGTATGTACATAATATGAACAAAAGGTCCCTGAACAAAAAGTTCCCTGAACAAAAAAGTGTCCCTGAACAAAAAGTAACAATCAGTATCTGGTGTGGCCACCAGCTGCATTAAGTACTGCAGTGCATCTCCTCCTCATGGACTGCACCAGATTTACCAGTTCTTGCTGTGAGATGTTACCCCACTATTTCACCAAGGCACTTGCAAGTTCCCAGAAAATTCCAGGGGGAATGACCCTAGCCCTCACCCACCGATCCATCAGGTTCCAGACATGCTCAATGGGATTGAGATCGGGGCTCTTTGCTGGCTATGGCAGAACACTGACATTCCTGTCTTGCAGGAAATCATGCACAGAATGAGCAGTATGGCTGGTGGCATTGTAATGCTGGAGGGTCATGTCAGGATAAGCCAGCAGGAAGGGTTCCACATGAGGGAGGAGGATGTCTTCCCTGTAATGAACAGCGTTGAGATTGCCTGCAATTACAACAAGCTCAGTCCAATTATGCTGTAACACACCACCCCAGATCATGATGGACCCTCAACCTCCAAATCGATCCCGCTCCAGAATACAGGCCTCAGTGTAACACTCATTTAATGATAAACACGAGTCTGACCATCAACCCTGGTGAGACAAAACCGCGACTCATCAGTGGAGAGCACTTTTTGTCAGTGTTTGTCTGGTCCAGCGAAGTTGGGTTTGTGTCCATAGGCAACATTGTTACCGGTGATGTCTGGTAAGGACCTTCCTTACAACAGGCCTACAAGCCCTCAGTCCAGCCTCTCTCAGCCTATTAAGGACAGTCTGAGCACTGATGGAGGGATTGTGCAATCCTGGTGTAACTTGTGTAGTTGTTGTTGCTATCCTGAACCTCAGGATGTGATATTCAGATGTAACGTTCCTGTGCAGGTGTTTTTACATGTGGTCTGCTACATCTGCAGTCACATCTGCAGTCCTCATGCCTCCATGCAGCATAACTAAGGCACGTTCACGCTGATGAGCAGAGATAATGGCATCTTTCTTTTGGTGTTTTTCAGAGTCATTAGAAAGGCCTCTTTAGTGTCCTAAGTTGTTATAACTGTGACCTTAATTGCCTACCGTCTGTAAGCTGTTTGTTCCACAGGTTCCACAGGTGCATGTTCATTAATTGTTTATGGTTCATTGAACAAGCATGGAAAACATTGTTTAAACCCTTTACGATAAAGATCTGTAAGATCTGTGACCCCCCCCCTTTCTAAACAATGGGGCCTTTCTACACTATGGGACTTTTTTCACTAAAGTTTGAATCCCAGATTTCAGTACTCAAGTTTCTGCATACAATTAATTTTCTGCATCTGCTGATCAAAACATAAACTCCCCATTAATGCTCTCTATGTTAGTTCATCAACATATTTGTTCACTATATGTGCTTGTGGTTGAGGCAGTAAAATTTAGTAGCATGTAAGTAAGGTATTTGTATATTTTATTGGGATAAAACAGTGCTGGCAGCGCAAACATGCTGACAGCGAAAATGTGCTATCCAGGTGTTGCAACTGCGGCTTGTCTTTCTGCCATGCGACTAAGAATCCCACAACACTGCAGCCATGGAGTGTTCCCTTTCAAAAAGCTACACTTATGAGGCTGTGCTGGAAAAGCGCTTTGGGAACAGCTTTAGGTGTGACCAGCTGTGAATATGTGTGCAACACGTCAATGAACATTGACCGGAATTTATAGCCTCTGCCGGTGTAATCATTGGATGCACCCGGGGCAGGGTTATAAATAGATGCATCACAGGAGCATCGTCAGATCTTTTGTCCTCAGATCACTCTGTGTGTGTGTGCTATCACGAGCCTGTCAGAACTTTCTTTCCGCTGTTAGGAATTAGAATTTGTTAGACAGTGCGCAGAAGACCTTTCTCTTTTTCTCTTCTTTCTAAAAAAAAAGAAAAGGGGGAAAAGAAAAAAAAGACTGAAAGTAAAGGCAAACGATGTGTGTTCCCTTGTCTCCACTCTATGGCTGAGAGGGACATGCATCAGTTTTGCTTTGTTTATTTGGGGGAAGAGCATGCTGCTTTCGCGTTGGGGCAGGGCGGGTGCGAGCATTGCGATCTGCTTTTGGTCAAAATGCTTCGAGCTTGCCTTGCTTACTTCCGGGAGTCGGCGCCCACACTTCATTCGTGGGGCTCTCGTATGGATCTGGCTGAGGAGCGAGAGACAGGTCCATCCCTTTCGCTCACTCTCTCCCCAGAACCAGCTGGTCCTTCCTGTGATCTTGAAGTGCACTCCAGTACCTCTTCGGTTCATGAGGGGGAATTGCTCGATGTGATTACTCATGCGGTGGCCAGGCTTCAATTAGACCGGCCACACCAACAAGAGACCCCCAAATGCTCCAAGTTAGAGGACAGATTTCTGTCTGGTGGCAGGGGGAAGGGAATGCCTCATCGGTCCCTTCCCTTCTTTGATGACCTCCATGACAAGCTCTCTCATTCATGGAGGAAACCTTATTCTTCCCGCATCCACGTGCCCTCGATGCCGATATATTCGACTATCGCGGGTGCTGAGACACGGGGGTATATAATGATGCTGCCGGTTGAAAAGACACTTACAGGTTATCTTTCGCCGGGTTCGGCATCATCGCTAAAAAGACCCTCTTTCCCCACAAAGCCATGCAGGACTACATCCATGCTAGTAGGGAGGGATTATTAAGCAGCGGATCAGGCTGGTGTTGCTTTGCACACTATGACAGCATTACAGGCATAGCAGGCTGATCTGGTAAAGGACCTGATTGCGGGCACCACGCTCGACGAGGAAGCTTTTTCTGAGCTTTGTTGAGCCATGAATCTGTCTCTCCACACGACCAATTAGACAGCCATTGGCCAGTCTATGTCTGCTTTGGTCAGCACAGAGAGGCACCTATGGCTCAACCTATCGGGCATCAAGGATAAGGACAAGGTTTTCCTTCTTGATGCCCCGGTTTCGCCTTCTGGTCTATTCAGGGATGCTATGAGTACAGTTATCTCCAGGTTCCAGGAGGCAAAAAGCCACGAGGAAGTATTTGGGCAGTTTTTTTCCCTCGCCACACTCAGGGAGTGGGACCGTCGGCCACCCAGACCTGCCCCGGTCCTGCTAGAAGGGAGGCTCAGAAACAAAGTATGGCGAGTCGTGCTCCCCCTCGTAAAAACTGGGGACAGCCTCGTCGCCCTCAACAGCCCCCAAAGCAAGACCTCAGGGAAGTAATTTCTAAGAGGAAGAAACCCTGATGGTCTTGCGCCCAGCCTTGTGGGGTTAGCTCCCCTCGGGACGGGGTGCGTGTATCATCCACTTCACCCCTCCCGGTACCCCCACAAAACCTCTCCATTCCCACCGCCTCAGGTGTTTCGGGAGTTATAAGCTTCCAATAAAAATTTGGGTTTACCGCTGTTTCCTGCCTAGTCCAGGACTTGGAACAATCGACATCCCCTCAACAGAAAATTAATACCCATCTCAGAGAACCTGGCAGTGTGAAAACTTCTGCCTCTTTGTGGGTCCTAAGAACAGTAGAAAAAGGCTACAGAATTAATTTAGAATGATTGTCGTGTCACAAGTCCAACATCACGATTGGCTGGTCATGATCGATCTCATGGACACATATTTTTTATATAGAAATTATGCCACAGCACAGGAAGCTCCTGAGGTTCGCTTTTGGGGGCGAAGCCTTCCAGTATTGGGTTCTTCCATTCGGCCTAGCCCTATCAACCCGCACATTCACGAAATGCATGGATTCAGCACTGGCTCCTTTGTGACTCCGGGGCATCCGCATTCTGAATTATACAGACAACTGGCTGATACTAGCAGTCTCAAGAACTGGCAGTCCAGCACAGGGATATTGTCTTAGCTCATCTGGATTCTCTGGGTCTGAGACTCAACGTCAAAAAGAGAATTCTCTCTCCCATCCAGGGAATTACCTATACGGGAGTTATATGGAATTCGATCATGATGCGGGCACAATTGTCTCCCGCTAGAATCATTCCCATTTCAGAACACCCCGAGCAAAGTCAGGCTAGGTCAAGGTTGCACTGTTCGTCAGTATCAACGAATTCTAGGTCTCATGGCATCTGCGTCCACGGTGATCACTTTGGGCCTTCTGCACATGAGACCGTTTCAGCTGTGGCTAAAAGCCAGGGGATCTCACCCAAGGGCCAGTCCCCTAAGGCAAATAAGGGTTACGCGTCATGCGCTTCGTTCCCTTTCTATGTGGTTCAGACCCCGGTTTCTTACCTTGGTTCCCACTCTAGGTGCGTCTTGTCATCGCAGGTTGCTAACGACAGAAGCCTCCCTGACGGGCTGGGTAGAGGTCTTAAGTGGTCGTCCAGCTCAAGTGGAATGGGAGGGTCATCAGCTTGATTGTCACATTAACTGTCTCAAGTTGATGGCAATATTTCTGTTCCTGAAATACTTCCACCAGAGGCTGCCATGTCTTGGTGCGGGTGGACAATACAGCGGTAGTCTCTTACATAAACCATCAAGGAGGTCCACGTTTACATCAGCTGAAATTTCTGGCATGGCAGATTCTCCTTGGGGCCCAGGGCAAGCTCCTGTCACTTAGGGAAGCTTATATCCCTGGATGCCTGAATGTGGTAGCTGATTTACTGTCCAGACAGAAAATACCAGGGTTGGAAACTCCACCCCGAGAAAGTGGAACAAATATGGGTGAGATTTTACAGGGCAGAAGTGGACCTCTATACGTGATGGCGTATACATGGTCCAGAATGCGCCTGTATGCATTTCCCTCTACTAGAAGTTACACCAAAAAATGGGGTGTCTTTGAAAATGGTGCAGTACACATAATGCAGATCCAGTTAACTGCCAGATTGCTTCAGTTCTGTACATTCTGCAGGAAAAACTGTCAGCAGGCACATGCTCCGCCACTCTCAGGCTCTATGTGGCCACCATTTCGGCTCTCTTTCAGCATCTGGCAGACATCTGACTCTCAAGATGGTTTTTCTTATGGCGATTACCTCTCTAAAGAGAATTGGGACCTACAGGCTCTGTCTGTCTTGCCAGCCTGTTTAGAGTTTTACCCCAGGAATGACCAAAGTAATTTGGCACCCTCATCCTGACTACCTGTCTAAGGTGCCTTTCTCGACTTTACATCCCGTCACTCTCGAAGCCTTCTGCTCCCCGCCGTTTACAACGCCGGAGCAGGAAAGACTTCACAGACTTTGTCTAGTATGTGCCCTTCAGACTTATGTCCACCGAACTAGCCAGTGGTGTAAGTCAGGGCAACAATTTGTTTGCCATGGGGGCGGCAACAGGGGGGCGGCCACCACCAAGCAGACTATGTCGTATTGGGTGAGGGACGCTATGCCCTGGCCTACAAGGCGCAAGGTCAAGCTTCACCAGTAGGTATCAGGGCTCACTCTATCAGAGGGCCCGCGTCCTCTGAAGCCTTGGCTAGAGGTGTCCCTCTGCAGCATGTTTGTGATGCGGTAGGCTGGTCCTCTCTGCATACATTTCATTAAATTCTACAGTTTGGATGTTCATGCCACTCCGGGCTCTTATGCCCTTGAGTCGACAACTCAAGCTCATGTCTGAGACCTCTCATGCTCTTGTGAGCACACTACACAACCGTAGGGGGTCCGGACAGCCACAGTGCGGTGTGGGTATTCTCGTTCCCAAAGCGCTTTTCCAGCGCAGCATCATAAGTGTAGCTTTTTGAAAGGGAATTTCTCGGGTTACTTGAGTGTAACCCTTGTTCCCTGATATAAGCGGAACGAGATGCTGCGCTTCACTGCCACACTGGGATGCCCCAGGACTGCTCTTCAGACAATATACCTGACGATGCTCCCTGTGACGCATCTATTTATAGCCCTGCCCCAGGTGCATCCAATGATTACACCGGCAGAGGCTATAAATTCCAGTCAATGTTCATTGTCCTGTTGCACACATATTCACAGCTGGACACACCTAAAGCTGTTCCCAAAACGCTTTTCCAGTTCAGCATCTCGTTCCACTTTTATCAAGGAACAAGGGTTACACTCAAGTAACCCAAGACGTTTTCTGCTATCGACTCACTACTGTACATCTCCTAAGCTGTGCAAAAGTGCTGTCTAGGTGCAGCAACTGTGACATGTCTTCGGTTGTGCTTCTAAGCATCACATGACACCGCAAATTACTTGTATTTTAAACTGAAAATTTTGATAATTACGTATTATACTCTTTTATATATTTTTTTTCTTTTTTATTATTAGTTTTTCTTATCAAACTGATACCATTGTGAATTATACTTTTCCTGTTTTTGTTTCCTCCATCTGCTTGGACTATATCTGCTAAAAGGATTTCTGTTTCTTCGTTTGAAGTAGGCACTACTTCACACTGTAGAGTGTCTGTTGTTCATGCTTTAAGCAACCAGACCACATTTTTCATTATTTCCATGGAACATCCATTGCAGAATAAGCATGTGTACATTCCGTACTATACAATATATTCTAAAAAAAAGTTATAAACAAACTTATATTGTAGTGTTTACGAAAGATGTTGGCCAGTCTTTAAATGAATATGCAAAATTCTCTATTGTAGCAGCCAAAAAGTACATTAAGCACTTTAGATTTAACAAAGCCATTCTGAACACCCAACATTTTAAACCCAAACCTTTTATGTAGTTTGTAAAACCAAACTTCATTAGTTCAATGTATATAATGTAAATTTAATGTAAGTTCAGCGTAGTTCTAGCGGGAAGACTAGAAGCTGTACATCATCGCACCCTTAGCTGGATAATTCCCAGCCAATCACATGTAAGCCATTGCTTTATGAGTCTGCCCACAATCTATCACATTGCTGTTTCAGTGTGCTAACGCGGCAACCTCCACCACCCCCAGTTGAGTCTTGTCCTGCACGGGGATATGCTCCTCGTCCCTGTCTCCTATCTCCGACAGGATATGACAGTTACGAGTACTACAAATTTGGACCGCCAGACGTTGTTTATGCCAAAGAGAGACATTACTTTTCTGTTTTATATTCATCAAATAAATGTCATCTTCAATTTCACTCAGTTGCAAACTAAGTATTTCACCTTTTTTCTGTGATGGTCCTCAGTCCCATTCTACAATCAGTGACTGTTTGAAGAGTTTTTTTGTTTATGTATTAAGCTGGAAACACATTATCTTTACTGGTTATTAATGTGCAGCTGCCAGTACTGGATATTTAGCCAAGAGCAAAATTATTTTCTCAAGAGCAGACCATCAAATCAACAGCAAGAACTAACTAATCTGTGACAGGCCATTTAAACATACTGTTAAAAATAGAAAAAGTGGTTAACAGCCTTTTGGTATTCTGTAGCTCAACCGATCATTGCCATGCCCTCATCAGTCTGCTCCCTCAATTACATATCACTCTCCTGAATGGTAATTGCACACATCTGATCTCCATCAAATTATAATCTAGAACACTATAAAGTCTCATCACAATCTCTCACTCTTTGTCTAGTCTCATTTGGATTTCATCTAATGTTCTCAGCTCTTGAGAGTATTCTTCTCATGAGTAGTTGATTAGTTGGATGTCTCATACCTCTATTGCTCTGTGTTAACCCGTATTCTGTTTTGGAGAAATCTGTTTCTTGCTGTAAAAAATTTGGTCTGCAGGGGTAAAGCATTTGAATATAAATTGTAGCAGGGCGCAATATATCTTCTAATGAACAAAATGAGTATCAAAGCATGAATCAAACTCACTTCATAATATAAACTTGTATACCTGTATGCGGGCAGAAACAAATCATATAGAACTGTGAAATCAATCGTAGCATTAACTATCTTGCTGACACACAACTACAATAAATCACAAGAAACAGATCATGTGAGTTTCACTGTTTTAACTCTTATAAGCAGTCATTTCAATTTGGCTTGTCTTCAGATTGAATACTCAAAAAAACTGTAACCATATATTTTAATAAGACGAGCAAACCAAGAGCTTTTCCGTATGTTTATGTTGATGGTCAGAAGTTAACAATGTACAAGAAGTGAAATATTTAGGTGTTAAAAAATATAAAAAATATGTTAAAAAAATTACTAATACATTGAAAAATAATATAGTGACGTTTAGACACATTCAAAATTCTCTTAATTATGAGGCATCATGGGTTTATTTGAATGCAATGATATTTTCTCATATTAAATACTATATTTCTTGTTGGTCGCAAGAAAACGAGATAACTATAAAGCCAATTATATCACTTTATAAACAGGCCATAAAAGTATTAGATAGGAGATCTTTGCAGTATCATCATTGCAGTATATTAAATAAATACAGGTTATTAAGCTTTGAAAATGTAATTGTTTATTCAAATGTAAGGTTTGTTTTTAAAATAGTTAATAACATTGCTCCTCCCCCTTTTAAAAGATTTGTACATCTTTTTCAGAACAGATGACAAGGGTTTCTAGATCTACTGCACGGAGAGATTGCAGAATTCCTAAAAGAATTTCAGGATTTGCACAATCTTCCTTTCATACAAGGAAATTAAAGAATGGAATAAACTACCTGATGATCTTAAAATTTGTTTAGATTTTTCTATGTTTTCCAGAAATGTTAAAAATTGGCTTTTAGGAATTCAAACTTGTCATCATTAATTTTGTACAATGTTAGAATTGTACTGTTGATGTAAACGTGTGTATTTATGTGTATATATTTGTTGTGTTTTATGTTTATATTGTTTTATTTACCTGCCCAGGGACTGCAGATGGAAATTAGCAAGTAGCTAAATCTGGTGCAAAGCATCTCTTCTCTTGTGAGATTAATGTTTTTGTGCATGGTCCCTGACAAATAAATGAATAAAATAAATACATTTCACCGCTTTGAGGGATAGTTCACCCAAAAATGAAAACTCGCTCAACATTTACAATACAAGTGAATTGAGGCCAGAAATTGTAATCTTCAATGACCACATAAAGGCAGAATAAAGTAATCCATAAAACTCCAGTGGGTATCATCCATATAGTGTTATGCTCTCCATATAATCTGAACTGTTTTGAAAGGTGTTGGTGAGAAACAGATACATTTTCTTTTTTTAATTTTTTTAATATGTACTATTGACCAGGCCCAACCAGTAAATGATGATATGCACAAAGAATGTGAATTGCCAAAAAACAAATGAACAATGCAAGTGAAAGTGGAGATTTATGGTAAAAAATAAATTAGAAATTTTTACAAAATGTACATAAAAAAATATTTAAAAAATATTTATGGTTAAATATTGATCTGTTTCTCAACCACACCTATCATAATGCTCCTGAAGACATGAATTTAACCACAGGAGTCTTATGGATTACTACTACGCTGATTTGCTTGATTTTTGGAATTTCTAATTTCTTGCCACCATTCACTTGCATTATATGGACCCACAGAGCTGAAATGTTCTTCTAAAAATATTCATTTTTGTTCTGCAGAAGAAAGAAAGTCAAACATATCTGGGATAGCATGAGGTTGATTAAATGATGAGTGGATTTTCATTTTTAGGTGAACTATCACTTCAATTGCATAAAGTATTTTTTTTTTCTCTTTGTTGAGTAGCTAGACATGTCTTCAGTACATTGCATTGCCAGCAGTCACTGTCGCTCATGTTGCGGAAATCATCAACTTCCCTTAAAGATGAATGATTTATGACCACTTTGTCACTGCAAGTCAATGAAAAGGTTAGATTACACTATTCGTCTTTAAAATCAATTTAAGCTCAATTTCAGTAGGCCCAAGTCAGAGTTGACAAATTACACAGAAAATTACAAAGTATATGATGGGTATCAAAACTTTTTTACCCTCAGACTATAATTCCATCTAGTCGGATGATATAAAACAATTGTATATTTTTGATCCAACTTGACTACAGAGGAAATCTGGTAGTGCTTGATGGTCCACAACTGAAATCTTAAGTCATACGGTGAGCATGCATGACCGCAAAGGTCAATAAATGGAGGAGGTGAACAAGCATTGTGGTGTCTAGAGACCAAACCGGCTGAATCTTCCCACCCAAGAACACACAAAATGCGCTTTGTCCACTTCTTTCGCAACTGAACACAGCAACATGAACAGCATCAGTTCCTGTATCCATGTTTGTTTACATCTGTCAGGCGTCAGTGGAGGGCCGTGCATTTAAAGTCTAGACCTTCAGTGTGATTCATGCCATTAAGAAAACACAATTTCACAATGAATAAGACACCCTATGCCTTTGGGCAGCATATATTATGTTGCAGATAACTAGTAATACCAATTGACATTTTAAAAACACATCCACGCATGAAAGCCAGAACTTGAAATGACACTTAATGCTCAAGCAAGCCTAATTTTAACTGCAGCATGACTTTGTGAAATTAACATCACCTGAACAGACATTCAAAAATCATAATTTTTCATATGAATTATAACAAGGAGGTCTATAGCACCTGGAAAAATGTATCTAGTAATATTTGCAATTTAAATGTTGCTTGCAATAAATTTATTTTCGACAGGGTACACGGTTATGCTGCGTTCCATTCAATTTTGGATTTGGGATATTCCTACTTGATATCTTCGACCATAAATTGCATTCCATTCCCCGATATTCAGAAGATGACGTTTAAGGAAACAAAACTGCAATGCTCCCATTAGCTTAGTGTGGGTTTGACTCTCATTAGAGATGTCTCCTAGCAACCCAACTGATAAACAATGCTGCAGCGCTAGCATTTTTGCTACAGGCTTACGATTATCAAAAGAGATTATGTTTATACACCCGTTTCTGCAGGCGTTTGTTAAACAAGCTTTAAAATAATGTAATGTGGAAACAAACTCATTTATCGATATTACTTAATAAAGTGAAAGTTTATCACTTACTTTGTATATCTCCCTGAGACTCGACATGTTTGTGTGACATCTCAGCAAAATCAGAGTTGAGAATTTCTGCACAAGCCTACAAGTTATAATTCTGACTTCAAGATGCATTGCATTGCACTTTTGCTAGTAGGAAGTTGAATGGAACGCAGCACCACTTTTCAAAACTTGTACAATGCAAAAAGCACTTACCAATTTACTTGAAGTGAAAATCAGTCCTCCTTTCCTGTGTAATAAATTAAGCAATCACAAGATCATGCAGAACATCTCGTGTTTTTAAATCCATAAGGATCTCTTTCTCACCAGCAACACCAGCAGTGATGACAGCCGACTCGTCAGACAGCTTGATTTTATGCTTTTCGCTAATCACTTCAAGCGTGATTGTGTTACTCAAGGCCAGCTAGAGGGCCTCGCCTGGGACATATACTAAAGATCACACTTACTATGCACAAATAAATCAATCTGATTGGCTGATGAATCTGACAATCTGACTTTAGCTGCTCATTAATTTGCACTGTTGAGAGATTCTGTAGAAATTCATGGGGTGGGAGCTCAAACTCACACGCTGCTTCGGGCATGTGATTTGTGAAACAGTTGTCACACTTCGCTTGTAAGAATCAAGGAATAAATTCTCACTGGATAAACGTTTCATTTTTCTCTATTTGTTTGTAGATTAATTAAGAGTGGAAAGCGATTATAAATACATAGGCAAAAAGATGATCGAGAATAAAAGGATGAAAATATTTATTTATTTATTTGGCATGTTAAGCCAGCAGAAGGCTTTTCTGGCCCTGAGAATCCGCCACTGTAAGGCGTCTCCTAAAACGTGAGGACGTGTGTTTTCACGTGAGTTTGTGATCAAGACTAATCGACTTGAAAGTCAGTTAGTGTGTGATCCCCAGTCATTTGGTGTGTGATAGTCAGTTTTTCTCTGTTGCAATTTTAAAAGTTTTGAAGTGTGATATGCCTGGTATTTTAAAATCTGTTCTTAACTTGCAGTCAGTGTGAACAGGGCTTTGAGTGCTATATGGATAATAGCATCTACCAAATGTGTAATCATTAGAATATTAGATGTGTGTATGATTCGAAAACAGATATTTTATAATAAATGTTGTGTTTCATCATTAATCAAGTGTGTATGTGTGTGATTATTTAACTATAATTTGGGGACAAATTTGTCCCCATAAGTTAGCAAAATCTGACAACATTTTCCCTTGGAATATCCTGATATGTAATAATAATATACTGTATATATATATATATATATATATATATATATATATATATATATATTTTAATAGGTTAGAGTTTGGGTTAAGGTTAGTCTAAATTAAATATAATTATATTTATAAAAAAACAATAGAAGTCTGAGGTATGTCTCCATTTATATAGCATATGTTAATTTTTCTGATAAGAGTAATGGCCCAAATCTGGTCCTCTACCAATGTCTTTATCTCAACTGTTTGTAATGATAAAGGTACTGAACTGTACTGAAATTACTTTGTGTATGTGTGCGCGCGCGCGTGTGTGTGCATACGCGTGCGAGTCAGCTCACAGAGCAGCCTCATGCTGTGCTGACAATTCTGATCTGCCTCAATTATCAACTGGCAGATCTATCTTCACATGACCCACATAACACATCATTTACACACACACACAGTGGACGGAAGAAACACATTTTTAGGAGAATTATCTTTTATCTTCTCCCTCCTTCACTCCTGCTTTCTCTCTTTTTCTCTTTCATTCCTCATTCCTTTCCTCTCCTCTGAGTCATTTCTGCTATGCAGTATTGAAATAGATGACAAATTTGGTCTCTGTCAAGCAGCCAGTGTGCACCTGAGAGAGCCTTCCACCACTCTCAAAGTATGTTTTTCAAAGTGAAATATTCTCTCATAAAACTTCGGCTCTCTACATCTGTCCCTTGATTCTCCCTCTTTCTCTCTGTCACTCTCTCTCTTTCCCAGAGGTCTGTTGCAGACAGTTGAGCTACTGAGCTTTAGAGAAGCTATTAAATGTCCTTTTGTTCAAATTGATTAACAGCAAGGACATCATTAATTGAAAAATATGCACCAAATTAAGGAAAGAGAGAAAGAGGGAGAAATAAAGGTAGCGAAGACAGATACAGCCAAAAAAGCTAATAATCCATAAATATGGATGACGGCACCAAAGCCCTGCATCATTTCTGATCATTTATGTTATAAATCCACAACCTGTGCAAAGGTCACACATAGATTACTCTGTTTAAAAGGATTATTTCCACCCCTCAAAACCCTATTAGCTCCGTATCACAGCTCAAAGACAATGTGGCCTGTTAGTCTAATGAAAACGAATTACTGATGAAAGCGTGCTGTACGGTAAAGCGACACACTTGTGTCAACAGATATCTCTCTCTTGCTCTGTTTCTCAGTGGAGGCCATCTGTTGGAGGTGATTAATAGAGATTAGAATGACCCTCGATGTGGGACTTACTAAGACCATGGCGGTATTGCACTGCCTGGCTTCCTAGTCTCTTCACGCTCCGCTTAATTCATGTCATTGGGCTCCAAAGTGCTGGTCTTACAGGAGGCACGTCTGAGTAAAGGTCGGAAGCAGTACATGCCTCACATCCAATATCCATACATATAACCTCCTCCTGGCTCAGGAGGAAAGTCACATTCTAGCCCATGAGTTAATCTGCATTTAACTTGGGTGGGTCTCTCAGTACAATGGGTTTCAATAAAATTTTCACCTCTATCGTTTTTGCCTGGAGCTGTTATAAGTGAATTCGTTTTTAGAACATGTTTATTCACATTGGAAGATCCAAAAGAACTAGTTCCTAACCCCACATCTACCCCCATCCCTGATCCTAACCATTAGGTAATACTAAAATCAGAAAGAAATAGGACGTTGTTGAAGACCCAAACACAGCTCTAAGACAAATCTTAAAATCTGATCGGTTGACAGGAATGCTATTCCAAGACCAACAAGGATGTTGATCTAGGAACACATGCTATTTGGCATAATCACGGTACGCTTTGCTTATATCATGGGACCACCCTGAATCTGTAGCCCAAACAAAACCCCTTCCTCAGTAAACTCATCTGAATTTGGAGGCCTGTCTTATAAATTGCTTTGATATACCTCCAATTTGGGATCTGTAGAGCTTCCCAACTGAACCAGAGCATTAATACGACGAAATTGATATAACAGAAAAGTCAGTAATTGACTCGGTGAAGTGAGTGTTCTGTTAAAGTCATTACAATGGAGATCATGGGTGAACTTAGCAACACACTTTACAAGTGCATGTTTGTGGGAGTCCATCTAAGGACCAATTTGATTGGTTAGCAGGATGGTTTGAACCCTGGGGTGTGCTCTTTCTATATAAACATCTCCAGTAAAGGTCATTCCAAAAGAGAGCCAGATTTTGCAGTGTGAGTGCATACATTTCCAACTTTCAATAAGTTATGTTCACTGGTATCAGAGACACAAATTCACTAGTAATTAAGTTTTTATTTTAGCTGGATTCACAACAGGTGTGTATGCACATACTTTTTTTATACCTTCATTCTAAAGCTTATGAATCCAGCTTATTTTAAATGAGGTAATACACACCACTTTGTGTTATGCTGTACCAGTTAGTGTCTTATTCAAAAAGATAGCAAATTTAAAAGGTAAGTTGAACTGATAAATCATTATTTGTGTATACAATGTATATCATGCAAAAATGTGTGTTTACACATAGCTACTGAATGAGGCCTACTGTCTTTTCTATGAAAAACTTTAAAATTAGTAAATAAGAATACTCTATTGCGTGTGACCGTCATGTACTGTAACTGCACGCAGCTGCTTAATTTTTGCCGTATCACTGAAGGCATGAAAAAAGTTCAAGAGAATCTCAAAGGGAACTGGAGGAGATCTGCAAAGGTTAAAAATAGATTGAAAAGGATGGTAATTTGTGTTATAAACAAACTGACACCAAGCTTGCTATTTATAGCAACAATAATTGACTGGTCACTGATGACTTCTTTGTGTGGGCTTTCAAAACTTTTTCAAAAGTTTATTATGCAGACCAAGGCTCTGAGGCAAGTAACCCCATTTTTGTAATTCCACAAGCCCAGATAAATAACCACTAAGCCACACCACCCTGGAGGGAATGTCTAAGTCAGTACTTGATATATTCAGCCTTACTTGGGCCAATTATATAGGCACACATCTTCTCCAACAATTTCTTAGCAGACGATATGCAGCTCTACTGTACCTGGCATTATACTATGGAACTAGACAACTCCATGATGTCTGAACAAATATTTCTACCTGCCTGTTTGACAGGACACCACCTACAGTTTTGTGCATACAGAACTTTGTGTATACAGAACTCCTTGTCATCCCAGCCAGAATGTAAACTGACCACAACATCCATAGGCCAGCAAGGTCAGGAACATGGTGTTGGTGTACATTTGGTGTGTGGTCTTCAACCAACCAAAAAAATGGCAATTTTACACCCTTCATGATCTCTCTCCACTGATTAAATGTCATTGCCTGCATTAAACTCAGGATTCCAGTGCTTGTGTCCATCTGATTTCAAACAGTACTTTGCTCATTCTTTTATAATTATTATGCACACAGTTTTCTGCCCATATTAATCAAGAGACTGTTGAATATTTATACATTTAACTCACAATACACATATCAAATATTTTATTTATGGTCAGTGGACACTTGCTATCATTGTTAACAGTGTTGGACTCTTAAACTATTGTCATATATTGTTATGTGAATAAGTATGAAAAAAAGTGAAAATACTTTGAATGTTGGATGAAGAAATATCTGTGGATATTGCTACCTTTTTCTGTATTATTAAGTATTTATTCCTAGTTTCGTGTTCAGGTGTGAAATATTGGGCATTGTCTGAGCATGGATGCAGCTGTCTCACTTAAATTGCCGATTCAAGAGGTGAACAACAATCGAACAGCATTTTTCAAAGGAATGAGAGGACAAGAGAAAGGACGTGGAGTGGAGTTTAATTAGATGTTTGCCTGGAAGGCAGAGGTATTGGTTGGAGTACATACAGCTAAAACACCTTTTGACACAAAGGATAAAGACTGTTCTGTATTCGAAAGTGTGGATATATGCAATATAGGCTATATAGGCTCAAAAAATATTTGGAACTTAGTGGTGGTGGTGGCGTAGTGGGCTAAAGCACAGAACTGTTAATCAGAAGGTCACTGGTTCGATCCCACTGCCACCACCATTGTGTCCTTGAGCAAGGCACTTAACTCCAGGTTGCTCCGGGGAAAATATCCCTGTAATAAGTGCACTGTAAGTCACTTTGGATAAAAGCATCAGCCAAATGCATACATTTAAATGCATAAATGTAAACTAATAGTTTATCCAAAAAGAAAAATTCTCTCATAATTTACTCACCCTCATGCCATTCCAGATATGTATGAATTTCTTTCATCTGCTGAACTCAGATGAAGATTTTTCAAATAATTTCTCAGCTCTTTTAGTCTATACAATACAACTGAATTGGTGACAACATTATGAAACTCCAAAAGTCACATAACTCAGCATAAAAGTAATCCATAAGACTCCAATAGTTAAATCGGTGTCTTCAAAAGCGATATGATTGGTGTGGGTGAGAAAAAGAATCTCCACTTTAAATCTCCACTTTAACTTTAACTTTCACATTCTTCTTCTTTTGTTTTTGGTGATTCACATTATTCATGCACATTGCCCACCTACTGGTCAGGGAGAATTATTTATAGCAAAAAAGTACATAAAAGGACATAAAATGACAAAAATATGTTTCTCACCCACATGTATAATATCACTTCTGAAGATATGGATTAAACCAGAGGAGTCATATGGATTCCTTTATGTGCTTGTTGGAGTGTCACATTTTTTGGCACCCAATCAATTGCTTTCTATGGACCTACAGTATTGAGATATTCTTCTACAAATCATAATTTGTGTTCTGCAGAAGAAATAAAGTCATAAATATCTGGAATGGTATGAGCATGAGTTAATAATGAGAGAATTTTTATTTTTGGGTGAACTATCCCTTTAAGCCACACTTCAAAATGCATGAATCTCTTTGTATCATATAACATGTCAAACCAATAACATCTATTTACAAATGTGGCACAAACAGACATTTTCCAACAAAATGTTTTTCAAAAAAAGTTTGTTAGGTTGAAATGATAAAATAATAAATATAATGCTGAAAATGAAGACAAAAATTACCTTGTTGAGCATGTCCACACATATGATGAACTACACCTGAGGTTACAATTCTAGAAAATCTCTGTGAAGGGAACAGACTTCAAAAATCCACTACAAATGACATTGAGACCTGTTTGTTTAAAATAATTGACTGAGATGTCAGATCAGAGAAAAGGTCTAGAATCACCTGTTTGCTGATGCAACTTAGTTTGATATATTGTCTGCATAAACAATCTTAAATTAGATTTCAAAATACTTTTTGGTGCAACTGTACATTGAAAAGTTACCATCAGCTCAACTCAAGTGATTTAGCTCATGGAAAACCAACAGACATGGAGAGCAGTTGCCTCTTCAGAATCCAAAAAGAAAAAAAAAAAAGAGAGAAATCCTGCTGCCTGGTCATGCATGACTCCCTGTGCTCCTCCACTAGAGACCTCGTCTGGAGCTCAGCGATACCCAAATCCACTCACTCTTTCCTAAATAGTGTGGAACAAGAGCCTCGTCCTAGCCAAAACTCTCCCGTTAGACCACAACAACATGCTAGACAATTAAGAAGTGAACCAACAAGCAGCAAATGGCATAGGGAGCATGACAATCATTGTCTACTGGAGCCAAAACTCTGCCAAATGATTAGTGAGGGGACAGTGAAGTATGACATCAAGCACTCCAGCATTGAATCCAAGCTGGTGAGGACTTTAAAAGTCTCACAAATGACCAAGTAAGGTCCCAGATGAGAAGGGGCAGGCAGGAGATAAATTACATCACTGGGTTGTATTTTACATATGCCTCATCAAAAAAACAAATATAGTAATGGTGATGCGTCATTTGTTGGATTACCTATAAATTATATGTATTTTAGATTTTTTAATTTCTATTGTTTAGACTGTTTTTTGTTTCTGGATCCAGAACTCAGAATATAGATCTGTACTAAAATGTGCATGTTACAAAAGTAAACAAAGATGTCCTTAAAATCTAACAATTTTACACACATCTCCAAACTCAGAACACTGCACTAAAAACAATTAACTCAGCCATCCGAACACTTTGTAATTGTCATGAACAAATTGTACATATTTTTGACTACATAAGACTACACACAGATTTCTCTGATCCAAGATTCATGCTTTCAAAACAGTTAACTCAGAAAACTAAATTAAATTAATATTCTCAAATGCACAAGGCAGGTTGTCAAATCCTTTTAGATGTATATCTGCTGTGCTAGCAATGCACATAGCAAAGAAAATGCAATTTTCTAAAATTTTCTCACAACTTTCATGACACGCTGTCTATAAAAGGGGTCAAACATTTAAATTCAATGAGAAGAAAGAAGATGTGCAATCTAAGAAAAGGTAGAGTGTGTAAATGAAGAGGACATAGGAAGAAATGATGAAAAATGAAAAGGATTTCATATCTCATTCAGCTGTGAGCATTGAAAGACATAAGGAAAGACCAAATGGAGATGGTGTAATGATGGCGAGCAGACAGAAAGAGGACAGCAGGGTGGAAGAGTAAAGAAGACACAGAAGAAGCTCAAATGATCTGACAGTCACTCTTAATGATGATGTTATGAATCATGGCAGAACTACAGAGACTTCAATATCAACAAAAAAGAATAGGGAGAAATGGCATTGGTCAGAATGCCACAATCAATGTCCACAATAACTGTAATCTCCAGCGGAAAAGCAGTAAAAAACAAAAAAACAAAAAATGAAATAAAAATATATTTCGAGAAATGGTGCAAAAACACATGGAAAAAGGTTTTAATTGTGGATTTTTATCACAAATGTGTTATTTCAATAGTAGAGTTGTGTGTCTATAGCTGAAAATGTTATGAATTCAATAGAGAACACGTCGATGGTTTTGATGCAAGTATTTAGTTTTAATAAATGCATTATCAGAAATGAACAAAGTGCTTCATTATGCTGTGAAATTGAACTGTTCTGCAAAATTAAGTGTCTGTTTCATCAGCTGTGTGAATCATTTTGAGGGCATTGCCTATTGTACTGTAAAATCGATCAAGAAAAACTGTAATGTACTAGGATAATTTATTAATGAAAAACTCAGCAGGCTTGTCTTTCAATGGTCTCATCCTCTTAGCAGTCAATAATACACTGCAAAAAATACACTGTGTGGTCATAAAAAAAACATGGCTTTCCTCTTGCAAGACAAAACAGGTTTAATGTTGTCTGGGTCATTTCCATTTTTTTATTTTATTATATTTTTTTACTTTTTACTGTTTACTCTCTCTCTCTCTCTCTCTCTCTCTCTCTCTCGCTCTCTCTCTCTCTCTCTCTCTCTCTATCTCTCTCTCTCTCTCTCTCTCTCTCTCTCTCTCTCTCTCTCTCTCTCTATATATATATATATATATATATATATATCAAGTGAATTTGATACAAGCGAAGGGAAAAACAAATAGTAATTAAATCATTTAATAAACATTAAAATTAATGTGGAAATCCTTGGTTACATGTAGCTAAAGCAAAGGCAGACTGACAACTGAGCTTGAATCTTTTCTCACATAGTTACGGCTGAAAGTTATTTTAAATCACAGCGTGAGAATTCAATAATAAAAACTTAAAACTTCCTTTCTTTGAGGTGACATTTTCAGTCAGTGCTGAAATAATGTTAAGTAATGATTTTAAATCATTACATTGTTACATTTTGTGTCAACAATTGCCAATTAAAATGTAAGCAACACTTTACAATATGGTTCCTTTTATTATCATGAGATAACAACATTAGTAAACATGAACTAGCAATGAACTTATACTTATTAAGCATTTATTAATCTTAATAAATTAATTAATAATAAGTTAATGTTAATTTCAACATATACTAATACATTTTTATGATAAAAAATATTTGTGAACATTAATTAATGTACTATTAACTCAGATTAACTAACAATGAACAATTTTAATTATATTAATTAACATGAACAAAAATGTTTGCTTTTTTCCACAAACTATATATTGCAGAAGTTTTCACACCCCCTTCAGAACATATAAGAAGACATGAACAAAGATGTCAGCATCAATAAATTTATTTTTAATGTTTTATTTATGATACCTAATGCATTAACTAATGTTAACGAGTGGAACCTTATTGTAAACTGTTACCAAGATGTTTTAGTTATTGGAAGTAATAAGCTAAAAGTGAAATAATAATAATAATAATAATAATAAAAGATCAACTTCTGCACTTAAATGTGCTATATAAATAAACCTTGACTTAAAAATAGATTTAATTTAACAGGGTCCATGAGAATGACTGCCATCTGATGATTCTTAAGTAAGTGAATCCTTGTGACAGGGCAGAGGGCAGGGCCGGGTCGTGATTCTGCACACCCGGCCCCTAATCAGGCTAATCAAGTCTCAGAGAGAAATAAAGGCAGACTGGAAGCTGCAGTGCGAGAGAGAGAGAGAGAGAGAGAGAGAGAGAGAGAGAGAGAGAGAGAGAGAGAGAGAGAGAGAGAGAGAGAGAGAGAGAGATTTATCCCACCAGATCATCAGTATAATTTGCTAGATGTCAAATAAAATGTGTAACTTGTCTTAACTTTCTCTCTTATAAAGTCCCAATGATGTTCTTGCTTTGCATGCCAGATGACATCACTACATCACTTTTGCTTGGAAAACTTTCGCTTTGAGTATTTTTGAATAAGTGATATAGATACCTATTATGCATGCTTAAAAAAAATTCAATTAATTGATTGAGAGCTCAACTGTAATTCTAAATAATTGATTATGTAAGTGATGCTATAATCTATAGTCTTTTTACTTTTTACCATTACTTTTAAAATGCTTTTTAAAACAAGAGATTATGCTCAAATGAAAATGTTTTAAGTCAGACAGCTGATTTTCTGTTATATGAATGTCCCCTAAAAAAGCATGACTGCCCACTTATTTTATCTTTCAGTCCTAGTACCCCATGAAGAGTGCTGTAGAGAGACCCTAATACAAATGATAGACAGTTCTTCTCACCATAGCCAATGGCACAATGCCAACTAGGTCTTTCTGTGCCAGGTGGATATGTGTCTCAGTTTCTTCAGTGCCAGCCCTGATGCCTGGGTATTCCACTGCCCAGGAAATGGACCTGCTGCCTACTGTACTGCCGATGCCATCCACCTCCAGATCCACCTGAACTACTCTCTGCCAGCCCGGCTCCACACTGAAGAAAGAGAGAGATAAAGAAATCATTAACAGGTCTAGCACTGAATTATTGAATGGCATATTTCTAGAGTTGGGGTACTCGAGTTCAGACTCAAGTCTGATTCACGAGTCCAGTTTTAATGGACTTGGACTTTTCACGGTCTCTGGTGCATTTTTACTCTGACTTGACACGGACTCGAGCCTTTGGGACTCGGAAGCCCAGCCGAGTCCATAACATTTTGGATGCAATGAAAAAAAAAAAAAAAAAAACAGAAGTAAATGAACACATCTCTGCCTGCATATGGCTGTACCATCCCTGATGTCAAAGATGTAGTCAGAGTTTGTTTCACTGTGTTGAGCAAAAAAACGCACACACACATACGCATGTGCAGATCAGCACACTCATCAGTCAACCAGTATGCTTGAATGTTACTACGTAGACTACACCGAGATGGCTGATCAACTGAAATGTATCTGGTTAACATGGCAATGATGTCATTCACTTGGAACTTACACTCTATGTCGTCCTGTCAGTCCATGCAAATCCTCATATAAAAATGTTTTTTCAACGAGCTGAAAGAAGCTGATCCATTTCTTAGTGCAGCACATGAAAATGTAAGCGAGGTGTTTTCTGTCACTGTGAATGTTAATTTTCCCCATGAGCACGGGGGTATATCAGACTGTCACATTAAGACACTGCACTTTTTTATGTAATACAGGCACTTAAATGTTGAGATGTGTAAATAATTGTATTTTTAATTTTAGGTTCCAATGCTGTAAATTTTGTGTTAAAATGCGTACCTGACATGACAAGTCTATTCATAATAACACATGCATGCAATATGAAACTATATGGATAGAAGAGGCTACATGGATTTTCTACATACATTTTTTTGTTCACAAACTATATATGGCAGAAGTTTGCATACTCCTTTTGTTTTAGGCCTATACATTTTCGCACCCCTTTCAGAACATATAAGAGATAAAAATTATATATTTTATGTAGTGCTACATTACACAGAATGTACTATCATTTACACAAATCATCCAGTTCAAAAGTTTGTATTACCTTGGTTCCTGTGTTGCCTTCTTGAGTATCAGTGAATGTTTGCACCTTTTGTAATAGTTGTGTATGAGTCCATTGATTGTCAAAAGCTGGATATACTGTATATCATATAGCCACTGTTGGGAAGAACTACTATCAGCAGAAGATGCTGGGAAGCCAAATAATGTACAGTAGTTGGGGTTTTTTTTTTATGAAAATTGGGCAGCTTCAAAGCTTAGGACAAAGTAGGGACTCATGAACAATAATTATTACACAAACAGTTTTTAATTATAGAGAAAGCAACACACCATATTAAAGGGTTTGCTCTCATATTAAAGGGGAGCTCTAAAGCTCGCGTGCAGTCTGCATCATGAATGTGCACATGAGATCAATGGTTTGTCTAGAATTTCACAACATAATACATCAGATTTAGGTTTGTTTCGCACCAAACCTTATTGTATTCCTTCAGAACAAGACATGAGTCACATTCAATAATTATATTATATTATATAATATTATACTTTTCTGTCCTTTTGAAGCTTGAAGAAGTGTTCACCATAAACCGCACATATTGTGTGACATCACTGAGCACAATATTTTTTCACAATTACTCTCTTTGAGTTAAGAAAAAGAAACAAAATCATGTGGGGTTATAACAACAAATGGGTGATTAAACACTGACTGAATTTTCATTTTTGGGTGAACTAATCCTTTTAGTACCAATAATTTGTTTAAATTCAGTTACTATTTTTTCTTGTGGAATATATGAGCACATCTGTTGTCAAATAGCTTCTCCAAGGTAGCACTAAAAAACTTTTTTATGATTCCTCTTATTTTTTTTTAAAATGATAACACATGGACGCATCAGGGTTTTAGGTGCACAAGCAGTGCACAGAACTATATATGAAATTTATGAAATGCAACAGAGGTGTTTTTTTTTTATATTTATATTGACATTTTTTTTTCTTATTTGTGAAGGTTAAAATAAGCTTAAAATATTGATGTTGAGTTTATGTTACAATTTGAATTTAGATTCATGAACAGATTCATTCAGACTAAGACTAAATTGTTTAAAGCCTCTGACTTGTCTCAGACTCATCTAAGGGGGACTCGAAACAAACACAAAATATTTCGAATTCCATGCAGTGAGTTTAGAGAGTGAGTCTGTGAGGACAACAACCAGGTTGAGAACATTTTCCAACAGATAAAAAGTGCAACTTCAAAAACAAGCTGACCCTTAAACTAGTGTTTGAATTACAGAGAGTTAAAGCAAATTTGTCCTTTTTTATTATTATTCAATAAAACAAAATGGTACCATCCATGTTTAATTTAATTGTTCTCTAGGCGGTCTACTAACTCTTATGGGGGTTCCAGGTCCCCCACCAACACCTCAAAAACTGTATCACACGTAAAACTTGTGAGCCACTTAGATAGAGTTGGCCTCAAAAGCAAGACTGTGTGATGTAACAAGTCTCCATAGAAAGCGGGTTTGAAGCCACGTCATGTCACTTTATAGTATAGTATATAGTATAGTTTATAGTCACATAACAAAACAAGAGGAAGAAAAAGTGAGGAGTTGAGGAACATCATTAAAGACTGCAAGTCTGCTGGGTGCAGTGACACATCTCTCTGCGATATCTGCACCAGTACATATAAGAAAAAGAAAAGAGGGGAGACATTTAAAAGAGGAGAAAAGGAAGGATTAGAAAGGGAGGGAAATAAAAAGTGATATGGGCAGACAGTGAACAGATGGAGGCATATACATACAGAGACTATGACTAAAAGAAACAGAAGAGAGAGAGAGAGAGAGAGAGAGAGAGAGAGCAGTACAAGAGAGAACAAAAGGTGATGATTTCCTTGCATCAAATGGCATACAGAGTTGAAGCCTGGAAACAAAACCCTTTAAAAAAGAATTTTGTTTACACCAGCAGCTCCAGAACCTTTATAAGTGGGGTTGCCTGGATGGGTCCAGGTACACATTCAGGGAGGCACAGTTTTTGAGGATGAAGTAAATTTGCACATTTCAAATTTCAAATTGTTAGGTTATCTTTTCGATGTTAAATATTTTTCTTGTATCCAAGTTTCAGCTTTAAGGAGCTATTTGTACCTGATATTTCCATAAAAGAATGTAATCAGGTTTGTTTAACCATTATATTGTGACGAAAACTTGGACGAGATGGATTCAATTGCAGAAAAAAAACAGGTTTGATCACAAAGTTTATACAAGAGGGCAAATCCAAAGAAGCGTCGCTGAAACGTGAGCAGAGTCAAAAGCCAGGTAAATACACAAACAAAGTATAAAAGATGAATAACTAGAAGACTAAAGCACGAGAGTTAGTTAGCTGTGTGTGATAAGCAATAACCAACAAGACTAGGTGCGTGGGCAGGGTATAAATAGAAACAACACAGGTGAAACTAATATTCCAGTGATTGGGAACGAGTGTGGGAACTGGAAGAAGCGGGGTGGATAGTGGAATCGGAGTTCATGACAGTACTCCCCCCTCTACTGCGGACGGCTCCAGACGACCGCGCACTGTGGCGAGGAGTGCGCCCCCTGGGAAGCGGTGCCGGGCGATCGGGATGCCGGAGATGGAAGTCCTTCTTGAGTGCTTGGTCCAGGACGTCCCTTGAAGGCACCCAAGACTGCTCTTCAGGTCCGTAGCCCTCCCAGTCTACCAAGTACTGCAATTGGCCGCCACGGCGTCTGGAGTCCAACAAGGCCCGGACTGTGTAGGCGGGCTGACCTCCAATGTCGAGTGGTGGAGGAGGTGTCGGAGAGGCCACAGGAGGAAACATGGGACTGTAGAATACTGGCTTAAGCAGGGAGACATGAAAAACAGGACACATTTTGTAGCGGGGTGGCAGTAGCAGTTTATAAGTTACAGGGTTAATCCTTTTCAAAATCTTAAATGGACCGATATACCTTGGGCTCAGCTTTCTGGATGGGAGACAGAGACGGATGTCCCGGGTTGAGAGCCACACTCGTTGGCCAGGATGGAACATGGGTGTGGGTCAGCGTCGGCGATCTGCCTTAGCCTTCTGGGTTTGAGTTGAGCGTAGTAAATGTTCACGGGTAGTTCTCCAGACTTGAGCGCACTGCTGGGCCCAGGTATCTACGGCAGGAACATCACTCGAAGCAGCCTCCCATGGAAACAGGGGTGGTTGATGACCCAAGATGCATTGAAATGGGGTTAGCTGGGTTGATGAACTGGCCAGAGAGTTTTGGGCATACTCAGCCCAGGGGAGGTAAGTGTACCAGTTATCTTGATTTTGGGAACAATAGGCTCTGAGATATCTTCCAATTTCTTGATTAAGATGTTCGGTTTGGCCATTCATTTGTGGGTGGTACCCAGAGGAGAACTTAAGTTGAATGCCCAGTCTGTCACTAAAAGCTCGCCAAAATCTGGACGTGAATTGGGTGCCCCTGTCGGAAGTGATCTCTTCGGGGATGCCAAAATTTTGGAAGACATGATTGATCATGAGATCAGCAAGTTGGGTAGCATTGGGCAGTCCGGGTAATGGGATTAGACGGCACATCTTAGAGAATCTGTCTATCACAACCAGGATTTCAGTGCATGCGTCAGAAGGTGGTAAGTCAGTAATGAAATCCATTGCTATGTGTGACCAAGGTCTATTGGGTATGGGTAATGGTTGGAGAAGTCCAGCGGGTAAGGTACGAGGGGTCTTGGACTGGGCACAGACGGGACAGGAAAGTATAAAATCACGAACATCATCTGCCAAAGAGGGCCACCAAAATTTCTTTGAAAGTAATGAAATGGAACGGGTTATGCCAGAATGGCCGGAACAAAGGGAAGTGTGTACCCATTGCATTAATTGGGGGCGAATTATGGCTGGCATGTACGTCTTGTCGGGAGGAGTTTCTTGAGGTCCTGGTTCATTACCCTGAGCTTGAAGTATGGCCTCCATTAATTCCCACCTCACTGGGGCAGCCAAGCACGAAGCAGGAAGGATGGTATCAGGTTCCGTTGGTTGAGACTCATTGTTGTAAAGTCTGGATAGGGCGTCGGCCTTTGTGTTCTTAGACCCTGGGCGGAAGGTAACCGTAAAGTTGAAGCGAGTGAAGAACATAGCCCATCTGGCCTGTCTTGGGTTTAACCGTTTGGCTGATCGAATGTACTCTAGATTTTTGTGATCAGTTAGTACAACAAAGGGGTATCTCGAGCCCTCCAACCAGTGACGCCACTCCTCAAGGGCTAGTTTAATAGCCAGTAGCTCTCTGTTTCCGACGTCATAGTTTTGCTCAGGGGGTGATAGTTTATGGGAGTAGAAAGCACAAGGGAACAGTTTAGCTGGCACTCCGTGTCGTTGTGAGAGGATTGCTCCAACTCCTGTCTCAGAGGCGTCTACCTCTACAACGAAGGGTAGAGAAGGATCAGGTTGCTTCAGGATTGGGGAACGGGTAAATGAATCTTTCAGAGTTAGAAAGGCTTGTCGAGCAGGGGAATTCCATATTAAAGATTTGGGTTTACCTCGTGTCAGTGCTGTTAGTGGTGCCGCTATTTTGCCGAAGTTTCGGATAAAGCGTCTATAATAGTTTGCGAAGCCAAGAAAACGTTGAAGTTCCTTTAGTGTTTTAGGTTCAGGCCAGGACTGGATTGCTGCTACTTTATCGGTCTCCATCCTCATCGTTCCGGCGGACAAGACATATCCCAAGAAGGAGATGGAAGAACGGTGAAACTCACACTTTTCAGCTTTAACGAATAGGTTGTGTTCTCTGAGCCTTTGTAATACCCTGGAGACGTGGTCCGTATGTTCAGAAAGGTTTGATGAGTAAATCAACAGATCGTCTATGTATATGATCAGGAACTGGTCTATCATGTCCCGAAAAATTTCATTCATGAAAGACTGAAACACAGAAGGTGAGTTAGCAAGACTGTATGGCATAACCAGATATTCGTAGTGGCCTCTAGTGGTAATGAAAGCTGTCTTCCATTCGTCCCCCTCTCGGATGCGGATGAGATTGTATGCGCTCCTGAGGTCGAGTTTGGTAAATACTTGAGCTTTGCTGACACGTTCTAGGGTTGGTTGGATGAGAGGTAAGGGGTAGGTGAATTTAACGGTGACATTATTCAAAGCACGGTAGTCGATGCAAGAACGGAGTCCGCCACCCTTTTTTTCCACAAAGAAGAAGCCAGATGCAACCGGAGAGGTAGACGGACGAATAATACCAAGGGTTAGGGCCTCATCGATGTAATCCTCCATAGCTTTAGTTTCGGGGAGTGTTAAGGGGTACACTCTGCTCTTGGGGAGAGGAGACCCCGGAAGAAGGTTGATGGCGCAATCCCAGCTGCGATGTGGAGGCAAAGATGTTTGAGTTTTTTCGAACACATCGGAATATCTCAAATACTCAGAGGGAATGGAAGTAGGAGATTGAATTTCAGGGCTCTCAATAGAGGTCGAGAAAATGGGCAGGTTGATACAATGAGAAAGACAGTAAGTATTCCAGCTCAATAATTCTCCTGTGCGGCAGGAAATATGGGGGTCATGGAGACATAGCCACGGATGGCCTAAAACCACAGGGTATCTGGGTGAACGAACTACAAAGAGTTGAATTAATTCCTGGTGAAATAAGCCTACTTTGAGTGAAAGTGGCACGGTTCTGTGAGTTATGTAACCAGATCCGAGAGGTGCCCCATCCAAAGAATTAATTTTGAGGGGTGGATCTACTGGACAGAGGGGAATGTCAAGTTCATGGACCAGTTTGTCGTCAATGAAATTACCGGCAGCTCCGGAGTCAACTAGGGCTGAGGTAGAAAAACAGGCATTATTAAGGGACACCACGACAGGAAGGCAGACTTGTTTTTGGGTAATGTTAAGAATGATAGAGGTACTGACCTGGCTTTTAGAGGAGGGGGGTCGAGGGCAGGCTTGGCATGAAGCGATACGATGTCCTGGTTTACCGCAGTATAGACAGAGGCGCTGTGTTAAACGTCTCATGCGCTCAGATGGGGTTAATGGAGCGCGGCCAAGCTGCATGGGCTCAGGCAGAGTAGTGTTCTCGAGGGGCGGAGCATGTAGCGGGTCTGGGACTGTAGTTCGTTCGAAATTTCGGGATGTATTCTTGAACATACGATCACGCAGGAGGTTATCAACAGTTATAGAGAGTTGGATATAACTCTCCAAGCTCAGCGATTCTCCCCGGCAAGCCAGCTCCATTTGCAGCTGAGGACTTAAACCCAAGCGATATACAGTCAATAAAGCGGGCTCGCTCCAACCGCTACCCGCGGCAAGGGTGCGAAAGTCCAAGGCGTAATCGTCAGCTGTGCGTGATCCTTGTTTAATGCTCATGAGGCGGCTGCCTACATCTCTCCCAGCTGCAGGGTGATCAAATACCACAGCGATCTGGTCACAAAATTGATCATAGGATGAAAGAATCGGGCTTTTAGCCGCCCACAGCGCGGTGGCCCACTGTCTCGCTTTGCCGGTAAGGAGTGAAATCACGAAGTGAACTCTGTCGTTGTCGGATCGCAAGCTGGGGTGATGTTCCAGATAAAAACTACACTGCATCAGAAAGCCCCGACAATTATCCGAAGATCCATCAAACCACTCAGGAGGTAAGAAACTAGCTGCGTTAAGTTGTGTGTTGGTAGTATCAGCGGGTTCAGAAGATGGCATAGGTGGAACAGGAGCTGGAGTTGGATCAGGATTGAGTCGATCAGAAAGAGCACGTACAGTTTGAAGAATCTCTTGGATCTGTTGTCCCTGGGTGGCTAAAGCTTGTTCATGTCTCCCAACAGTAGATCCTTGAGACGAAATTGCGGCACATATTCGTTCCATTGAGCTCTGAAGGTTTTCCGCTGAATCCATGAGGTTTAAGGTTGGTTATTCTGTGACGAAAACTTGGACGAGATGGATTCAATTGCAGAAAAAAAACAGGTTTGATCACAAAGTTTATACAAGAGGGCAAATCCAAAGAAGCGTCGCTGAAACGTGAGCAGAGTCAAAAGCCAGGTAAATACACAAACGAAGTATAAGAGATGAATAACTAGAAGACTAAAGCACGAGAGTTAGTTAGCTGTGTGTGATAAGCAATAACCAACAAGACTAAGGTGCGTGGGCAGGGTATAAATAGAAAC
The DNA here is from genome assembly GCA_032164185.1 of Moxostoma hubbsi. Classification (NCBI taxonomy): domain Eukaryota; kingdom Metazoa; phylum Chordata; class Actinopteri; order Cypriniformes; family Catostomidae; genus Moxostoma; species Moxostoma hubbsi. The sequence continues at coordinate 14,542,257 of JAVLUX010000046.1, forward strand.
AATAGAGGTGAAACTAATATTCCGGTGATTGGGAACGAGTGTGGGAACTGGAAGAAGCGGGGTGGATAGTGGAATCGGAGTTCATGACATATATACAGTATAATACTGGTAACCAGGGCTGGACTGGTAATCTGGCATACCAGGCATTTTCCCGGTGGGCCGACGCACTTTTGGGCCGATCATGGGCGGAATGTCCATCGGCAGAACCAAGCGTTCGGTGATAAGCAACAATGAGCCGCCATGTTATGCAAAATGGACCACAAAATGGTGCAGCGATATGCACTAACAACAGTTGGGCCAGTTGCCATGTAAAATCCCGGGCCGATTTCTCTACCCAGTCCAGCCCTGCTGGTAACACTTTACAATGGGGTTGTATTTGTTAACATTAGTAAACGTATTAGGTATCATAAACTAACAATGAAAAATATCATTTTATAAAATGTATTTATCTTAATAAATGCTCATTTATGAAAATACAACGCTTCAAAGTTAGTTCAAATTGCATTAATATTACCATATACAACTTTTTTTTACATTTTGAAATGTATTAGTATTGAAATTAACATTATCCAAGATTCATAACTGCTGAAAAGGTTTTGTTCATTGTTAGTTCATGTTAACTAATGTAGTTCACTTTATAGTAAAGTGTTGCAAATATTCTATAATTTTTTTACTTGAATGAAGGCAGTTAATTTCAGCCTGATCTCATGAATATTGCCTGACTGTGGCAAAAATTGTACTAAAAAAAATTACTTGCTTCATTAAACATTTTGTTGCAGGGGGTAAATTTATCACTCGAGTCGAGCATCTTCCTCAAGCCCCTCTTTTGTGGACAGCAAGCTACATACGTTTACCCTTTATCACTATGATAAATATGGGCAGGTAAACTCCTGAAATGTCCAGCGGGGGGCACCAAAAGCGAGTGAAATGGAAAATAAAGAATTTTATATGGAGATTTGCATGAGTAAAATGTAACTACCTAACCTAAAACTTGACTTGACTAACCTGAACCTAATCAATAGTGTCCTTAAAACAAATGCAACATGAAAAGCACGTTTTCTGAAGCAGCCATTTCATGTCACTTCTTGACAATTTCGTCTCGTGTGTCAGCTTGTTTGTTTGGCACAAACCGAGGTCTTCTGAGTCCAGCAACAATCAGGTGAGCTGCCACTCAAACTAATTAAATTGGAATAGGTATGTAAATGTAGGTGAGCCTTTTTTAGGTAACCTGACATAACACTTTTTAGTGTACTGCCAAGACTTTAGACATGTTCTGTTTTTGCTAAGAGGAAACCGTGAGAGTCTCAGAGTGCATATAATCTTTCTTGATTACACTTTTACAGAAACAGTCAAAAAGAAAACAACACTCTAAATTTAGATTATTTAATAACACTCCATCTCTTGAGAGAATCTCTCATACATATGATAATCCTCCCCACTAAAAGAAAGTGAGAGAGTAAGAAAATAAACATCCCAGTTGTGAATCAACAATCCAATTTTCCTGACAAAACTGAGGTTCACTGAATAGTACATGAAAAGAAGATAACACATTTCATTTGAGGAACACTGAGACTGTGTGTCACACTGGTCCCATGGCTAATACACACTCAAAAGTTTGAGAGCAGCCTGTCAAAACAGATGCCGAGTTGTTTTGGAGACCAGCAAAATCAGAAAGTCACAATGGGAGCCACAGAGCAGTGCAGATACACTTTGTAACCAATGAGAAAACAGCTGTACATAGATACTTAAAAGGAACAGTCCATCAAAAATTCTCCATTTGTGTTCCACAGAAGAAAGTCATAAAGGTTTGGAATGATATTTTCAGAATTTTGGATGAATTATAAGGGATGCTCCAATCGATCGACCACCATTCAGTATCGGCCGATATTCACGTGCTATGACTTGATCGGTGATCGGTAATTTAGCCAATCGCATAAGCCGATCGGTGATAGGTAATTTAGCCAATCGCATAAGCCGATCGCTCATGTCGCAAAAGACGCGTGGCTCCTTTAAGACTTTCAGAAGCACTGTTCATGGCATCACAGACTGTGAGGAATATGTGTTGTAAGATAAAAAACTTGATTCAGCAGTTAAGAACGATGCAGTGCGAGAGGTATGGTGAATATTAAAAGCTTGTGTACTGTACTGTTAATGTGGGGTTTCACACGTGACAAGCAAAGGGAAAAAAGTGCGAGCTGTGAAATGGTCCTGTTCATGGTGGCAGCTTCACAGTCTCCACCGGGCATAGTCATCTCAGTAATAACATGAGTTACGATGTGGTGTAATTTATTATATATCTCCCGATTAAAAGGCATTAACAATAGTAGCACCTGTAGAGTTCAGAAATGCACTCTTTCCTTGAGAGAGAGCATGTGACCTCTCATTAAAGTTCAAGCAGCAACTATTAACACAATCATCCAACTAAATGAAAAAGCAGGGAAGGAAATTATGAATGTAATAATTCTTTATACAATATTAGGATATCATAATATAATGTATTAAATACAATGCAAAAATAAAATAGAAATAAAATGAGGGAAAAAATAATGATATGAAATAATGACAATGAATCAATAACCATAATGTTTGTCTTCAGTTTGACACTAAGATTCATTTTTTACAGGGCTGTCTATCTTAATATAGAGAATATTTTGTTAGCATATACTTGCTTTAAAGTCTTATTAAAAAAGATTTTATCATAAGTCTTTTAAACTTTTTGAACTTACAGTATTTGTCAGCAAAAACTAGGCAACGTGATCTTGCGGTGAAGAGGAAAATTCAATTGATAGTGACAGTGTGCAAAAAGCTTTCATTTAGCCAGTTATGACCAATATCTTGATAAAAGGTGAAATAATCAGTACTGGTATCAGCTGATCACGTGACAAGAAGATTGTGAATGTATAGGCTGTAAAAATCCTGATCGGAGCATCTCTATGAACTATTCATTTTATTAAAAAAGATAATTGTAATTGTGGCAACTACACTGAATAGGCATAAGTGAAAATGAGATTAGACTTTCCCTTTGAAGGGGTCTATCTTGAAAACATATACTGTACTTAACAGATTTAGTGTTTGTGCAATTTCTGTAAGTGCTTTCAAAATATATGTATTTAGGAGGAAGTAATGGAGGAACATTACTTAATATTTATAACTTACCGTCTATGGACTGAGACATGCTTTTCGATATTCACAAAAAAATATTTTAACTCATCTCATATTGAGCGGGATTTTGAACCAATGAGATTTCACTGTAGTTGGGGCTACCCGTTGTGATGCTGCAGAAAAAGAAACCAATCATTAAAATGATGTGCTGGATAGGACAAAAACTCTTGTTTATTTTTATGGTTCTTTTATTTATATTAAAGTCTCCTTTGCACATTAAGGATGTAATTAACACATAATAGGTGTCTTTATTGATGAAATCCAGTAAAGTCTGTTCTAATGGTCCTTATGACTTTCTTGTAGGAAAAGTTTCATTTAACTCTTACATTTAGTGAACAGGAAAAGTGAGGGTGCTTCACCAAATTTTGCATTGCCTCTTTTGTTTGAAGTCCAAGCAGAGAAGTGCAGTGTGTGTGTGTGTGTGTGTGTGTGTGTGTGTGTGTGTTGTCGGGTTTGGGTGGTTTACGAGGACATTTTTTTAGGTTACAAACTGGTAATAAGGGTATTATGCTATAAACAAATCACGTACTGTACATGACATATTTTCAATTCAAAACAGCGAAATCTGAATAGTTTGCACACTTGGAAATTACTGTCAGTCGGTAAAACATTTAATAATACAATAGTAGCCAAATATTGCATGTTTAGTTAGATATTTACATCTTACATGACACTAACACAATTAACATGCACTGTTTTGATGTGTGGCGCTGGAAAAATCCACGAGGTTCAACACTGTCAAGCAGTGTTAGACTACTGAGCACTCTATACTTTAAACATTTTTAAACCATTATGTTTAATTCTGGCAATATCTGATTATTTGCGGTGACTTGACTCCCTCAATGTATATTGTGGCTACGGCCACAAATTTTTGTTTTGAACTAGGTGTTTGAAACAAGCATACAAAAACACTGCCATAGACAAAACACATATGTGTAATTATACTTAAATCTTCTTAAAGTTACCCATTTCACAATAAGCCACAGTCTCCATATACTGTATATTAAAATAATCTTATTTCAATAATTTTACCAACAAACAAACTACATGACTATTACTATGTAGAGCAGGGATGTAAAACTTGGACTAAAATACACCTCATGCATTATGCAGGCAAAATAATTTTAATCTTTGATGTACCCATGAATGGAGAGTGCCTAAATAAAAATACACTGCACAGATAATTGTACTTACTGGTCAACTCCAACATTGCATCTGTATTGATGCATCATATCTAATAATCATTCAGTGAAGACCTGAAAACAACTGAAAAATTTACATGTACCCCTATTTTTCCATGTATCTGTCCATGTTGTCATTATTATTGTGGTTGGAAAAATTAACATGGTTCTCTTCATTTCATTCATTTCATTTATTTATTTATTAAGCACTTTTACACAACTGGTCATTGAACAAAGTGCCGTACAAGAATGGAGACAAAAACACAGACATTTACGCCACGGTTAAGTGACAACGAAATAAACACCTCAGCTAAAAAGCCAACAAGAACAGCTACTGTACCCCGTTAAATGCTAAATCTAGAAGATATTCCTTTAGCTTTTGTTTAAAAACAGTTAATGTAGGTTCTAATCTAATAGAAAGAGGTAGGTCATTCCAGAGTTTTGGGGCAATTGCTACAAAAGCTCGATCTCCACTTCTCCATTTTGTTCTTGGAGTCGTTAAAACCAGCTGGTCAGCTGACCTCAAAGACCATTTTGGTTCATATTTCTTAATCAGATTTGCCAAATACAATGGGGCCATACCATGCAGTGATTTATAAACAAAAAATAAAATTTTAAAATTTATTCTGTGGTCGATCGGTAGCCATTTTAAAGTGCTCAAAACTGGGGTGATATGGTCTCTCTTACGAGTACCTGTCAAAAGTCTCGCAGCTGCATTTTGTACCAACTGTAAGCAGTTTATCAATGATTTATTTATGCCGACGTATAGTGAGTTACAGTAGTCTAGTCTTGTAAAAATAAAAGCATGAATGAGTTTTTCAAGATCACGCATGGTCAAAAAAGGTTTCACCTTCGCTATTAATCTCAAATGATAAAAACAAGACTTGACAACAGAATAAATCTGTTTCTCAAACTTGAGATCACTATCAAACAGAACCCCTAAATTTCTAACTAATGGCTTACAAAAAGGGGCTAAATCACCCAGATCAACAGAATCATTTGAAACTCCAAACCACACAACTTCAGTTTTCTCTTCGTTTAGTTTTAAAAAATTTAAAGATAGCCATGATTTAATGTCATGTATGCAATCCCACAACAACTCTATTTGGTTTTTACTATTCTTTTTCAGAGGGAGATAAATTTGCATATCATCTGCATAAAAGTGAAAAGGGATTCCATGTTTTCTAAAAATTGACCCAAGTGGTAACAAATACAAAGAGAACAGAACTGGGCCAAGAATGGACCCCTGTGGAACCCCACTGAGCATGGGTGCGGGTTGTGAGTACTCTTGACCAATATTTACAGAGAAGGTTCTATTTGAAAGAAAGGACTTGAACCATGCAAGCGCTGTACCACAAATTCCAACAGCATTTTCAAGGCGTGATAATAACATCTCATGGTCGATGGTGTCAAATGCAGCGCTAAGGTCCAATAAAACAAGAACTGCTGAGAACCCTGAGTCAACTGCAGTCAATAGATCATTTGAAACTCTAATCAAAGCAGACTCAGTACTATGGTAAGCCCTAAAACCTGACTGAAAAATTTCAAATATATCGTTTTGAAGCAAATAGGTATTTATTTGATTCAGAACGACCTTCTCCAAAACCTTAGATAAAAAAGGTAACTTCGAAATTGGCCGATAATTTGATACAACCACAGGGTCAAGATGTGGGTTTTTTAACAGAGGCTGGACATAAGCATGTTTAAACTGCTTAGGAACAACTCCATTTAAAAGACTATTATTTATGATAGATAAAATACTAGGGCCAAGAACATCAAATGCTTCCTTTACTAACCTCGCTGGAATAATGTCTAATAAACAGTCAGTTGGTTTTGACTGTTTAATTATCTCGGTTAGTGACTGCAAGGAGATCATTTCAAAATGGTGAAAACTAACAGATAATGTCCGGGCAACTGAAGGATCAAACACACTTGGTTCGATTTTGGATCTGATCTCAGAGATCTTTTGGACAAAGTAATCCAAAAAGGCCTCGCAAGTGATAAGGAGAGGATAAGATAACACATCAGTTTTTGGATTAAAAACAGAGTTTACTATATTAAATAAAACTTGCGGCCTACTACTATTTCTTGCAATTACATCTGCAAAATAATTTATCTCTTGTGACATTGTCTCTCACATTCAGTGTATGATGTGGAGGGTGGATTAGACATGCATTAGAATCCCATAAAACATGATCGTATTCTGAAAAAAAAAGAAGCCCCAGTTGCCACCCTATGCCAAGAAGATCCGGCCCTAAATCTTAGTGGGAAAATGCAACATCCAAATCTCCCAGAACCCATGTCTCTGAGGCTTCTTGTGCAACAAAATATCTGTAGCCCCACAAGAAACCAGTAAACACGTTTGAATTGATAAAAAAATGTCTGACAGGAGCTGGTGCTTGTCAGTAACTTGGCAGTATGGGGTCGTTGTCGAGTACCGGAACATTTGGTTGCAACATGTCACCTTCTGTGTGATCATGTTGATATATTAAGCTGGAATAAGAGATGCATTGTAGCATTGGAAAAAATGACACCATTCTATACCATTACATCTGACAAAATGATCACCTTTTAGGAGCTATTTCTACCTGATCTGGCCCATACACTGACTTTCATGTGTGAAATTTAAAAGAAGGTTCAATTTAAGTTATGTTCTATCAACAGCACCTGTGACATACCAAAGAAAATAATTTCAACTTGTCCCTCATTTCATAAAAACAAACATAAAACATGTGTAAACTATTGCACTTAAGATGGAAATCTGGAATATTTTTTTTTCCTCAAAAGTATTGCTGCTTTTCTTGCCTCATAGACTATTTCAAATGCATTAATTTAAATGAGATTTGTGTTATTTTTACTGTTTGTCGATTGTTTTAGTAATGTTAAATAATATTTATGGCCAGTTCATTTAGATGCTATCACGCTAAGATATCTTTTTAGGCTACCTCTTAAAACATTTTTATAGTGTACACTTGTTCTGTCAAAACTGTCACTTGAGTTTAATAGTTGCTATGAAGGCTATGAATGTTTCAGCACCACGGACAGAGACACAATCCACTAAACAACTTGAGTAAAATCTCCTCTCTCTCTCTCTCTCACACACACACACACACACACACACACTCTCAATGGGGCAAAGGAAAATAGCACCTTCGCAGGGATCAGTCCACAGATTCACGATTCACGCTCAGCCGACTGTGTCCCACGTGGGCCTCTGAGGAGGGCAATGCTGAAGAAACATTTAGAGCCTTTCAGCTGAGGAAAGCAGAAGATCGACTGTGCTCAATAACATTTGTGGTCAAACTTCACTTACTCTAAAGCCCAGGCCTAGTAAGAAATACATCTAGTATATCTTTTAGTGAGCAATCTGAAAACACTACTGACAGTGGATTACAAATCTTTGATATAAAGTGCTGTCTTTCAGTAAAGTCAGCATTCACAGAGTAATTTGTCCCAAAAAGAGAGATTATTAATGTGCACTCATGTTCCTGAACACTGGACAAATAGCAATATTTAAGCATTCAAAAGCCATACATTTACAGTAGTTGATTATCAACTGCTTGGCCGTGTTATAGCCTTGAATACTGAAGGAGCATCAGTGAGAATTAATTCTATCTACTGATAGTGTCATTCATTTGAATGGGTTGTTTTAGCACTAAATTCACTATACGAATTATGAAAATCAGCTAATGCCTCCCACAAAATTGGTGCTGATTCCTGTTTGCATTTTACAATTGTACCCTATACATGGACAGCAAGCAAGACAAATTTATGATATATGCCATGAATAGTAAATGGAAAATGTCCATAAAAATGTATTTTTGAAATTCTGTTTACCATTAAAGATGGTAAATTTGGCGTATTGTACAATGAAATAGAAAGGAGGCATGCTTGACCAAAAAAAATCATACTTGAATGACAATGACTTGATTTAAATATGCACGGTGCAGTGCATATAGCACCTGGTTAAGTTTACCTTCAGGGTTTTGCAGTGAAATACCAGACTGATTGCATTGTGAATTTGCGTGATCGGCCTGTGCTTATTGAAATTCGAATCACTTGAAGCTGGTAGTGTTGCTGAGGATATGATCAAACTCCAGCTTCCGTTTGAAAAAGGTGGGGCCAAAAGAGAGTTGTAAAGTTAGTTGCATTTTTATGTTGTATTTTATTAACTCTATCCTGTGACTCAAACCCTAATCCTAACCATCAGTGGGGTAAAAATATAATTTTAGAGCAAATCTGCACATTCAGAATTGTGAGAGCCATTGTTTATGTTAATGTGATTACTTCCTGATTCCTACGATAACAGAACCCTTGTCTAATAAAAATCCTAAATTGAATAATGGCTATTAGGTTGAAATCATTCCACAAACTGATATGTTGTGGCTTAGAAAATCTTCAGTAGTGTAACTGTGAAGGATGTAACAGCAATACACCTATTTCAATTGTATACAATATGTTTGTACATTAACTTTGGCAATCCTAATATGCTGAAAACCCAAAATTAATTTTCCATCTATTGTGAAGCTCCAATCACTTTACAGATCTCTCTTCCCAATGGAGTGCTCTAGAACGGCAGGTCAGATGAGCTCCTGGTAAATGTATCTGCTGGGACCAAATTTAAATGCCATGGAGAGTCAAGTGACAGAGCAAATAAACAATTTCTCCACTGAGGTGATTTATTTCAGTGCCAGGTTTCCAGGGACGGACATAATTGAAACCGTCTGTATTATCCAGTTATCAGAGTAAATGTTTCACCCTCAAGTGTCTTGATTTAATGTGTGTGTGAGAGATCTGTGATATTTTGACTGGCTCCATTGTCATCTCAGAGGAAAGGTGAAGTACCCTTTACCTTTTTTCCAACAAATTATGTTCGTAGATGCAGTGTCCAAATAACAAAGGACAGTCAATTCAGGGACTTCAAAGAATTTGTCATTAATCTTACAGCTCATACAAAATCCTTCAGTTTAACATTGGCCACCAACACCTACTCAGTTTATTAATGTAAACCATGCCTTGTATTATAGTTAACTATATATATATATATATATATATATACACTCACCTAAAGGATTATTAGGAACACCTGTTCAGTTTCTCATTAATGCAATTATCTAATCAACCAATCACATGGCAGTTGCTTCAATGCATTTAGGGGTGTGGTCCTGGTCAAGACAATCTCCTGAACTCCAAACTGAATGTCAGAATGGGAAAGAAAGGTGATTTAAGCAATTTTGAGCGTGGCATGGTTGTTGGTGCCAGACGGGCCGGTCTGAATATTTCACAATCTGCTCAGTTACTGGTATTTTCACGCACAACCAATTCTAGGGTTTACAAAGAATGGTGTGAAAAGGGAAAAACATCCAGTATGCGGCAGTCCTGTGGGCGAAAATGCCTTGTTGATGCTAGAGGTCAGATGAGAATGGGCCGACTGATTCAAGCTGATAGAAGAGCAACTTTGACTGAAATAACCACTCGTTACAACCGAGGTATGCAGCAAAGCATTTGTGAAGCCACAACATGCACAACCTTGAGGCGGATGGGCTACAACAGCAGAAGACCCCACCGGGTACCACTCATCTCCACTACAAATAGGAAAAAGAGGCTACAATTTGCAAGAGCTCACCAAAATTGGACAGTTGAAGACTGGAAAAATGTTGCCTGGTCTGATGAGTCTCGATTTCTGTTGAGACATTCAGATGGTAGAGTCAGAATTTGGCGTAAACAGAATGGATCCATCATGCCTTGTTACCACTGTGCAGGCAGGTGGTGGTGGTGTAATGGTGTGGGGGATGTTTTCTTGGCACACTTTAGGCCCCTTAGTGCCAATTGGGCATCGTTTAAATGCCACGGCCTACCTGAGCATTGTTTCTGACCATGTCCATCCCTTTATGACCACCATGTACCCATCCTCTGATGGCTACTTCCAGCAGGATAATGCACCATGTCACAAAGCTCGAATCATTTCAAATTGGTTTCTTGAACATGACAATGAGTTCACTGTACTAAAATGGCCCCCACAGTCACCAGATCTCAACCCAATAGAGCATCTTTGGGATGTGGTGGAACGGGAGCTTCGTGCCCTGGATGTGCATCCCACAAATCTCCATCAACTGCAAGATGCTATCCTATCAATATGGGCCAACATTTCTAAAGAATGCTTTCAGCACCTTGTTGAATCAATGCCACGTAGAATTAAGGCAGTTCTGAAGGCGAAAGGGGGTCAAACACAGTATTAGTATGGTGTTCCTAATAATCCTTTAGGTGAGTGTATACCAGTGTCAGTGAGCAAGCCAAAGGTGATTTTGAATTAACACTTGAATTTGAATTAACATATATATATATATATATATATATATATATATATATATATATATATATAGATTTGTATAATGTTGGAAAGAATTGAGGACAACCAACTCAAAAGGTTCACTCAAAAATCAGACATCACTTTACTTTTACGTGACTTTAACTTACTTTTTAAGTTTTACACTGCATATTAAGATTTAGGAGACAACATATTTTAGAGACAAGCATAACTAGAAAAATGTATAAATATAAAAATTCAGATTTCCAGGCCTGAATTTTTATTTGTTATTTTTTTCCTTCTACTGTATTTACAGGTTTTCCACGACCATGATGTACCCCATTTCTGTCTGTATATAGACGAAAAAATAAAACAAAAATGTGTACAGGCTTTGTTCTAAAATTATATGCCACAAGTTTTCTTGTCCCACTAAAATACTCACTCACACTCTGAGAGACATTTGATGGACTGGTTGGCTCCCTATCAGAGACGCACAAACATACATACATAAGAGAAATGTTCTGCCAGTGTGTTTATTTGGCAGTCCGTAACAACTCTCCCTGTTTCTCACTCACAAAGATGCACAGGTATACACACAGTGATGAATACTTGTGACAGACAGTATGGTAAGAGGCAGTGTTTCAGCTTGACATCAGTCTTTGACTGGAAGAAACCTAACGACCATCATACATATTTAAATTCCCCACAGCCAGAAATAAATGACACTCTCTTTGATTTTGAGTGTGTATGAAATACTTTCAACTAAAGTGTGAGGAGGGGAAACATACAAGTATGTTCCAAAACCCAATGAGCTGCCTACTGTCTACATAGGCAGCAACTCCAAAGGCAGCATTCTAACTGTGATGGAACCTCATACTGTTAGTCATTTAGAACACACTACACTGAATAAATACATAAATAAATGACTAGCAAGATTTACTTAAAGGAATAGTTCACCCAAACATGGAAATTCTTTTATTATTTATGCCTTTATGGTGTTTCAAACTTATTTTTGTCTCAGATGTTTTTTCTGCTGTGGAACACAAACAAACATATATTTTGATAGAGTGTGAGTACAGTGCTTTGAGCATGCATCAAGCGCCAGGAAGACTAATCAAGTTTCAAATTATGATTGTGCCAAGGAGACTGCAGATGTCAAGATTTAAAGTGAAAAAAAGATTATGTTTTGGTCCATTTTTCTCACTCACAACCGACTGTATTGCTTCAGAAAACATGGATTAAACCTTTTTGCTACCTTTATGTCTTTTTTGGAGCTTGAAAGTTTTGCACCCCATTGACTTGCATGTGTGAATGATGAGGGAAATATACATTTTTGGTCAAATATTCCTGTAATATTTCTGTTGCAGGTTTGTGCATATTTTAAAGGTAAAGTTAAATAAAATATATTGAACCTAATGACATAATAATACAACAATAATATTGAATACAGTGAGAGAGTGAATCTAACATAAAAGTTTCAATTTATACAGTAACTTGTACCTAAAAATCTGATGTCATGGTGCATAAAATAACATTTTAATGAATGTTGTATACAGATGTTTCACATTTGGGACTTTTCTTTAACACAACATCCTCAGTCACCATCATTTTCATTATTTGTAAAAAAGAAACAAAAAAAAAAAACAAGAGCAGCATCAACAATCTTCAATAAGTTTTTTGTTGTACAGAAGAAAGAAGGTCATATTGTTTTGGAACGACCTGAGGGTAAATGAGTTAATTAAATTAAATTGCAATTATAAATGTTTTGGCTAAGTACCCTTTTATTACGTCAAACAATTTTTAATGATGCTTTTAGTATTGAATCAACATATAATTTCCTTAAAATGATGTCTGGGTTGGCAGCTCACTAGGTTTTTAAACAGAGCACCAGAACTAAATGATCTGTAACAAATCTATCATGAATGTGTGTGTGTGTTTATAAATATTCGTGTGTGGGTATGCTTCTCTCCCATGCAGAGACAGAAGATTGGGGTTTGCATTGTTACTTTTGTGCTTACTCCTTTCGAGCAGGGCAACAATTTGGTTAGCTGTGACAATAATAATACATCAAACAGAGAATCAATTTCACTAAAAAGGCTTTGTAGTCTCAAACCTACAACAAGGAGAGACAGTTTGAGCACTGTGTGTGTGTGTGTGTGAGAGAGAGAGAGAGAGAGAGAGAGAGAGAAAGAGAGAGAGAAGAGAGAGAGAGAGTGTGATTGTTTGCGTGTGTGTGTGTGTGTGTGTCGCATACATCTTTGTGCCTTCATGTGTGGCTTCTTTAGTATTCAATTTGTGCATCAAATGTACTAAATGTGTTTTCCAACCGACAAATCCGATGTGTGTGCTGTTTGAGTGCGTGACTATTAAGGAAAAGCTGGCGTGATTTCATTTCATAGGTGAAAAGGAGGGAACGCTGTTTAAAGTAACTGTTTAAAGTGCTCTCTCTCTCTCTCTCTCTCTCTCTCTCTCTCTCTCTCTTTGGTGCACCAGGGGTGGGCAGATCTCTGTTGTTAAGGGCAACAGAGTGCAACAGGACACAAGAGTCTGAAAACTAGGACAGTGCACATAGCTGGCATTCAGCCACGATGCAGAGAAAGCAAGAGAGAGAGAGAGTAGCAGGAAGAGAGAGAGAGAGAGAGAGATAGCAAATTACTTAAAAACTGGAAAAAGGGCAAAGGAGTGGCCCATATAGAATGGCAGAGCATAAGAAATTAAAGTTGATCTGTGAAGCATCTGTGTATAGCATGGCCATCGTCATACTATTCTTTGGAAAAAGAAAAATTATAGGTTCATCCTAACAAAAAACTCAAAATATCACCCAGAGAGATAAAAAGCAACCCAGAGGGATTGTATTGCTCAAAGGTTGCTCTTTCATGTTCTTTTAAGCATCGACTTTCTCTCAGATGTACAATATCTCCTAAAATTCCTCAGGAGAGATAAAAATATAAGTTTTATAGAATTATATGAGTATAAAAATGAATGTGGATAGCTCAGATCACTTGGTCTTCGATGAATTTGCTTAGAAATGTTTTAAATGTGTAAAAGAGACTCAAGGAAAAGTCTCCATTTGCTCCCCATATGTTCCCATTGCTGTCTAGGAGAAACAGAGACATTTTCCTTGAGATGTTAAAGGAATAGATCACCCTAAAATGAAAATGTTATACACATTCACTAATTTTATCGTCAGTTTTTAAAGATTCCTCTGGCCAATCTTTTCCACAAAATGAAAGCAATTAATCTTCCAAATTAGATTAAAAAGCACCATAAAAGTAGCCCTTACAACTCGTTTGCTATATTCCAAGTCTTCTAATGACATAAGTTTTGTGTGACAAATTTAATTGGTTACTCACTGAAAATCTTCCTGTATGGTGTAGCCCTCAAATAAAAAATGGCACCATTGAAGTCTATGGCATTTGGTCACAAGACAAGTGAGAACTAATGGTATTTGGCATCAATACTGTCAACATTTGACCTCCACTTCAGAGCTTCAGCAGAGGGGAAGATTGTCAGTGAATAACTGCCAAATTTTCAGTCTGTTCCCCACACAAAGCTAGTGAATGGCTTCGAATATAAATCAATATAGATTACTATTACTATTTACAACTACCCCTTTAAAGAGATTTGTGATTGCTCTTTCCTGTGTGAATAGAATAAACTAGAAAGAACATCAGAAATGACATTCCAGCAAAACATTTCTGCATTTATAAAATTAACCAATTATTAAAAGAAAATGAAAAGCAGCAATAGTTTTATATAAAATGGTAAAGAATCAAAAATAGACCCCAAAAAAGGTACTAAAGGTAAAATGGAACAACAACATCAGAATGAGTGGAGAGCAGAGAAGTTCTGTGCCCTATTCCTATCAGGGATTTTCACTTGGTCCAGGAACCAAAGATTTAGAAAGGAGAAGGGTACAAATATAAAAGAAAACAAAAAAGAGGGAGAGAAAGTGAAGAGACCAATATAGCCTCCTTGGGTTCTTGTCAAATAAAATGGAGAAAAAGGAGAAAATAAAAAGAGAATAAAAGGGGAAAAGACAAAATAATAGTGATAAATGTCAGTGTGATAGAACACGGTCAGCCACTACATTCTCACCACAAACACTGCAGCTTCAACTTTTGTTAGATGGACAGATTTACAGAGCCTGCCCCTCTCTAGGGATAACAGGAGTAGGATGAATTAAGAGAAGGAAGCGAGAAGCAGCCAACCTTTATTTACTGAGATGGAAATTGCTTTGCAAATTGAGTAACTAGTCGTTTTTGTGTTTTCTGAGAGAATCGACAAGCAATTAAGGTGACTAGAATAGCATAGAGTGCACTCCATACACAAGACTTCACTTGTCCTACAAATAATTAGATTTATTTGGGTATTTTGTTTTCTTATAATGGTTTGTTTCATAGCACAAATATAGCAGGACAGTGTTTTAGGGTTTCGTCCTTTGGGTTTCTGTAGCTCAACTGGTAGAACATGGCCCTAACAATGCCATGGTCATCATGGGTAACATCCCTTGGGAAAACAAGAACTGATAATACATATTCCTTGAATGCAATGCATTACTTCAGATAAAAGTTTCAGCAAATTATATCAATGTAATTGTAAGGGGAAAGAAAGAACTGAAACATTACGGCACAGAAAAATTTACCTGACTGTTTTCTGAGTAGAGACTAGCAACTTCCCCCTGTCCAGGCATATTTTAAGCAAATATAAATACTTAAATACTGCATACAAGAAGTTTTTAAGACACTCAAGCCACCCTTGAAATAATATAAATATCATTGCATTATACAACAATATATTAAAACAAGTGGCTTTTCATTTTAAAAAAGATAACACAAACACAATTTTTGAGCAAAACATTTAATAAAAAGAACATTGTTCATGATTAAACAAAAGTTTACTATTTAAAAATGTATTAGGACAATTGCTGGTTGTCAAATGTAGTGAAACTTATTAACAGTTAAAGGGATAGTTCATCCAAAAGTACAATTCTGTCATAATTGACTCAACATAATGTCGCTTCAAACTTGTATGGTTTTTTTTCTTATGCAGAACAAAAAAGGACGTTTTAATAAATATTGCGATCCTTATCAATACAATGAAAGGGATAGCGCCTCTTATTAAAGTTTGTAAAAGCAGAATTAATATGGCTTTTGCATTATACAGTATATAAGACAATCTGAAGGCATATACATTTAGTCATTTAGCAGAAGCTTTTAGTGATGTGACCACCAGGCATTCAGTTCAGGGAACGAGTTGAAGGCATGAATGCATCCGACTGACTCAGTTTTGGTGAAACAACACTGAATTTAAGTAATTTGTTAGTGAGAATCTTGATGTCATTTACAAGTTCATTAGTAGATGAAAGAAGCTTGTTCACAATGGTTTGCTTGTTCACAAGATAACTTGCATATTTAAAGTTCTTCCATAACAAAAAAGCTGATTAATCACAAATTACATTACAAAACACTAAATTAAATATATGTAAATGTGTGTCTACATTTTCTGAGAATTCCTCAAGCATGTGCATTTCACACTTTTTAAAATGAAAAAAATGTGTATTATTAGTTATTCTAACAAGACATGTGTAAAATAGAATATCCAATTAGCATCTGAATATGTTGGACAAGTGAAATAAAAGCCTTGTTTTAATATTCATCAGATTCTGTTAAATTATTAATTTATTGTAAAACCTTTCGTAGCAGCGTGTACTGAGAGTGGGCTGAGTACTATTAATTATACTATTATAACGAGCCCAGGGCACAAACCAAAGATGCTCTCACAGGGGTAGACAGACAGACAGACAGACAGACAGACAGACAGACAGACAGACAGACAGACAGATAGATAGATAGATAGATAGATAGATAGATAGATAGATAGATAGATAGATAGATAGATAGATAGATAGATAGATAGTCTCTGTGATATTCCACTGCCTCCAGAATGGCTGGTCTGATAACTGCATTGTATTTCTGCTTATGTCATCAGGTTGTAAGAAAGCATTCAGTCTGCCATTATTACAGTATATGAATGGCCAGAACAGAAACAAACAGATAGTAGGGCAGCCAGACATGGTACAGCACAAGAAGGACTATAATTTCTTTTTGAATTTCCATTAATCTCAATGGCAGTTGCTTGGCTGGTGCACTTCATCTTTGCTCATGGACACTCAGTTCCACTTCCAGGTTTTTTTAACCTATCAAAATTATCACATTGATGCCACAGGAAAACAATGTCATGACAACATTTATTATCTGATGGGATCCTTCCAGTGCATGAGCCGTGACGTCAATGGCAGAAGACAGGGAAAAATGTAATGTTGCCTTTAAGTGGAGTCGTAATTATAACATAATTATGCTCATTCTCCCTTGAGCCCCTGGCCTTGGATGATGACGTCACCGCTGCATCGGAGAGCATCCAGGTGTCTGATGCGGAAGACTCGACTGGGCTGCCGCCTTCGGGCCAGCCCGCCCAGTCTGAGGCGGACGCGCAGATGGCCTACATGCTTGCCCAGGCTGCCGTGCGTGTGGGTCTGGACTGGAACCCTCCATCCTCCCCACAGCCATCGGGGCTTGACGATTGGTACCTCGGCACCGGGCGCCACTCACAGCCACGCCCCCCTCCCGGTACCATTCTTCCCGGAAGTGCATGACGAGCTGACACGGTTGTGGAGGGCACCTTTCATTGCCCGTAACCGACCCCCCCACTCATCTGCTCTCAGTACCCTGGATGGCGGAGCGGCCCACGGGCACCACGGAAGTCCCCCAGGTGGATAGGGCGGTTGCGATCCATCTGTGCCCAGAGAACGCCACTACCTGGCAGGACTGCCTGGTACTACCCTCCAAAGCCTGTAGGACGACGTCATCACTTACCTCCTAAGCCTACAGCGCCACTGGACAGGCCGCCTCCGCCCTGCATGACATGGCTCTCCTGCAGGTCCATCAAGCCAAGGCAATTAAAGATTTGCACCTGGGTAGTCCCGGCACTGACGTGCTGCAGGAACTGCGCTCTGCCACCGACCTCGCTCTCAGAGCCACAAAGGTCACAGCACAGGCACTCGTGCGGGCGATGGCCACCCTCAGGAGCGCCACCTTTGGCTGAACATGGTAGATATGCGTGACGTTGACAAGGCAAGGTTTCTCAACGACCCCATCTCCCAGCTTGGCCTCTCCGGCGACACCGTCAACGACTTCGCCCAGCAGTTCTCGGCGGTAAAGAAGCAGACGGAGGCGATATCACAAATCATGCCACCCAACTAGCACGCCCCACACCCCGCCTGCTCGCCGAGGGCATCCCCCAGCGACCAAACGACAGGCAGCTCTGCAACCTGGGCCCAGCTCTCAGCCCCAGCATCGAGCACCTCGCAGGTGGCTCCAGGACCCCTTACAGGACCAGAAAATCACTCCTGAGATGGGCAACCCAGGCAGTCAGATGTTCACTCTGGAGCTGGTACCAAGACCACTCCGTCCCCAGTGGAGGGCCAGGAGGAGAATCCTTGTTTTCCTTATTTTAATTTGCCTTACCCCTTCGGGTTGCGGTACCCACATGTTCAATAAAAGAGTGATTTCCCCACTCCCTGGGTTATCCAGCTGGTGTGCATGGTTCTCACGGCGCCCAGGCCCCAAAACTCTACAGTCCTGGACCCCTGGACACAGCTCCCTCGCCTCTGGCCTCCCGACTGATCAGCCACGGCAGGCCAGCGCTGATGAGTTCCGAAGAGGCCTCCTTAGGACCTCTTCCTCTGTCTCTAACCCGCCCCCTGCTGGGTGCACGAGCAAGGTAAGTGCTTTGAGTCTTTTCTCAGCACCCAAGACTCGGGACAATCTTCTGCCTCCAGATGCACTATTACCTGCTCCCCTGCCGTGAAGCCCTGCCCGGTACATCAAAATCGATCGTCCCATTAGTGCCCCTCGCACGGAGCTTGGATGCGTGACTCTCACTTCCCAATCCATCGCGCTTGCTGGCCAGGACCATCATATGTGTCATATTTCACAACTCGCCCGCCATCTCCTCCTTTGGAGTCAGCCGCGACTCAAGTCGCTGCATGCCACTGATATCCCTGGCACCCGCAACATGAATGCGGGCACGCTTTCGCGACAGGTTTCGCCCAGCGGAGAGTGGAGGCTCCATCCCCAGGTGATCCAGCTCATATGGGACTGATTCGACAAGGCACAGAGAGATCTCTTTGCCTCCCAGGACAACTCCCACTGCCTACTCTTGTACTCCCTGACAGGAGCACCTCTCGGGATAGACGCGCTGGCACACAGCTGGCCCCGGGGGCTGCGCAAGTAGGCATTTCCCCCAATGAGCCTTCTTGCATCGGTGCTGTGCAAGATCAGGGAGGATGAGGAACAGGTCATCCTGGTGGCCCCCTACTGGCCCACCCACACCTGGTTCTCAGATCTCACGCTCCTCACGACAGCATCTCCCTGGAAAATTGCCCTGAGGAAGGATCTTCTTTCTCAGGGACGGGGCACCCTCTTGTATCCGCACCCAGACCTCTGGAACCTCCACATCTGGCCTCTAGACGGGATATGGAAAATCTTGTGAATCTACCACCTGCTGTCGTAGACATGATCAACCAAGCCAGAGCTCCCTCAACCAGGCAACTTTACGCCCTGAAGTGGCGCTTGTTCGTGAATTGGTGTTCTTACCGAGCTGAAGACCCGCAGAGATGCGCAGTTCAGTGAGTGCTTCTATTCCTACAGGAGAGGCTGGAGGGGAGGCTGTCCCCCTCCTCTTTGAAGGTGTATGTAGCTGCTATCGCAGCCCACCATGAAGCAGTAGATGGCAAGTCCCTTGGTAAGCACGACAGGTTCCAGAAAGGCGCCCGGAGACTGAATCCTCCCCGGTCGAGCCTGTTCCCCTCCTGGGATCTCTCAGTAGTCGGGGCTTCAGAGACCCCCCTTCAAGCCGCTTAATTCAGTTGAGCTCAAGGCCCTCTCCCTGAAGACGACCCTCCTGATCTGGTTAGCCTAAATTAAGAGGGTTGGAGACCTGTAAGTGTTCTCTGTCAGCGACACCTCCTGGAGTTCGGTCTGGCTATGTTCTCATGGTTTCTACTACCCCTTTCAGGGACCAGGTCGTGAACCTGCAAGCGCTGCCTTAGGAGGAGGCAAACCCAGCCCTCTCGTTGCTGTGTCCGGTGCGTGCTTTGCATAACTATTTGGACCACACGCAGAGCTTTAGATGTTCTGAGCAGCTCTTTGTCTGCTTTGATGGATGGCGGAAAGCTTTGCGGGTTCGAGCACACTCCAAGAGAAGTGTGGCATCCTCATTGGCACTGGCCCATGGCAACTCCCTAGCAGACATCTGCAGAACAGCGAGCAGGCAACACCCAATACCTTTGCCAGATTTTACTATCTAAGGGTTGAGTCTGTCTCGTCCCATATTTTGTCAGGTCCGAGCCGGAAGAACTCGGTACGTGGCACAACTGACCGGGTTGCAACTTGCGCCCTTCACCAAGTTGATCCAGTGTGCCTTCTGCCTCAAGTCAGCCACTGAGCATCACTGCCTGGATGGTTTTCCTCCCCAGCCCTCTGGCCGGTGAATTCCCTCTTCAGGCTAACACCCAGTGATGTATTTTCCGGGGTACGGTCCCCCTGGCAGCAGACCCACATTTCCCTTGGGCAGCCCTGCTGCCCCGATCGCCGTGCCTTTAGAGTCCCCCCTCATTAGGCTGGACCTACCACCGCGCCGGGTCCTACGTCCAGCTTCACAACCCTTGTGGTGTATTTGCCACACATTACCTCCCCCTAGACTGGGTAAGGTGTTCCCCTCCTGAAAGAACACCACCGGACACAGTCCCCTCACCTCTGGCCCCGCCTCAGCCCCGACACGCCAGCGCCAACAAGTTCTGAAGACACATCCCTAGGCTCAGTCTCTAATTCGACCCCTGCCGGGTGCGTGGAACAAGGTAAGTGCTTCGAGTCTTCTCTCAACACCCAAGCCTCGGGACACCCCTCTACCTCCCGATGGGTGACCCGGGGAAAGACCACCTTCCCCGACTTAAGACTTCACGTCCTATGTGAGAGACATAGTGAGAGAGAAGGCCATGGCTGCTGGGTTTGCCCCCATGCTAGGCATGTAACACCTGTTTCCACCTTCAAGGATGCGGGAAACCTAAGGTCTGTATGCAAAAACTATTTGGGGGCATTGGGGAGAGCTACGTGCAGCCGGTACAGGTGCCTCTGGCATGCATGAGCCTTCTTTGCACCTGTTTTGACAGTCACTTAACATGGTCAGTGCGTGGTGCTTTTATTTGGGACCCCTTGTGTCACTTAATTCGACACAACGTCGAGTGAATGACAGAAAGGGAATGTCGTGGTTACTGTTGTAACCTCCATTCCCTGAGGGAGGGAACGAGACGTTGTGTCCCTTCTGCCACAGCACTAGACCTGACACAGTAAATGGCCATGTCTCATTTTCGGCTCCTCAGTGCAAAATCCTTACTGGCATTCGCTGCCCCGCTTCCCTTTATACCCGTATGTCCGGGGCGGGGCATGCAAACTCTGTCTGCCAACTTGACATTGGCCTTACGAGGTACGATTCTGCATCCAAGAAAGACCCATTGTGTCACTTCATTCGACACAACGTCTCGTTCACTCACTCAAGGAACGCAGGTTACAACAGTAACCACAACGTTTTTCCACTTATTGTGTGTGTGTGTGTGTGTGTGTGTGTGTGTGATAGAGAGAGAGAGAGAGAGAGAGAGAGAGAGAGAGGGTGGGGTAAAGAAGGAAAGGACAGTATTGCTGGCAGATTTTAGTAGAAAAAAACCGTCAAGATGTGGGGCAGAGATAAGTCAAAGCAGTTTGGATAAGAAAGAGAAAGTGTGTCCTTTCTTAATGACAGTGTGCATTGGAATTCAACCTCAGTTGGCATGGCAACACCGGCAAGAGGGCACACACAAAGACTCATTGACTGGGGCCCCCTGTGCATCAAATCAATGGCTGCACTACAGACTGGGAAAAAAAGACAATAACAGAGAGAAAAGAACTGCAAGCACAAAGTGAATAGCGGGGGAAGGTTAACTATCACCCTGTCAAATAAACCGGAGATTGGGTGGTTCGGGCCTCCGCTTGAGAGGCTGGCCCATTTCAGAAGGGGATAAACTGTGAAAAGCAGAACAGAACGTGTAATTTATCCCATAATAATAGCCGATTAGATGATGCATTCTCAGTAGCAGCAAGGTAACCAGACTAAAATGCCTTGGTAAAGACTGGTAGGGAGAAGTTTTCATCATTGTCTTTATCAAAATGAAAGATTACAGCTCCATTTGCTCCAGACAATAATGATAGTTATAACGACAGACTGAACTGACCTTGGAGCATCTCTGCAAGAGTTTGCATGTTGTCTTATTACACTGATTATGGCATGCATAGATAATAGAGATTACCGTGTGGGTTTTTCTTGATTGGCTAGGCTATGGCAGGCTATGAGTCAATGGGTCTTCGACTATAAAAGATCACAAATAAGCATTAATACAGCCCACATCACTGTGGGAGTTAAAGAGAGACAGTGTGAGACTCTGAGGACAAAGAGTGAGAAAGAGAGAAACAAGAAAACACACTGAATAATAGAATAATTATGAGGGGTTTTATTCCCCTAAAAATCAATGAACTGCAATCAAGGTTTAAGTAACCGAGTTGGCAAAAGTCTACAGCAGTAGCATTAATGCAAGGGAGCAAACTTAAGGTCAATCACACTGATGGTGATTTACAGTGGCAAAGTGGCCAGAAGTCCTTTATTTTCAGATGCAGGGACACAAACACTTGTGCTTTGTTAAAGGGATAGTTCACCAAAAATGAACATTCTCTCATCATTTACTCACCCTCAATCAATTCCAGATGTCTATGACTTTCAATTAAGATTTCAATTAAGACAAATTAAGATTTTTAGAAGAAGATTTTCAGCTCTTTACGCCCACACAATGCAAGTGAATGGGTACAAACATTTTGAAGCTCAAAAAAGTATATAAATGCAGCATAAAAGTAATCCATGAGACTCCAGTGATTAAATATACTGTATATCTTCAGAAGCAATATGATAGGTGTGGGTGGGAAATGGGTAGTTCAATATTTAAGTCATTCTTTATTTTAAATTCTCCTTCCATCCCAGTAGGTGGCGATATACATAAACAATGCAAATTGACGAAAAGAAGAAGAATGTGAAAGTGAAACTGAAAGTGCATATTTATAGTAAAATTATATATTGACCTATTTCTCATCCACACCTATCATTTCTCTTCTGAAGACATGGATTTAACATCTGGTGTCATATGGATTACTTTTATGCTGCCCTTATCTGCTTTGTATCTTTAAAGTTTGGGCTACCATTCACTTGCATTGTGAGAACCTCAAAGCTAAAATATTAATCTAAAAATCTTCATGTATTCTACAATGGAAAGAAAGTCAAGAATATCTGGTATTGCATGAGTAAATGACGAGAGAATTAAAACATTTTGCGTGAACTATTCCTTTAAAGGTATAGTTCCCCCTAAAATGAAAATGTTGTCAACGTTTACTCACCCTTGTTTACCTTTATATAGCTGTGCTGATTAATTATGCAGAACATATTAAACATGAGCATATACAAGAAATTTGGAAATTCTGGCAAAACACAACACAAATAGTACAATTCAAAGTAACCAATTTTATTTGTCCATCTGGAAAATATGTTCTGAAGCACAGGGCTATGGTGTAAGAACAACACATACAAATCTCAAACAAAGCTTGAGAAAATATTGAGTCCATAGACAACAGCCAGCGTTATTTGAAGCTATGAAGTGCAAATGTTTATTTTCTGCCGTCTTGTCATAGACCAATTTTCACTTCCAGATTGATTGAGGAGTGAAATCGGTAGCAGTCTGTTGAATTTCCTTTAGCTAGAAATAGGTTTGTGCTTACCGAATTTCGAAACACTGTCCACAATGGGCTAAGGCTTAAGTGTTGCTGGGCTTATGGGTAGTGTGAGCTCCATTTTCTGGGTGAAATGCCCAAAGTGGGGTACCAGAATCGAGTTGTGAAGCGAGTTGTTTTAAGCTGTACAGGCTGCAATACAGTGAAAAGGAATACATATTTTATAAACTGAATCCCCCAAACCCCACACCTAAACCTAACCATCAGTGAAGTAAAAATGTAACCTTAGAGATAGTGTCGCCACTTTTGAATTAATATTTTTAATAAATATTTGAAGGATCATTTTTAAAATTATTTTATTTTATTCTTATTTTTTTTTAATTCACCTTTACTTGTCTTTATGATTGTATTCATACAATACAATGACCTGTTCCTCGTTTGATCTTATTCAACATTTACTGTTGTTTAAAAAACAAAATTATAAAGGTTCCGGTTGCTGCCAGTAGATAGATTTTCAAAGTATATCCAATTATATGGAAATAGTATTCAATTATTTTAGAAAAAAAAAATATTTAAAATTCATCAATATGTTATGTTTACATAAAAAAATGTGTAACAGGCTGCCAGTGGTGTGAATTATTTATTTATTTATTTTTATTTTTATTGAATGCTGTACATATATAATTTTGCATCCTGGGAAAATCTCACCTAGAGTAAGTCAGCATATCTAATAGCAGCCGTCAACAAATTTTACAATATGAGAACAATATCTTGGTAAAATGTGGCAATTCTTTTTTCTAAAATAATTGAATACTGTACTCTGTGCTTCAAATTTAGAAAGTGGACCATCACGCCGGCAGTCTACTGCAACCTTTAGAATGTGGAAATGCTTTTTTAATAACAGTGTTTATTATGTTTGACTATGCAAGTCAATTGAATGAATGCTTGGACACTGGAGTTTTAGCGTAGATTGTGGATTTTTTAGATTTGTCCCTTACACACCGAAGATGAACACCATACCTAAAACTATCTTTATTCCCGCTTACTGTTTTTGCTCTCTGTGTTATAAAGTGTCCCATCACTGTTTTATTGAGTGACAAACAACTTTCAGTAATTGATCATTTGGAATTAATTTTGAAATAATCGTGCAAGTGGGCAGAGAAACAGTCCAGAGGAAAGGACTAGGTATTCCAAACAGCCAATCAGGTGAGAAGCTATGGTACCTATCCTTTCTGTTTCGACTGAATTGCTGTTTTGTTTTCTGATTTGCTCTTTTGTTTTCACACTTCACAGCCACTGTATTTTCCACACACTGATCCAACACACTTCTGGTCACACCACAAGGGAAGGGAAACACACTTGAGAAGATGCAAACAATGTCTGATGGGAGATGGCACTCATCGGTGAGTCTGCATAATGTGGACAATCCTGGGTTACTATAACTCTTGGAAACAACATGCTAACTTCTCCTGTGATCATGTTGCCTCTTCAGACACTTGGAGTACTTGTGAAACAACAACAGTTTAAGAACTCATAAGGCTGGACAGCACAGATTTACAGTTTTTTTTAACTGCATGTCAAACCATCAGTGGAGCAATAATTTAATGTTAGATGGGAAAATGCAGCCTCCGAACTGTGCTCTTCACTGATTATGCGAATACGATGACTTACTGGTTTCAACGTGGGATCTGAACCCGGGTCTACTACGCTGCTGGTGCAATGCACTTCTGGTCGCACCAACGGAAGATAAACACACTTGAGAAGATGCAAAAACGTCTAATGAGACCTGCCCTTTGACAATGAGTCGGCATAACATGGAACTCTTGAAAACCACATTCTGACTTCCCTTGTGATCAAGTTGCCTCTGCAGGTACCTGGAGAACTTGTGAAGCAACAATAGTTAAAAACCTCACAAGGCTGGACAGCACCAATTTACATGATTTTTACCTGCATATCAATTCACAAGGGACTACTTTAACCTGGGGTTATTTTTTTAGGACATTTTATAGAACTTAAAAATTGGTGTAACCATTGCCTCTGTGGGAATGTGCAGTCCATACGAGTCTTAATTAATGATATAATGAATAAAAATGATATAATGATTTGTCCGATTCGGATGGTATTATAAATCACAGAAAAGATCTGGTAATTATTACAGTACTCCCCCTTCACATGTAAACAAACCATTTCCAAATAGGGCTAAAGACTCACAATTTCGACCCATTAAAATAAAAAAATTAAAAAATAAATATTTAAAATATATATAAAACATGTTAGAGGATAATTCATTCAGTTTAGAATGGACATTACCATAGCTGTGGAAGTCTAATGCCATTTGGGTTCACCCTTCGCACTGAAGCAATGCAACAGCCTACTGAAAGGACACAGGGGATGATTCAAATAAAGTATTAACAAGTCTGCAAGTGCAAAGAACAGCAAGACCTACAATTAGACAAGCTGTTCCATTCTTGTTTACAAGCTTGCATTAATCACACATGAGGCTTGTAAAGCTGCCAGTTTCTTCAAGCTCAGGGTGTACAACAGGCACCTAAGCACCACTGCTGTTACCTGACAAACAATTGCAGAAGACTGGTTGGTTAACTTAGTTTAGATTAATACTGTATGCAGTTTCTGTATGGCATCTCTCTCTTTCTATGTGTGTGTGTGTGTCACTTTCTCTCCTAATCACACTTTGCTTTGTTTTTTATCCTTTGTTCACCTTAAGAAGTTTAGTCCCCTAACTTATGTTGCTTATTTTTAATTTACCTTTCTCTGTCACTCTCTTTTGTGTATGAAGGCGAGTGTGTGCCCGTGTTTGTGTGTGTGCGTGCAGTTGCATACCTTTATTCTCTCCTGCTTTTTACGCTAATGAGTTTTCCTGCAAATTACAACTGGGTTAATTATGTACACAGGCTTGTTTGTCGTCTATAAGGGAAAACATGTTCAGACATTTTAGATTAAATAAACACAGCAGGGATTAGAAGTTGGACCGAAAATCTGGTATTTCAATTCTAATCACTAATTAGAAATTTTAATAATTAAAATCATTATTTTTATACAGAAAAGTGTATTGGTTTTTGAAAAAGAAAACATTATGATGTAAAATTAATAAGAAATACAGTATTCAGAAATTTGCATTATTTTTGAGTCACCAATCAAATAAACATATTTTAACTCCTTTGTAGAAACGGTCAGATTTCCTTGCTAACATGGAAGCACACAAGATGATCTTTGGAACATCCTCAAATCCTCCTGGATAGCATGCATCATCAGGTTTTGCACAGATTTGTGGAGTCCATGCCAGCTCAAGTGCATGCAGTCATTAAAGCTAAATGTTATTTTTTCAATTCAACTCTTCGCTAATATTGTTAAGGTGAAAACAGGAAAAATGCAAACTAGAAACTTTTGTCACAAGTGGATGTAGACTTCTGAGCACCACTGTATGCACCAAATATTACCATGTACAGGAGGGGGAATTGATTATTTTCAATGATTGGGCTCAGATTAAGAATAGTCCTTGCTGTCTACAGATATGCACTCAGAAAATGCACACAGAAAAACTGGAAGAAGACATATGCACACTCTGTACCAGGAAGGCTTGCCACAGAATTGAGACATTGATTTGTAATTGGAGGCATTCAGTCATGAAATTTCTGGACTAATTAAAGAAAGTGAACTTAATGACAACATTTACATATTCTTCCTGCGAGTATGCCTGCTCCACCAGTGAGCATTAATCACAGACTGCATCCACAGAAACAGAGTGGAAAATCAACAGCGGATCAATATATCAACATTAGGGATAAAGTAATAGGATATTTGTGAGTGCGTGTGCACATCTGTGTGTTCGGACACGCTTTTCATAATGACAGTTCTTAGTGGGGGTTGGAAACCTTAGGCGCAGGTAAACATTGGCATGAGGGACAATATAGAGATATATGGAGTTTATTTAGAAACGTTGAAGTCAATTGCATCTACATGAAAATCCTTTCTATCAGGAAGACTTGCAGACTTGACTGAGATTTAAGATGATATTTATTTGATGAATGTAAAACAGAAAAGTAATGTCTCTCTTTGGCATAGGCCCCGTCTGGCTGTCCGAAGAAGTTGTACTCGGAACAGTCATATCCTGCCGGAGATAGCAGGCAGGGGCGAGGAGCCTAACCCAATGCAGGACGGGACTCAACTGGTGGTGGAGGTTGCCATGTTAGCACACTGAAACAGCAATGTGATAGATTGCGAGCAGACTTATAGAGCAATGGCTTACATGTGATTGGCTGGGAATTACCCAGCTAATGGTGCGATGATGTACAGCTGCTAGTCTTCCCGCTAGAACTACGCTGCGCTTACATTTCTTGCAGTAATAATCCTTCTGTGTCACACAGTCTTTATTGATTAGTTATAAACTATATGGGAAGTCAAATGCTTTAAAAGTGCTATGAAACTGTACCACCCAACTGACTAGGAATGGAAACAGAAAAAATTTCTTCAGATTTGTTAAACAGAAGACTGTAACCAAATGATTTTCACAATGTCCAGTTACAGAACTCTCTAAAAGACTTAATTGACAGTGATGAGAAAGACAGTGTAGCAAAACAAACAAACAAAAAAAAAAAAAACATGTTCTCAAATTTTGCCATATGCAACTCAAAATGAACAAATGATCATTACTGTGTTATGTGTACTTATGGCTGTCAGACTATATCAGTCTTACGCCGGATTCACATATACTCCATCAGAGGCGCATGAGCGGCGCATCAGCATTGGGCTTTCTCACTTGCGTCTCTTCTGCGGGACAGCAAACGTCTCTGTGTGGAAAATTGTGTTTTTTTCTGGGATCCAACATAAAATATTTCATTATAAAATGGCTTAAATTACCTACAAATATATTTTAGAGAGGGGGTAATAGTTCATAATTTCTTTATTCATGTAAGTTCATGAGTTTGAGGAGCACACATCACAATGCTTTTGTTAAATAATTTGTATAGACCTCCCAAAACACACAGTAGAGAAGTCTCTTGTATTCAGAGTTCGGATTCTCCCCGTGGACTTTGTAAAAAAATGTAGTGCACAATTTTGTAATTATGATTCAGTATGTATTTAGTTTTTTTTGTAAAAGTTTATTTTTAATAAATATTGATGAAGTAATATGAACAAACATAGGCAAGTTATGCTGTGAAACATCTTTTTTTTTTAAAACAACTCTTTATTTAGTTCAAATTTAAATTTGCTTGAATGCTGACCTATAAATTGCAATGTACCTATGTTTGAATAATTTTTAACATATGCTATGTTTTTACTTTAATATCCTGATTATTTTCGTGTTCTACTGCATATGGAAAACGCCTCGCTCACTCTCCACTAACAGAGTAAACATAAATCCGGCGTAAGGCGCCATTTACGAGTGGGACGGGTGGGACTTGTAGCTACCAATTTTTGCCTTTACCAATTTTTTCCCCCACCACTTTTAAATAACTCTCATCAGGTAAGTGTCTAATGCAGAAGAAACATCTCCAGTTCATGAGCAGGAGTTTACATTTCATTCATGTGTATTATAATACGTGGCGATTCAATACTAGAGGTTATTCTAATGAGTGCTCAGAAGTGAAGGCAACGGAGACTTGTCCTCCGCCACCCGGACGCCACCACGAGGACCTAGTAAGTAGTGTGAATTGGGCATGTCAAATTGGGGAGAAAAAAGGGTATACAAAAAAAAAAAAGAGTGTCATTGTACTGAATATTGTACAGTGATTCCAAGAAACTTGACACTAAATGGTTGCCAACCTCACACTTGGCACTTCACATTGCACAAAAGACCATAATGTTTCACATTTCAACGGCCACAATTGGCCATCAAGGTAGTGACAAAACACACACATCCACATTCCCACCCTAACAGGCTTTGCACACACTTCCTCATCAATTTCTCCAGGATAGTGGCAGCACCTGAACTGCACTTGGGCTGACATAAATTGTTTCTGA
This sequence comes from Moxostoma hubbsi, assembly GCA_032164185.1. NCBI lineage: Eukaryota > Metazoa > Chordata > Actinopteri > Cypriniformes > Catostomidae > Moxostoma > Moxostoma hubbsi. Next base: position 14,571,752 of record JAVLUX010000046.1, read on the forward strand.
CAAAGCCAGTGCCAAGGGAAGCCATTTCTGAGCCCTATCTTCCTTCTTATAGTTCTGTTTCCACTTTTTTCTCTCTGCTCCATTCTGTTCTCTTTCTTTCTCTCTCACTCTCTCTTTTCTAGCTCTAAACCACCTGTTGCTCCCTGTAATGCTTTCCCATTTTCAGGGCTCTGTTTGTCTTGAAGAAGATTGCTTTATCCACAGGTCCCAGATAAAGTAAATTGCCTTTGTCTGCTTTTGAATGCATGGCATGAGAGACCCTGGAGGGAAATATGATCAGAAATGATTGAGTGAGCACTGAAAGCAACACATATGCAAACACACACACCCACATCTGCGTGCTAATATGCATGCGATTGTGCAACACCATGCTGGGTCCATTTTAATCAGCAGTTTATTTTGATGCCACAGTGATAATACAGCTCACAGCAGGCACTAACAAACACATACACAGGTGTTTAAAATGTCTTTGATTGAAAAAGTGGATCAGTAATGAAAATTAGATTTTAGTCCTTTGACTTCATACACAGCCATTATTGTTTGGACTTGACATAAATTATGGTCCTCAGAGTGCTATAAATGAAACGAACAGAACCTTTTCTCATTTATAGTAAATTAAGCTTAATATGTCTAATGCACACACATAAAATGACTGTAATTAGAGTCTATATGAGGGACATTTTTTCCATCTTCTATACTGTAGCACATGCAGTAGTGGTACGTGTAAAGATAAGGGAAAGGAGGAGGCGAGAACCGGCTTGATGATATAAATAATATTTTAATGAAGAACTGAACCAAAAGACAAACACACGGACAGGTGTCGGACAGCTGTCCGAAACTCTCTCCCTGTCACACTGCCGTCTCCAGTCGGCCCTTATCCCTCTCGGGCTAATCAGCCCAATTAGGGGCCACACACCCTCCGCCTTGCCACAGTATGGTATTTGTTTTACTTGGGCTGTCAATTGATTTAAAATTTAAATTGGATTAAACATTTGATCAGACAAAAAGTGGCTTCAGAATATATTTATTTCCATATTATTGAACCAACCTGGTCTTATAGTGAAAACGTGACTCTATGTACATTTCTGCAAAACTTATTATACGTGTCTCCAGGTTCAATTTCCTGCAGTTTCCAGGTGAAATTGCACTAGAAACACTAGAGGCATTGCAACAACTGTGTTTTATTCACTTTCACTCAAATCATGACTTTAATGGCTGATTATGACTTTATAAATACATATTTTTCTCTCTATTACTCAGACCCTGCTATTTTATGATATCTACATACTTTTACTCTAATGCATGTTTTGAAAAACAATAAATTTTAATGCTTGCATTACAGACCCAACTACATACACACATTTATTCTAATATGAGTAGCTTGTACAGTAGATCACCTGATAGGGCGTTGGATTCAGATTTGGAAGACCACAGTTCAAATCAAGTCAGGAACTCAAGCTGACAAAGATTTAGAAGATTAGCATTTTAATATCGCTTCTGCATTATAAACACTATTGGATATGTTTAGGCATTGATAAGGTATGGATGTCTTTTTAACATCTCATATATATATATTTTAAAAAACGAATGGTTAGGTTTAGGCATTGGTTTGGTAAGGATGTCTTTTTTAAACATCTCATTTATATTTTAAATCACTATTGGTTAGGTTCAGGCAAAAGTTTCAGGTTAGGGAGGAATGTTTAAAAAAAAAAATTCACCTTAAATCCGCATCCAAAAACGATAACATTTTACTTGCGTTTGGCGCCCCCAGCTGGGCTTTTGACTGGAAAACTGCAGCCAAACGTGTTATACAGCATGTACTTGATTTTGACTTTTCACTTAAAGTTGTCATGTTCACTTAAATTTCATGAGATCAGGCTGTATTGAACATAAGCCTATCATTGACCTACAGTTCAAAGCAATTCATTTTGCAATTGAATTTGTCAATCTGTCCGAGTTAGATTTATTATAAGGGCTTTCTTAGGACGCGTCAATGATCACATGCATCAGACAAATGCTTTTAGAGCACATTGGTTACATTGTGTCAGAAAGACAGAGCTTTTAGGTTGCTGTGTCAAGTGAAACAGTTTGAAAATGAGAGGTGGAGGTGGTGTAGTGGCTAGAGCACAGGGCTGCTAATCAGAAGGTCGCTGGTTTGAACCCCACGGCCACCACCATTGTGCCCTTGAGCAAGGCACTTAAATCCAGGTTGCTCCGGGGGGATTGTCCCTGTAATAAGGGCTCTGTAAGTTGCTTTGGATAAAAGCGTCTGCCAAATGCATAAATGTAAATGAAAATGAGATTCTCGAGATTCCTGAATTCAGAATTGCGCTCCATTCAGCCATGTGTAAACATTCTCATCTTGTGCTGCTGCTAGTGTCAAGCAAGCCTTGGTTTGTTCTCTGTACAGCTGTTTGCCTACACAGCTGGAGTCTCCCTTACTGCCCCCAGCTGAAAACAGGTTGTACTTCAAGCTTGAGTTGCTCTGATGGTAGGAACCTGCGTTATCTTGTTTAACACTTTATTTTCAATATGATTAATTTTATTAAATCAACAGCCCTAGTTTTACTAGGTGTTTCTTCAACAATGGGTACTTCGGCAGACTTTATGAATATAAGCTCTCTTTCAACACAGAACACACGTTTATTTTTAGTACTTTTTATTATTTTGTCCACTAACAATGTCCAACACTGGACATACTGTACATGCATTCCATGATAATGTTTGTAAACTTTTCTAAAATGTCATGAACATTTACACCAAAATGCCATTTCAACCTAATATCAAACCTATATGATGTGTTTGTTAGCATTTGATAGTGGAAATGATATCAGTTTTAAACATTTGTGTTTAAATAAAATTTCAGACACCTTGCTAGAGCTAATTTGATAGCTAGATGTTTGTTTCATAAATTCAGACAATTAAATAATATTTGCCTTGATTTTTCTTTACACTTCAAATGTCTCATATTTCATCTCAAACATGCTCTTCAGTGATACTTTTGTCTCCTTGGTAACCAAGAGCAAACTGGTAACTTGTAATTGTGGTGTAAATGACGCCACTCAAAATGACACCAACAGATGGACAGTTGTACATTAAAATGATATGTGAAAAGAATGTAGGAAGTTTTTAATGTACTAATGTACAATTTGCTGATTTTCATATTTGAGACTGAAAATTTGAGTCTGGGACAAAGGTAAATTAATAAAATTCACACACACACAAAACATTCATTATAATAAAAGTCAACCCCTGGGGCATAAAATTGCCCAAAGTTAAATAAACAACCATATATGAAAATGATTGAATATACAGCAGTTCTTCGCTACTTAAGGTATACAGTATTTTAAACATGTTGATCATGAATAATGTAACCACTTAATTCCTGATGGCGGTCACTCAACTCTTTTTCTTGAGGGCTGCATATGGTTTACTCAAGCCTGTTTGCTCCTTTCTTTTGACTGTAATGCAATGTGATGCAATCATCCTCTGTGCCGTTCTTCAGTTGCCCTGAAATAGGCCTGCACACAGCCGCTGGTCTGTGTCTTTTGACTTTCCACTGCGAATCATCCGAACATTTGACACTAATAACCGAAAAGAGCTAATAGAGACGGATGAGCAAGAGTGTGCTGATGACAGTTTAGTTGAACGATTCAAGACATCTCCCCCCAAGTTATTAATTTGCCCCAGGACACAGAGTAAAATAGTTGACCTGACATTTTGGTGATGCATTGGTGATGTTCTGTAGTTTTCTGCATATGTGTGTACCTATATGGATGCTTCTACATAGAGCAACTGCGTCTCCAGGCATTTGCCAATGATAGGGCAACAGAACCATGCTAGAGCTCAAACCCACAAGATAGACTTAGTTTAAAGAAATAGTTCACCCTCTTGTCACCCTCATAACTTTCTTTCTTTCTTTAGAGGAACACAAAAATATATTTTGCAGAATGTTCAGGCTGCTCCTTTCTACAGCGGCCTTTTACTGCAATGGTATCTAAAAAGAGAAAATTTAAGTTTTCAAGAAAAAGTAATGTTACAAGAATAAAGTTGATTTTAGAATAATCTCATAATTAGCCTTGTATGAGAATTAAATCAAAGTTTCACAAATGTTTTATTAGATTAAAAGTAGTAATTATTTGAGAATAAAGACAAAATTTACAGGTTTTTGTATCATTACATTTAAGAGATTAAAAGGTTCAAGAAATAATGATTGGAGATCAAAGTCATTACATTACAAGATTATTCTGAAAATATGACTGCTTTAATCTCGTAATGTTATAACCGTAATCTCAAAACATTACTTCTTTAGTATTTAATAATGCTATTATAATAATCATAACACTGATAATAATATGACTTCATTCTTGTAATGCTACAACTTTAATATCATAATACAATGTATTCATTCTTAGAATTTTTACTTTATTCTCAAAATATTACTACAGAATTTTAAAATCAAAATTATGAGAATTAGAATTGAGTCATAGCATTATGAAATTAAAGTTGTAAAACAATGAGACTAAAGTAGCATTATGATATTAAAAGGATAGTTCACCCAACAATAAAAATTCACTCATCATTTACTCACCCTCATGCCATCCCAGATGTGTAAGACTTTCTTTCTTCAGCAAAACAAAAAAAAAGATTTTTGGATGAATATTTCAGCTCTGTAGGTTCTCATAATGCAAGTTAATGGTGATCAGATATTTTTAGCTCCAAAAATCACTTAAAGGAGACATAAGTAATCAATATGACTTTGTTTAAATCCATATCTTCAGAAGCAATATAATAGGTGTCGGTGAGAAAGAGAACAATATTTATGTAAATACACTTTCAAAGTGCACACCATCACACGAGACACAGGGCTACTGAAGCTTTTAAAGGCACACTCTATCAGTCAGCGGAAGAGGCTGTGCTGTTTACTGTAATACAGCCAAATGCAATGGGGACCAGTTGGGCTCTAACCGGGCATGTGAAGTTAGCACTTTTGTCCCAGGATCGCTTGTGATTATTAAGATTAATCTTGTCAATTAAAATAAAAGTTATTTTTGCATGCGGAGGCGGAGACAGAGAGAGGAGAGTGATTCATTGACTGCACAGTGGAGAAGAATTGTGTGGAGAGGGCTCATGGGGAAGCTCACTGCTCATTAAAGATGAATTATCACACATTGTGGTTTGGCTCCATCAGAATACAGTGTAATTCTGCAGTAGTATCTGACATGTTCTGCTGTGGGAAACTGGGGGTGAAGGCAAAAGAGGGAGAGCTTTGTTTGTGAACAGCTATGAGACATTAACAAGGGAGGAAGTTGTTTTTTTGCAGAAGTTTTTAAGTATTTTTTTTAAATACCAGGGACAAAACGTCCCTATCATCTGACAGATGCCACTGAAATAGGTGTCCTGAAAAATCACACCTGTCTCTGTGACAACCTTATTGGCTCTGTAAATTACAAAAAATAGTCAGGTGGCCAATGCTTTTTTTTTGGGGCCCTTCAGAAACACTTTGGGGCCGATCATGGGTGGACTGGCCACTGGGGAACTGAGCGGGCCACAAAACGGCGTGATATGCAGAATAGGACAGCAACCAACATCTTTTTTTTATTTCTATTATCTTCTATTTCTATCTTTATACCTCAAAAATGTATATTGCTATTGAACAATAATGAATGTGCTACAGAAAACTCCTTTAGTTAAGAAGTTACATATAATTTAGGGCTGTAACGATACGCAAACCTCAAGCGAAATTGTGATACAAACATCGACGATCCCGTGTCATGGTTTGAGAAGACTGAACCGTGACACATGCCCCACTCCAACCCCAGCAGCCTGTCATCAGTTACAGATGCAGCCCCTTGAGCTCTTTACACACACTACAATAAAATTCCACTACAACAAAACTCATTTTCTCATTTCACAGTAAACTTAAATCATCGTTATTAAGTTAAGGCAAGTATAACTTTTCACTTGCTTTAGCATCTTCCAACTATGTGTCATGTGACCACTTTTCCAATCATGTGTCCACAACTGCAAAGTTGAGCTATTCAATTATCTGAAAATGGCTAATAATGTCATGGTTACTGTCGTAACCTCCGTTCCTTGAGGGAGGGAATGAGAAGGTGTGTCGAATAAAGTGACACAAGGGGTCTTCCTTGAGAGCCTCGCATACCTCTGAACTTGAGAAAAGGCCAATGTGAAATTGGCAGAAAGAATGTGTATGTCCCACACCCAGACATACAGGTATAAAGGGAACTGCACTGAGTTGCCGAGAATAAGGCACGGCCGTTTACAGTTTTAGGTCTAGTGCTGTGGCAGGAGGGACACAACGTCTCATTCCCTCCCTCAGGGACTGGAGGTTACGACAGTAACCATGACGTTCCCCTTCTGTCACTCACTCCACGTTGTGTCGAATGAAGTGACACAAGGTGTCCCATTCAAAAATGCCATGAACTAGTCTGTGTTACGTGAACTGCTGAGACAGCATCAAGCAGGCTGCTGCGTGCTAGAGGCAACTGTATTGGCTGCACGTAACCCTCCCCAATGCCCCCAAAAGAGATGTCATATACAGACTTAGGTTCCCAGCATCCCTGAGGGTGAAACAGGTACTACATGAATAATATGGGAGCAAGCCCGGCAGCCACTCTCTCTATGTCTCTCGCATAGGGTGTGAAGTGACTGGGGCTATCTTAGCTCTCTGTAATGAGTCGGGAATGGTGGTCTTTCCCGGTCCTATTCTTTCAGGGGGAAAAGACCATGCGAAGGCCACATCCTGCCCAGGCTAGCATAAGATCTGAGAACCAGGTCCGGGTGGGCCAGAAAAGTAGCCACCAAGGTGACCTGTTCCTCATCCTCCCTGATCTTGCACAGCACCAGTGCAAGGAGGCTCACCCCCGGGGCCAGCTGTGTTCCAGCACGTCTGTCCCGAGAGGAGCTTCTGTCAGGGTGTACCAGAGCGGGCAGTGGGAGTTGTCTTGGGAGGCAAAGAGATCTATCTGTGCTGTGCCGAATCAGTCCCAAATCAGCTGGAATGCCTGGGGGTGGAGCCTCCACTCTCCGCTGGGAAAAAGCTGTTGCGTAAGCCATCACGTCAGCCATCGTGTTGCAGTTGCCAGGGATGTGAGTGGCGCGCAGCGACCTGAGTCGCGGCTGACTCCAAAGGAGGAGATGGCGGGCGAGCTTTGACATATAACAAGAGTGCACGACGCCTTGACAATTTATCCACGCTACTGTCGTGGTGCTGTCTGAATGGATCAAGACGTGCTTGCCCCGAATTAGCGGGAGAAGCCTCCACAGGGCAAGAGATATAGCCAGCAACTCTAGGCAGTTGTTGTGCCAACGCAACCGGGGTCCTGTCCAGGAGTCAGCGGCAGTGTGCCCAATGCACACGGCGCCCCAACCCTGTTGAGTGGCGTCTGTGGTGACCACAACACGTCTGGACACCTGCTGCAAGGGGACTCTGGTCCGCAGAAAGCAGAGGTCTGTCCAAGGGTTGAGAATATGACTGCAGGAGGGGGTGATTGTCACACGGTATGTGCCGTGGCGTCATGCCCATGTCGGGACTCAAGTCTGTAGCCAGTGCTGAAGCGGTCTCATATGCATCAACCCAAGTTGCGCGCCCACGGCTGAGGATGCCATATGCCCCAGGAGCCTCTGGAACTGCCGTGCCGGGTTCAAAGAGATCGTTGTCAACTCTATGAGTCTAACTCTATGAGTCTAACTCCATGCCTCGAAAAGAGATGCTCTTTTCCCAATTGACCTGAAGCCCTAGATGGCTGAGGTGCCTGAGCATCTGGTCCCTGTGAGCGCATAGTAACTCTTGAGAGTGAGCTAGGAGGAGCCAGTCATCGAGGTAATTTGAGTACGTAGATGCCCATGTCCTTTTGCAGGGTAAGGGGTAAAGAACAGAACAGAAAGCTACATGACCATTACCGTGCACTATATTAGGTTACGGATAATTGGGTAATTTCAAATCCTGTTCTAAAAACTTAAAACTTACTTGAATTATGTTTACACAGAATTTTTTTTATTATTTAGTTTTGTTTAATTCTGAAGAGTACTGTTCACAAAGAGAAAAGTTATTTACTTCATGGGTTACAGCACAGACAGCTGGCCTGTTACCTCAGAGTGTGGAAGAGAATTTAAAGTGATTTGATATTTATCAATTTTTTATTTATTTTCTATACATTGTTAGTTTATGGAACAGTTAATCTTGTTATTTAGTGTTCAAGTCAATCTACGTAATTGTATTATTCATAACCTGCTCTTCTAGTGTTCCAAATTGTTAAACCTATAGGTTATTTTTTTTCAAATAACATTTTCCTTGATATTTGACTTATAAGAGGTCATTGTATTATAAAAACATACTGTAAGTTTCAGAACTCAAAACTTCCTCCTTATTGAGAAAATAGCATTTTTTTTAAACCAAGCTGCCAAAATGAACAATTTTCTACTTCATCCACATTGTGATGGCACTCTGTTGTAAACATTTGCATCTGACCACCTACACAACACATCAACACCTACTATGCCTTATCATCACGGTATTCAAACTGGGAGGCACACCTCCCAGGGAGGTGCCAGAGCATGTCAGGCACTCATGCCAATAACCAACAAGACAAGAGAATGCATGACAACAACAAAAGGGTGAGCCATGCATACTCATAGAGATTAGACACAACACTAATCAGGGGTGTCAGAGCTCAGCAATAAAGCAAACAAAAATACAAATAAAATAAGTGGCTGGGGCAGGGTGGAGGGCCGGGTCGTGATTCCACACACCCGGTCACTAATTAGGCTGATGAATCCCGAGAGGGATAAAGGTGACCGGAGACGGCAGTGCGACAGAGCGAGAGTTACGGACAGCTGTCCGACACCTCTCTCTCTGTCACAATGCCATCTCCGACAGAGGTTTTGAGACACAAACGGCAGGGTAGGCAGGTTAATGGCCACTGGGAAGAAGTCAAGACCGGCCTCCGAGAACTGGACAGGCTCGTTGATGGCCACAGGGAACAGGACAGACTTAATGACCATAGGGATCTGGACAGGCTAATCAATTGCCAAAGGAAGCAGGACAGACCTAATAACCAGAGGGAACTGGACAGGCTCATCAACTGGCACAGAGAGCAGGATAGGCTCGTTGACAGCCTCAATAAACTGGACGGACTTGTCGGTGACAAAGGAAACTGGACAAACTTGTCAACAACCACAAGGAACTGGACAGACTCGTAGACAGCCTCAGGAAACTGGACAGACTTTATGACCACAGGTAACTGGGCTCGTCAATGGGCACAAGAACAGCTAACCCGTTCTTCCTCCTCCTCTTCCATTTACAGGACATAGGAGGATGGGGGAATGGGCATATTGTGGGTGGGAATATGGTAATGTCCACCAGGGGAATCACCTCCTGGGATGGGAGTGAAGACTCCCCGTGCTCGAGAAGGTGATACACAAAGTCCCAAAAGCCCAGATGCCCCAGCTTTCCAATCTCCCCCGACTGAGAGACCAATTGAGGGAGATGATAGATACCTCCTTAAGATCAGTCTCATCAAAATCCAGCTCGTCCACTGCAATAAAAAAATCGTGTTGGATCATGTGCTGACAGATGGAGAGTATAATTAGGGGAGATGGAAAAAGGAAGATGCCCACTGTGCCTCCAGTGATACTACTGGCTGGGTCCAGTAGTAGCTTAATTGTTCTATCACGGATTGGGGTGTTAGAAGGAAGGACGCAAGTGCAGATAGGCAAACAATGAGCTTTTATTAAATAAAACAGAAAACATACAAAACCAAAACTCTCTCAATGGAGAAAACAAAACCAAAATAGGATAAACTAACAGGGATGGCAGACAGTAAAACGGGGACACACAAGGACAGGGGTGAACGAATTAAGTGAAATGATCCAGCACAGGACAGCATACATGAGGAGCTAATATAGGGAGAGAAAGAAACATATTAACTAGGGACAGCTAAAACCAATAAACTAATAATGAGGTCACAAGGAGGTGGGTGTGACGCAAGACTGAGAGACAAGTGGCAATACAGAAACTAAATAAAGCCACATGCTCTCACAGACACAAACACCCAAAAGACACGAGCGCATATCGCCAGAGACAAAGGCAACATGTGCCCATGCCGAACAACAGACAAGACAGGGACATTTATGAGAGGGCTCGGCCACAGATAAACAATCACCAATAACGAAGTGGCCTAACCCCAGCACAACATGACAACGGATTGCAACCCAAACACGCAGAGCAAGCAAGCGCAATGCAAAGCACGCCCGAGACAAACACAAAAAATTGACAGGAGTGCATGCCACAAGGATGACATAAGAGCAATATGCTCGTGCCACTAACCAATGCATTCTCACATAGACTAAACAAAATTTTATACAGGGGTGTCATAGCTCAGTCACAAAGACAACAAAAACACAACCAACATAAGTGGCTTAACACTGACAGCAGCCAAAGCTGCTGACTCTACACAAAATGTCCTGCTTTCCTTCTCTCCTTCTTCCTTTTTCTTAAGTAATTAATTTTTTTTGTCTCTGTATACATATTGCAATCACTTAAGCCTTCCTCTCCTCTCAGCCACCTTGTTACACTCTCTCTCTCTCTCTCTGACAGAAGATTTTATTCTGCTGTAACACCTTTCAAAAATGACAGGTGAAAGGTGCCCACCGAAGGTAATAGCACGCCTAATCAAATTTCCCTGCCGAGAAAAGAATGAGAGAATGTAATAAAGGGATAGAGGTGGGAGCTGGAGCGAATCAACTTGCCCTGCCATCCATCCATTCCAAGACCTCATCCCTACATCAGAGAAAGGGGGGGGGGGGGGGGGGGGGGGGTGTAAGAGAATATTGAAGAAAGTAGAATAGATGACAGGTCCAGCATGGTGATAGAAACTGATCCAACAAGTATTGAGAATGAAGTGGGAAAAATGGAAAGAGATAATATAACAATGGATTAGGCATTACTATATATTTTCAAAATTGTTTGGTCATTGGGTTGTCTGAATGACTAATCAACAAGATGGTCTTAAAGGGCTAGTTCACCCAAAAATGTAAAATCTGCAGAACACAAATAGATTTTAGAATAATAATTCAGCTCTGTATGTATGTCAATACAATGCAAGTGAATGGTGACCAAAATTTGGAGGCTCCAAAATCCACATAACGGCAACTAAAAATTACTTCAGATGACTCTGGTGGTTAAATTCTTATCTTCAGAAGCAATATGATAGGAGTGGGATAGAAACAGATCAATATTTAAGTCCTTTTTACTACACATTCTCCTCCACTTCACTCATTCAGCCTCCACTTCACTTTCACTTTCTCCTGTTTTTCGTGATTTGCATTCTTCATGCATACCCTGCCCCCCCCCCCCCCCCCCCCCCCCCCCCAAAAGTCACTTCTGGTTGGCGCAGGACTCCTTTGGGGATGCGGCCAATGTCAGTTCAAATGTTTCCAAACTTCTTGCTCTTCCTCTTCTCCTCTGATCTTCTCTGGCTCTTGTTGCTGCTTTGGACTTGACTCCGCTCTCTGACTCTCCTCTCTGGAACCACATGTTGCCATGTAGGGTCCAAGAAAAACTCGGGACTCAAAGTCCCGACGAGGAAGCTCTCTACGGTTCACACACCCAACGGGAGTCGATGATCCTCCATGAGAAGGCCTCGCTTCAAAGACAACCTCATCATTCATACTGACAATATCTCTCTGATCTAACATAGGTCCAAATTATTGACAAACACAAACTTTTGACCAAGAGAGTAGAATCTAGTAACACAAAGAATGCTAGGAAACACCACAACATGCAAGTTCATCTCTAGTATTGTGCTCAAAGTGCTGGTGTATTCGTTAAATAGTTTGGGTAATCCGATAGCAAATCGATGTAGACTCAAATAAGGATAAATGGTTCTTAAGGCATTGTTAACAGACTCCATAAAGTTCATTTTCACTGCATTGATCATTTATTTCACATTCTGTCACTCTACCCACCAACCTTTCTCATGTATATATGTGTTAGATCAGATTTAAGTTTGTCTGTATTCAAAGATGATTTGACTGTGGTATATTTTGATAAATAATCTCATCCCTGTTTCTAAAAGATTTAGCTTCAAAGCTATACCTAAATACGTGTGATATTATATTCAATAAGCCATGAGAATAATATTACTCCAATAAGTGAATTAATAACAATTATCTTATTAAAGCTAATTCCTTACAGTAGAAATTGTCAGCGGATACAACTAGATGTTGTATTATGATTTTAATGGTGGAGAATTTTATTCAGACAAATAATCTAGCTATTTGTCATTTATCTCATTTATAATGGTTGTCGAATGCGACTAATTCCATTACACATTTCATCACATAATAATGTAGAATAAAGACAGTTTAATTTAGTTCATAGCACACATATTTTAAGACCCAAAAATCCCTTACATATATTGGTGTGAGAAGATGAGCACTTTAACAGTTCCTGTCTAAATTTAGCATACCAAATACCCTACAGTATAGACCTACAGAGCTGAAATATTATTTTAAAAATCATAATTTGTGTTCTGCAGAAGAAAGAATGTTCCTTGGGTGCCAGGAGGGTTAGTAAATCATGAGAGAATTTTGATAAAGCTATCCCTTTAAAGGAAATGCAAATTAGTATGATCCAGTTCACAAAACAGACCTGGACTGTTTTTTCTGAAGCACTAAGTAGAAAAATAAATCCAATAAAAAATAAAAAAACATACTGCTCGGTTCTCGACTACTTGATTATTACTGAATGATCTGGAGGGGAAGATTGTCAGTAAATAATCATTTACATTTTGATCTGTTCCTCACACAATCATATGACGTCAACATTCATAGTTTTTATAAATTTTTTATCATTCAACCACTAGTTGAACAGTAGTGGATCCTAGCAAACTTTGATGGCGGTATTTAGAACCAAACATTTAAAAAAAAATTAAATGATTTATTCTTGTAGCTTTGCATTTTGATATGGCAAAGGGTATCTATATCTAGTGAGGACCCATATGTATAAAATAAAAAAACCCATATGTAAACAGAAAAGAAAGAAACATAAGGCAAAGATGAATGGAAAATCATACTTGAGCAGTGAGAGAAAGTATAAGGAAGGCAGATGAAATAGACAAATGGATCAAACATACAAGCTCAGTGGTGCTCTTTTTGTCTCAGTAAGAAATGCCTATGCCATCTGGACAGATTAGTTTGGGCCATCCCAATAGACCCAGATTAAAGTTAACATGCTTTATTTAGTCTGAAACTCCTGTTCTTTGATCAATGCCAGACTAAATTAAGTAGAAATTTGTCATGTGACATGGCTAGGGACTCCCGATTACAAACGCAGCTGGGTAACTCAGTTAATATTCCATTCAATTTCAAAATATCAGGTTAAGGCAAGGCAACAGTAAAATTCTATAGCACTATTCAGATGGTATTAGCTTTATAAACGATGTCTGAGTTGCTATTAAAAACAGCGGACTTCTGTGATTTTATGTACTGATTCACACAGGATTGGGACCATAGTTTTAAGGACGATTGTGTTTGTTAGATTTGTTCATAACAAAACACACTGAAATGAACAAGACTTATATATGTCATGAATGATATACTTATAAAATGATGTATATAATTATGGGAAGATACTAATTGATATGATATTGCTACCACAGCAGCCATTCTTAGCAGTTTACAGGATCTTGCTCTCTTTATTAATTGAATTAAATTTCCACACTGAATGTGATACCAGTGGTACTTGAACTGCTATATTACATTGAACGTTATCAAAAAGGTCTAAATCCATAATATTGGTGCAAGATTTTAGCTTTAGTTACATTATTTAACAAAGGTCAAAATAAACTGAGGAGAATTGATATGGGGAAAAATTAATAAATACTGCAATCACAGGTCACCAGATTTGGCTGAAAAATAGTGTTATTGTTTTCTAAAAATTTGATGGAGGTGGTGCATAAATCCAAAACCAATTATATTTGCATTCAATTTGGGCAAATTAAAATTACAATGTAGGTCTGTTAAACACAAATTTACCTAACATTCTCATGGAAAACTAGTCCCATTTGTATAGGAAAAAAACAAAACAACAAAAGTATCATAAAAGCATTCTAAACGACTTGTGCATAATATATCAAGACTTTTGAAGGCATAAAATAGCTTTGTGTGATGAAAAGACCCAAATTTACGTAATTATTTACTGAAAATCTTGCCCTGCACTGTAGATGTAAAATTACATTTGATGCAATTAGATGCACATCACATCAGGTAAGAGAGGTCAATGACGTTTGGTCACAAGACAAGCAAGAACCAAATGTTTGAGTCACTCACATCAGACTTTAAGCGATACATTTAATGGTAACATAGATGTTCTTCAAAAATTCACCTTTTGTGATCCACTGAAGAAATAACATCATCCAGGTTTCAAATGACATGAGGGAGAGTAAATGGCTTAACTTAAATTTTCCTTTAAATAATTAACCCTGCACACCATTTTTGGACATGGTGAAACAGACCCTTGGAGCAGCATTTTACAGCAGTGCCTCTGGTGAAGTTCAGTCATATTCTTTGTTTCAACCTCTTAAGATCTGACAGAAGATTGGGATGAATGAAAAAACTGCTTTGAAATCTATTTTTAACACTGCTTGCGTTTTAGCTCATGGCCACAGTTCCCTCAATCTAGTAGCAATATATCAACATTTCTACATTTCTTTTATGATGACACATGTTAAGGGACCCTGGATTCACACAAATGTACTCTTAAAATATATTTTTATAAGTATAAGTAACATATATATATATATATATATATATATATATATATATATATATATATATATATATATATATACACTCACCTAAAGGATTATTAGGAACACCTGTTCAATTTCTCATTAATGCAATTATCTAATCAACCAATCACATGGCAGTTGCTTCAATGCATTTAGGGGGGTGGTCCTGGTCAAGACAATCTCCTGAACTCCAAACTGAATGTCAGAATGGGAAAGAAAGGTGATTTAAGCAATTTTGAGCATGGCATGGTTGTTGGTGCCAGACGGGCCGGTCTGGGTATTTCACAATCTGCTCAGTTACTGGGATTTTCACGCACAACCATTTCTAGGGTTTACAAAGAATGGTGTGAAAAGGGAAAAACATCCAGTATGCGGCAGTCCTGTGGGCGAAAATGCCTTGTTGATGCTAGAGGTCAGAGGAAAATGGGCCGACTGATTCAAGCTGATAGAAGAGCAACTTTGACTGAAATAACCACTCGTTACAACCGAGGTATGCAGCAAAGCATTTGTGAAGCCACAACACGCACAACCTTGAGGCGGATGGGCTACAACAGCAGAAGACCCCACCGGGTACCACTCATCTCCACTACAAATAGGAAAAAGAGGCTACAATTTGTAAGAGCTCACCAAAACTGGACAGTTGAAGACTGGAAAAATGTTGCCTGGTCTGATGAGTCTCGATTTCTGTTGAGACATTCAGATGGTAGAGTCAGAATTTGGCGTAAACAGAATGAGAACATGGATCCATCATGCCTTGTTACCACTGTGCAGGCTGGTGGTGGTGGTGTAATGGTGTGGGGGATGTTTTCTTGGCACACTTTAGGCCTCTTAGTGCCAATTGGGCATCGTTTAAATGCCACGGCCTACCTGAGCATTGTTTCTGACCATGTCCATCCCTTTATGGCCACCATGTACCCATCCTCTGATGGCTACTTCCAGCAGGATAATGCACCATGTCACAAAGCTCGAATCATTTCAAATTGGTTTCTTGAACATGACAATGAGTTCACTGTACTAAAATGGCCCCCACAGTCACCAGATCTCAACCCAATAGAGCATCTTTGGGATGTGGTGGAACGGGAGCTTCGTGCTCTGGATGTGCATCCCACAGATCTCCATCAACTGCAAGATGCTATCCTATCAATATGGGCCAACATTTCTAAAGAATGCTTTCAGCACCTTGTTGAATCAATGCCACGTAGAATTAAGGCAGTTCTGAAGGCGAAAGGGGGTCAAACACAGTATTAGTATGGTGTTCCTAATAATCCTTTAGGTGAGTGTATATATATATATATATATATATATATATATATATATATATATATATATATATAAAAATTTTCTGCTATGGATAAATTACCAAAAAGAAAAATAATAACAAACTCTCTTAAATTTTTTATTTGTAATACAGGCAAGGTGCAAAAGGCTTTTTATATGGGTGATTCATTCATGTGCTTCCATACTGAGTTGCACTATAGCACTGAACTTAATCTTTTAAGTTTACAGACCTCCATCAAACCACATTTAATGCATAAAATTACACCTGTCAGTGCAGAGCCCGTTTCATTAATACCATTTCCAGATCTGTGTAGAAATGCGCTTTAGAGCATGATAACACAAAAAGGCTGCACATCCACACTTAATTACAAGCTGCATGTTTTTTTCTTCTGCATCCATCAACAAGTTTTCCTATTTTTCAGATTAATTTGAGCATGCAAATTAGATTCGGAAATGGACGAAACAACTTTTAGCCCCCCTTGGATCACTGATTCAATATTCTAATGCAACTAGGAAGGGAAACGGAGATATGTTGTTAACAATTTCCTGTCAGCTAAGATTAATATGTGAAGACAGGCATATAGTGTAAAAGTAAAAATGCTGCTTTAGCCTAGATTAGTGTTAAATTGGTCCAAACACTCACTGTTTGGATATTAAGTATCAGCTGGACATGTTTCTGTGACTTCTAACAACTTCAAAGTGTCTTCCAAACCACACTATTAAGTCCATAAGATGGTATTAAAATCTTGCCTTTATTATCTCTGTTAATGTCCAGTCCTTGTCATCATAATCCCAATATCACTATTTGATGATCTGGGGAAATCTCGAGGCAACTCTTGTATTCTGTCTTAAAACATACAGTATTGAACATATTAAATACAGTGGCCATAAAAAGTATTTGGATACTTTTGTACTCTTAACTATGGGTATTTCACTGTTTCACTTACGTGTTGACAACTGTAAATTGTCAGAGTACATTTTGGCTTAATTTAGAACAATATATATACTCTTTTATCATTTAAACTTTGCTTTGTGAAATTGCTTGAAGAGTGTGCTTCTGCTGTATTTCTTTAAAATAATGCCATTTGGTCTGATATTTTGTTATATCATGCAACGACATTCAGATATTTTTTAAGTGTGTCTCAACTGTCCAAATACATTTTGGACCCCACTATATATGTGAACACACTGTATATTTTAGCAAAGCCATCCTTTTCTTACATGAATAAAAAGTAGTCTCTAATCAGCTCCCCCCTTTTGTCCATATTTTGAGACATAAGTCCATTAGCAGGCAAAGAACCAATTCCAAATATTACTTTGACATGCTATTTCACATGCCTGAGACAACAGCTATTTATGAAGTACTCAAATGCACCTCATACACCACTGCATAAGTGTAAGTGAACTGAGAGGCTATCCTTGAGTTCCAAGAAATGTGAGAAAACTGACCTCTGTCCATAGCTGGACTCCTTACGGCGACAATGCAAGGTCACAACCCTATGACCTTCTGTTCTTACATCTTGACTAACCATCCAGAGTGTGGGGTTACTGGGTCGGGCACCAAGGAACGCCACGCCATCTTTTAACTTCACCCTGCAGTGTATAAAAAAACAAAGAAAAATAAAATATTACTGCAATGCAGTCTTAAAGTCACAGATGCATAAGAATCAGAAAGGTAAGAACTTGTTTTTCTAAAAAAATTATAATTTCCAAAAGCAGTTTCTGCATTACTGAGTATTTGTTTGGTTGAATTCTTACTAACCCTGATGTACATTATGGCTATTCTGCCATTCAATGGCAAAGCACAGTACTACAGTAACTACACATTTGTGACACATTTAAACCACACATAGATCTGGACTTTGTGCAGGCCTGTCAATTTATTCCACACATGAATCAATTAATAATTTCTTAATAATAATGGACCTCACTTTTTGCATAGGGGCTTGAATTGAGAAAAAAAAAAAAAAGAAAAAAGAAGAGATTGAATGCTCTTAAGTTGATTTTATACACATGCAAGTAATGAGTCAAACCCTTCAATGACGGGTTGTCCACTTACCATTGAGCCATGTAGTGTACCATTTAAAAATCCCAGTTTATACATCTATGTATGACCCTCCACTTTCCATTTACATAGCATTCACTCACAGAAGCAGATTTACATAATATTGCACTACTTGAGTGTCAACCCCAGAGACCACTCTTCACAGGATCCATTGCTTTCTCCTATCAATCTGACCACTGAATGAAATGAGAGACTTATATGAAGCTGATTGAGTCCTGCAACTGTTTAAAGTACTTAAGTCTCTCTGTCTCTCGTCTATGGCCTACACTTGACCTACTGGATAACAATTCACATTGAGCTACCCATATAACAGGCACCTGATTAAAAACTATCATAAGCTTTCTTTTTTGCTAGCTCAAGAGCTCTCATAGTTGAGTTGTGCACAGTGGCAGGTTTTGTACACATCACTTATGTTCTGGCTAATCCACTTGGATAAATACAGAGCTAATACACAGACAAAAATAGTGCTTTTGCTGTAAGCACTAGAAATACCTTTCATTAATTAAATTATTTTTTTTTTCAAGTTTAAAGACTTAAAGTTTGTTAGTTAAAAAATAAAATGAAAATCAGACTGTGAAATTTATTAAAAAATCTCATTTTATGTTCTGTATAAGAAAAAAAAAGTCACAGGGGTTTAGAGCCAAATGAGGAAAATAATGACAGATTTTTATTTTTATATGAACTATTTCTTTGTACTAGTGTACTGTGACATAATATATATATATATATATATATATATATATATATATATATATATATATATATATATATCCCCGTCTGTCGCTCACTTCGACGTGGTGTCGAAGAAGCGTCACTAGGGGTCTCTCTTGAGCGCCGAAAGATACCTCTGATCTATGAAAAAAGACCAATGAGAGTTGGCGAACAGTATTTGCATACCCCGCCTCCGGATACGGATATAAAGGCGAGGGAAATACGCTCGTTCATTCAGTAATTTTCTTCGGAGCCGATGGTCGTGTGTATGCAGTCAGCTGCAAGTAACACAACTGATCCTGCTTCTGATCCTCTGACGCTCTGCTTTGCTGTTGGATTTACGGCGCACTACAGCGGCATTTTTTTTCACTGCCGGCGTGCAGTTTGCCCCTGGGCGCTTCGACAGCGCAGAGTTAAAAGAGTTGAAAGAGTGATTCTCTCCGTAAAAGAGTTTATTTCTCTGGCTCTTCAGAGCCGATGGTCGTGTGTATGCAGTCAGCTGCGAGTAACACAACTGATCCTGCTTCTGATCCTCTGACGCTCTGCTTTGCTGTTGGATTTACGGCGCACTACAGCGGCATTTTTTTTCACTGCCGGCGTGCAGTTTGCCCCTGGGCGCTTCGACAGCGCAGAGTTAAAAGAGTTGAAAGAGTGATTCTCTCCGTAAAAGAGTTTATTTCTCTGAAAGAGCATTACACAGCGGCGTTGAACGTCCTTTTCAGGACGCGTCTTTATAAAGATGTAATTTCCGCCCCTGTGTAGTTTCTGGATGCGGTGATTTCTCCCCACCTCTCTCGGTCATAAAACACTGTCTTGCATGCCTGGGCTGCGATCACACGCAGGCAGCGTTTTATGAATGGTTCATGTTCTCAGTGCGAGAACATAGCCATGGCAACATTGCGGTCGTGTGGCTTTCTTTTGTAATGAGAGAAAGCCGTTTCAGCCGCCCCCCGCACCTCGTCTCCTTCCTACGGGATTGACGCAGGCGCCGCGGGCGATGAACACGATTTGGGGACAATGACGGGCTCTGTTCGCTGGGTAAACCCCCTCGAACCTCCCGCCTCCCCGGCACGCTTGTTTGCTTCCGTCTGAGCTCGGGATGAGCATTCTCTCCAATGGTTCATCTTCTCAGTGTGAGAACATGGCCGTTATAGCATTGCGGTCGCACGGCTTTCTTTTGTAATGAGAAAAAGCCACTTCAGCCGCACCCCGCGCCTCGTCTCCTTCCTTCGGGATCGGCGCTGGCGCCGCAGGCGATTCAGGGAATATGACGGGCTCTGTTCGCCGGGTAAACCCCCTCGAACAGCCCGCCTCCCCGGCACGCTTGCTTGCCTCAGAATTGGATGACATCACCGCTGCATCGGAGAGCGTTACAGCGGCATCGGATGCTGATCGCTCGCCTGGGCCGCCACCTTCGGGTCTGCCGCCCAGCCTGAGCCTGACGCACGGAGATCCGCTATGCTTTCCCGGGCTACTTGATCGGTCCTGCGGGCAGGTGCGCCGCTCACAGCCACCCCCCCCCCCCGTTCCTTTCTTCCCGGACGTGCACGACGAGTTGAGCAAAGCAAAGGCTTCTTCGCTCCTCCGCTCTCACTACCCTTGCGGTCCCAGACCGCTTCCACTCTGCACGCCACGGCCCTTCCTGCAACCAACGCCAGGCCAAGGCACTTCAAAACTTGCACCTTGGGTAGTCCTGTTCTTGATGTGCTGCAGGAACTGCGCTGGATGACCAACCGCGCCCCCGGGCCACGGAGGTCAGAAGCGCCGGCACTCCAACAGGCGATGGCCACCCCTTGTGGTCCAGAAACGCACCTGTGGACTGGACCTGGTCGAAATGCGGGAGGCAGACAAGGCACACCTTCTCCCACACCCCAGTCTCCCAGCTCCGTCCATTCGGCGCCACCGTTGACGACTCTGCCCAGCAGTCCTCAGCGGTGAGGCAGACGGAGGCCACTGCACATCCTGCCCCGCCGCAAGCCTGCCGCCATGGGCCATGCCCCGTCTGCTCGCTGAGGGGCGTCCTCCTGTGGCTATGAAACACCCTGCTCCGCCTCAACCCTGGCCCAGCTCTCAGCCCCAGCGTCCAGCACTCCGCAGGAAGCGGACGCCCCGTCTCACGGACCCCCTCGAGGACCCGGAAGGCTCAAAGGCTGTCCGTAGACGTTCGACCCAGGGACCAAGATGTTAGCTCCGGAGGTGGTAAGACCGCTCCGTCCCCGGTGGAGGGCCGGGAGGAGAATTTTTTCTTGTAGAATTAATTTTCACATTCTCATATTCTCTGTAATGAGCTATTTCCTTTTGTCTCTGGGTCACCTGGCCCGCAAATGCCGTTCTCACGGCACTTTGCCCCGTCTTCAGCCCCACGACTCTTCCCCGGCCGGCCGGTTCTGACGAGTCCAGAGGATGCCCACCCAGGACCTCCTCCTCAGTCGCTAACCCGCCCCCTGCCAGGTGTGCGGAGCAAGGTAAGTGCTTGAGTCTCTTCTCAGCACCTCAGCCGCGGGTCGCCCTGTCGCCGCCCAACGCTGCCCTACCTGCTCTGCCCCGCTGCTCCGCCCCGCCGGGTACGTCAAAATTAATCGTCCCTTTGGTGCCCCTAGCGCAGAGGTTGGACGCGTGGCTTTCACTTCCCAACCCGTCTCGCTGGCTGGCCCGGACCATCTGACTCGGTTATGCAATTCAGTTTGCCAGGCCCGCCCCCTTCATGGGCATCTGTCCACAGTCCCTGCACGCGGAAATCGCGACTCTTCTGGCCAAAGACGCAATAGAGCCGGTCCCTCCAACCGAGATGAAGGAGGGTTTCTACAGCCCTTACCTCATCGTACCCAGGAAAGGCGGTGGCTTATGACCAATCTTGTACTTGCGAGTTCTCAACCAAGCGTTGCACAAACTCCCATTCAAAATGCTCACGCTTAGCCTGCATCCGGCATCTAGATTGGTTCGCAGCAGTAGACCTGAAGGACGCGCACTTCCACGTCTCCATCCTGCCTCGACACCGCCCCTTAAAAGTGCGGTTTACGTTCGATGGCCAGGCGTATCAGTACATGTCCTCCCCTTCGGCATGTCTCTGTCCCGCTCGTGAGAGTGACTATGCGCCCACAGAGACCAGGTGCTCAGGCACCTCAGCCGCTTGGGGCTTCAGGTCAACCGGGAAAAGAGCAAGCTTACTCCAGTTCAGAGCATCTCTTTTTCCGGGATGGAGTTAGACTCGGTCTCAATGTCGGCACGTCTCACCAGCGAGCATGCCCAGTCAGTGTTGAACTGCCTCGCCGCCTTCAGGCCAGGCAGAGCGGTCCCTTTAAAACTTTTCCAGAGGCTCCTGGGGCATATGGCGTCCTCCGCGGCGGTCGCGCCGCTGGGGTTGACACATATGACATCGCTCCAACACTGGCATCAGACCCGAGTCCCGAGACGAGCATGGCGCCATGGCACGCACCGGGTATCAATCACCCCCGCCTGCCGCCAAGCATTCAACCCCCGGACAGACCTCTGTTTCTTACGGGCAGGAGTACCCCTACAGCAGGAGTCCAGACGCGTCCTGGTCACAACCGACGCATCCAGATCGGGTTGGGGCGCCGTTTGCAACGGGCACGCAGCCTCAGGCCGTTGGAGAGGGGCCCAGCTGCGTTGGCACATCAACTGCCTCGCGTTGTTGACCGTCCTTTTTGCCCTGCGGAAGTTTCTCCCGTTAATTCGGGACGAACACATCCTAGTCGGGTTGGACAGCACCACTGCGGTCACGTACATAAATCGCCAAGGCGGCGTACGCTCCCGCCACATGTCACAACTTGCCCGTCGTCTCCTCCTTTGGAGCCAGCACCGACTCAAGTCGCTGCGTCCCACTCACATCCCCGGAAACCTCAATGTGACAACGGACGCGCTGTCACGATAACGCTTGCCTGGCGGAGAGTGGAGGCTTCACCCCCACTCGGTTCAGCTGATTTGGGAATGGTTCGGCAAGGCCCAGGTAGACCCCTTTGCCTCCCGAGAGACCTCCCACTGCCCACTCTGGTACTCCCGTTCAGAGGCTCCCCTCGGGGTAGATGTACTGGCACACAGCTGGCCGGTGGGGCTGCGCAAGTACGCATTCCCCCAGTGAGCCTTCTTGCACAGGTGCTGTGTAAGGTCAGGGAGGACAAGGAGCAAGTCACTCTCGTGGCTCCTTACTGGCCCACCCGGGCCTGGTTCTTGGACCTTGTACTCCTCGCGACAGCCCCTCCCTGGTGAATTCCCCTGAGGAAGGACCTTCTTTCTCAGGGACGGGGCACACTCTGGCATCCGCACCCAGACCTTTGGAACCTCCACGTCTGGCCCCCGAACGGGATGCGGAAGATCTAGCTGGTCTACCACCCACGGTCGTAGCCACGTTCAACCAAGCCAGAGCCCCTTCTACCAGGCAACTCTATGCCCTGAAATGGCATCTGTTCGTGAATTGGTGTTCTTCCCGGGGCAGAAGACCCACAGAGGCACGGTTAGGTCTGTGCTCCTGTTCCTACAGGAGAGGTTGGGGGGGAGGCTGTCCCCATCCACCTTGAAGGTGTATGTTGCCACTATCGCAGCTCACCACGACCCAGTAGACAGCAAGTCTCTGGGTAAGCACGACTTAATCGTCAGTTTCCCAAGAGGTGCCCGGAGGTTAAACCCCTCCCGGCCAAACCTGTTCCCCTCCTGGGATCTCTCGGTGGTCCTCGCCGGTCTTCAGAGATCACCCCCCCCCGAGTCGCTAGAATCAGTTGGCTCAGGGCCCTCTCCTGAAAAGACGGCCCAGCTGATCGCGCTCACTTCCATCAAGAGGGTCGGGGACCTGCAAGCGTTCCCTACTAACGACACTTGCCTGGAGCTCGGTCCGGCAGATACTCATGTGATCCTAAGACCTCGACTGGGCTATGTGCCCATGGTTCCTACCACGCCCTCTGGAGATCAGGTAGTGAACCTACAAGCGCTGCCCCGGGAGGAGGCAGACCCAGCCCTCTCACTGTCGTGTCCGGTACGTGCCTTGCGTGCCTACCTGGAACGCACCCAGAGCTTCAGGCGCTCTGAGCAGCTCTTTGTCTGCTTTGGAGGACAGCAGAAAGGGAACGCTGTCTCCAAACAGAGGTGTCTCACTGGGTGGTGGATGCCATTCAGTTGGCCTATCACACCCAGGCCATGCCACCGCGCCATTTCCCCCCACATGCCCAAAGTGGCCATGTGATGTATTTTGCCACCTTTACCTCCCCTGCTGGGCGGGTGTGGCCTCCGCAGGGTCTTTTCCCCCTGAAAGAATAGGAATAAGACCCCCTTCCCTCGATGCGGTAAGGGCCCCGGCTGCTCTTGCTCTATGCTGAGAAAACATAGAGAGAAAAGAGGCCCAGTCAGGCTTGGCCCGTTCCCTAGTTGGGAGCCTCACCTTGTTCCCCCCTGGGTAACCAAAAGGATGCTGACGCTTTTTCGGGTCATTGGGGAAGAGTACGTGCAGCCTGAACACAGTTGGCCGCTTGTGCACGTACAAACACCTGCCCGCTTCTGTGTCAGTAGTACACGTACACGGCTCAGCGCATGGCGAGTTTTGAAGTGGACCCCTAGTGTCGCTTCTTCGAGACGACATCAAAGTGAGCGACAGACGGGGAACGTCTCGGTTACGTATGTAACCTCCATTCCCTGATGGAGGGAACGAGACGTCGTGTCTTCCCGGCCACGTCGCTAAGCTTAGCCGCTGAGATGCCCGGAACACTCCCGGCTCCTCAGAAAAATCCTGAATGAACGAGCGTATTTCCCTCGCCTTTATATCCGTATCCAGAGGCGGGGTATGCAAATACTGTTCGCCAACTCTCATTGGCCTTTTTTCATAGATCAGAGGTATCTTTCGGCGCTCAAGAGAGACCCCTAGTGTCGCTTCATCGACACGACGTCTCGTTCCCTCCATCAGGGAACGGAGGTTACATACGTAACCGAGACGATATATATATATATATATATATATATATATATATATATATATATATATATATATATATATATATATTCCTTTTCCTCTACAACTTTTCTATCATCACCACATAATCTTTAATAGTATTTCTTCGTATGTATATTGTTTATCTTATATCTAGTTCATGTAGCATGCTTAATAACATATTAATTAATCTGATTAAAATAATTATTCAAGTGCCAGTTAATACTCATGGTATGAGAATTTAATGTTCTATACATAATATAAAAATTATATATATATATATATATATATATATATATATAATATATATATATATATATATATAGAGAGAGAGAGAGAGAGAGAGAGAGAGAGAGAGAGAGAGAGAGAGAAATTGGTACTTTAATTCACCAAAGTATCATTCAACTGATCATAAAGTATAGTCAGGACATTACTGATGCAAAAAACAGCACCATCATTATTTGAAAAAAATGCATTTTTGATCTCATCAAGACAGATCCCATTTCCAGCAGCCATTACTCCAACACCTTATTCTTGAGTAATCATGCTAAATTGCTAATTTTGTACAAGAAAATAACTTGCCATTATATCGAACACAGCTGAAAGCTATTTGGATCATTAAATGGAGCTTAATATTGTCTTTGTTTGTGTTTGTTTTTGAGTTGCCACAGTATGCAATAGACTGGCATGTCTTAAGGTCAAAATTAGGTAAAAAAAAACAAAACAGCTTTCTCTAGAAACTCATCAGTCAATCATTGTTTTGAGGAATTAAGGCTATGCAAAGGACAAAAAGGCTCTAACAAGGACAGAAAGAGATGTGGAAGGCACCGATAAAACAAGAGGATAAATACATCAGAGTTTCTAGTTTGAGAAATAGATGCCTCACATGTCCTCAGCTGACAGCTTCATTGAATTCTACCTGCTCAACACCAGTTTCATGTACAACAGTAAAGAGAAGACTCAGGGGTGCAGGCCTTATGGGAAGAATGCACTTTTGAAACAGAAATTCTAAAAGAAAATGTTAGGTTGGGCAAAGAAATATAGACATTGGACAACAGATAATTAGAAAAGAGTTTCATGGATCTTAACCCCATTGAGCTTTTGTGGGATCAGATAGACTGTAAGGTGACAATACAGTCAAATCTATGGCAAGTGCTACAGGAATCGTTGGGTTAAATGTCATCTGAGTATCTGGACAAACTGACAGCTAGAATGCCAAGGATATGCATAACTGTCACATGGAGGATTTTTTGATGAGAAGTCTTTGAAGTAGTTAAAGAAGTTCTGAAAAAAAATTCTAATTGTAATAGTACATTTTCACGTTATTAATGTCCATTGTGGTCAGTTGAATTCCACTTTGGTGAATAAAAGTACCAATTTCTTTCCATAAAAGCAAAATATCTTTTTATTTTAGATATATTATTTAATACTTTTGATGTATTTATTTATATGCAGACATGCAGTTAAAATTAAGTAATTTGATTATTAATTTCCACTGGTAAATGGCCTTTGCCTATATGATTATAAAGTAAGGTACTTGACGAAAATTGCTGTTAGGTAAATTATCAAATTTACAGATTAAGTTGATCTTTTCTTCATAACACATTTGTGAAACATTATAATAAGTAACCCTACAGTATACCTTTTTGTGATTTCATGGTGACAGTTGTTTATATTTATTTTGAGCTGTTTCAATTGCTTTGCAGTTTTCCAAAAGAGAGATGGATTAAATCGATGCTTGTTTGATCTTCCTTACATTCCCGGATGTCATCCTCGAATTCTGTGACCTGAATTTCTCAAGCCATATTTAACATACTGAATATTGAGAACTGAATTTCATGACCTAAAAGCCACCACTTGAATAATTAAAACTTGACAACCCAAATTTCCCTGTCTGTCGCTCACTTCGACGTTGTGTCGAAGAAGCGACACTTGAGGGGCGAATATACCTCTGATATATGAAAAAAGGCCAATGAGAAGTTGGCAGACAGAATTTGCATGTCCCGCCCCCGGACATACCGATATTATTCGGAGCCGATGGTCGTGTATGCAGTGAGCTGGGCGCTTCGACAGCGCAAACTAAAAGAGTGTTTGTTAAAAGAGTGATTTTCTCTAAAAGAGTATTTTCCTCTAAAAGAGCAATAACACAGCAGCGTTGAATGTCCTTTTCAGGACGCATCTTTTTAAAGATGCCTTTCTGCCCCTGTGTAGTTCCTGGATGCAGTAGAGTGCTCTCCACTTCAGATGGCCACAGGCGCTGTCTCCTGTGTCTGAGCTGCGATCACACCGAGGCAGTGTTTGTGGATGGTTCATGTTATCATTGTGAGCGACATGACCATGGCAACGTTGCGGTCGCGGCTTTCCTTCTTCCCACGGGATTGAGGTTAATGCGGCTGGCGATGGAGTCGATTTGGGGATGGCAGCGGCTGCCACTTCACCGGGTACATCCCTGCGAACAGCCCGCCCCGTGGCACACTCGTTGACTTCCGTCTGGGCTCAAAGCAACAGGGGCTCGCCTCACAGTCAGCCTGCCAATCCTCTGGAGCCCCTCGAGCTGGATGGGCTCGCCGCTGCATCGGAGAGCAGTCCGGCATCTGAAGAGGATGACTCGTCTGGGCTGCCACCTTCTGACCAGCACACTCAAGCTGAGGCTGACGCCCAGATGTCCGACATGCTTGCCCGGGCCGCCGCCAGCATGGGCTTGGACTGGAACCCTTCATCCTCCCAATAGCCATCGTGGCTGGATGATTGGTTCCTTGGGTCTGTGCGTCGCTCACGGCCATGCCCCCCCCCCGGTCCCTTTCTTCCCAGAGGTGCATGATGAGCTGACGACTGCATGGAGAACACCCTTCTCCACTCGTCAAAAAGCCCCTCGCTCATCCGCTCTCACCAGCCTCAATGGCGGAGCGGCCAACGGGTACATGGCGATTCCCCAGGTGGACAGGGCGGTTGCGATCCACCTATGCCCCGAGAACGCTGCCACCTGTCAGGGTCGCCCTGTGCTCTCCTCCAATTGGGTTGGGGTGCCGTGTTCAATGCAGCTGCGGGCCGTTGGAAGGGGGTCCCGCTGTGCTGGCACATCAACTGCCTAGAGTTGTTGGCTGTATTCTTTGCCCTGCAGAGATTTCTCCCACTAGTTCAGGGCAAACACATCTTGATCAGATCAGACAGCACCTCAAGTCGCTGCGTGCCTCTCACATCCCTGGCAACCTCAATGCGATGGCGGACGCGTTGTCACGACAACGCTTGCCCAGTGAAGAGTGGAGGCTTCACCCCCAGTTGGTCCAGCTGACCCACCTCCCACTGCCCACTCTGGTATGCCCGAACAGAGGCTTCCCTTGGGGCAGATGCACTGGGTGGTGGACACCATTTCATTGGCCTATCGCACCCAGGCCGTGCCCCCCCCTACGGGTCCAAGCACACTCAACAAGGAGTTTTGCGTCTTCATGGGCACTGGCCAGAGGCACCTCCCTGGCAGACATATGCAGAGCAGCGGGTTGGGCAACACCTAATACCTTTGTGACATTCTACAATCTCAGGGTAGAGGTAGCAGCGTCCCGTGTTTTCTCAGGTCCGAGGCAGTAGAACTCGGTAACACGCTGATGGACTGACTGGGTGAATCGCTTGCAGTGTCTTTTCCCCCTTAACACCGTGCGCTTTTTTTTCCCAGGAGATCCCACTTGCTCGGCTCCCTGGTTGATTCCTCCCTAGCCCTCGGGGTCCGTAATTCGGTGGAGGAATTCGGCGACCCAATCGACTGCGGATACTCAAATCTACCCTGTACTGGAATAGGTGCTCCACAGGTCAGGGCTCCTATGTGGACTTCCCCCTGTGTGTATTTTCCATGGTACAGCCCCCTTACGAATGAGTCCGCGTCTCCCTTTGACAGTTAACGCTGCCCCACGGTCGACGTGTCTGTAGCAACTCCTCCCTCCAAAGAGGCGGGATCTACCACCGTGTTCATTTCCCACATGTGACCTAAAAATGCATGTGGTGTATTCACCACTCTTAACTCCCCCCCCCAAAGGGCAGGTGTGGTCTCCGCAGGATCTTTTCCCTGAAACTGGGTAAGACCCTCTTCCCCGGTGCGTGTAAGGGCCCCAGCCATTTACTTTATGCGAGAAACATAGAGAGAAAATAGGCCCGGCTTGGTTCGGCCTATTGCCAGGTTGGCAAGCCTTGTTCCCCTGTCTAGGGTAACTATAAGGATTTTGTGGGGCATTGGGGAAGGGTACGTGCAGTCTGATACAGCTGGTCGTTTTGGCACGCTCGTGTGCCCTCTCGTGCTCGTACCTGCCCGCTCGTGTGTCAGCAGTACACGTACATGGCTAAGCGCATAGCGTGATTTTAATTGGACCCCTATTGTCGCTTCTTTGACACAACATCGAAGTGAGCAACAGACGGGAACATCTAGGTTACGGATGTAACCTCCGTTGCCTGATGGAGGGAACAAGACATTGTGTCCTCCCGGCCAGATCGCTGAGCCACGCCACTGTTGTGTCCGGACCATTTCCGACTCCTCAGAAAAATCCTGAATGAACCAGATGTATTTCCCCGCCTTTATATCCGTATGTCTGGGGGCGGGACATGCAAATTTTGTCTGCCAAATTCTCATTGGCCTTTTTTCACAGATCAGAGGTATATTTGGCGCTCAAGAGAGACCCCTAGTGTCGCTTTTTCGACACAAGGTCTCGTTCCCTCCATCAGGGAACGGAGGTTACATCCGTAACCTAGACGTTCTATGAGGTAAATTCACAAAATTATTTTAAATGTTTAAAATAAAAATGTAAATTTTATTAATATTTTTTTATTTTGTTTTCAATAACATCAAATTACACTTAAGTCTATTTCCAAGGTCATGAATTCAAGGGCTTTTTTCAAATTCAAGTTCTGGTGATATTAATCTAACGGCATAATGTACTAGTTGTTAGTGAGTAAGATTTATCCTGAAATATCGTACACAACAATGTTAGTGAATTTTCCCCTCAGATTTCACATCAGATAGCCTAGTTAAGCTATTAGATCCTGTTGTGACAAAGTGACTCTGCACTCCTATTATCTTCAACTCATGTCCCAAATAAAATTACCTACACAGCATGAATTCACATATCTAAATTTGCCATGCAGCTCTAAGAGTTAGATTGTCTGTAGCAAAAAAAAATAAAAATAGTATCCAATATCCGTGTACACACCAAAAATTGCACAAAGGAATAATACTCTAACAGAAAGAGCGACAAGAGAGAGAGGCATAGAATTTGGGCCAATTTATCCAGACACAATAGCGTGTCATCAGTAATGAAAAAGAAAAGTGGATCTGAGCTCAAATAGATTCCATTCTCTCCATGCTCTGAACTGCTTAAGGCCAACAGAGGTAAAAGAGGAAACAGAGGTAGCACGTAATAGAGGGACACAGCAGACCACAGGCCAGTAATAGGATGAAAAATTGTAGAAAAGGCTTGGTTGGGGGTGAGACCACATTAACATGTGACAGGGGGCCCTAATTGATCCAGTGGGGATAACAGATGGAGAGGTACCCAAAATGAGTGAAGTCTAGCTCAGCCACACATTCTTCATCACCAGCCTCCTCTGATCCATGCAGACCAACCCTCTGATTCATAATTGGTTTCACCATTGAATGTCAATGTACGTTTGTTCAAGCACACAGTGGTTCATTAAATATGTAAGATCTGGTCTGTGAACAGATGTAGTCAGATGGAGAATAATGAGCTGAGGGATGGGACAGCAGGTCTGAGAACAGTTAAGCATGACTATTGTACACTATAGAATTAAGAGATGGGATATCACTACATGCATGTCTTGCTATAATTAGCTAATGTTTATTTTTCATCTGCTTTCTCAAAGAACATGGGCTAGGGATGTAAATTATTTTCAAATGGATGGCTTACATTTATGTACTGTAAGACACAAGTGTAAGACACATTAGAACCTAACAGTTCCAGAAATAAAAGTAAAAAGTAAAATTTGATGTTGAACACTACGAAACAAACGTTTCCAGACAGAAGTTGTAACTGTTTAAATAGGATCTACATCCCAATTAACATCTGAATTTGTGCTCACTGTTTAAATGTAATCTCTATTTGATTCAGAGATAAAGTTGACAAGAAATAAGCAGACCAAATAAACTATTAATCATCATTTAGATATCATATAAACCCCATTTAGATACCACATCTTAAATCACAATGTAATGTTAATGAATTGGAAGAATTGTTAACTATTTGCTCTATGCGTCTGTGCTGGTGAGCAGTTGCGGCTTCGGTGAGAGTGCATTCATTGTCATGAAAACAATGCTAATGACAAGTTTGTGCATAGTGATGAGCAACATCACTGGGGGGTATTGCATGTCCCCCACATCTGCTACACTCTTGATTAGAGCACAAGACAATAGTCCATATCAGTGGTTGGTCTTTGACTAACATGCTGAAACTCTAAAGGGTGGCAGATTGTAGATCAGCACATTATTAATGTAACATATTCTCTGCAGAAGTGTAATACCCATGTGACTAAACTGAAGTCTGCAAATGATGCTCTTTGCATACTTCATAATGCATTAAGAAATTGTCTGCAGCTCACACATTATCAGGGTAGAACAACAGGCAATTACAGAACTACTGCAATATAACAGAAATTAAAGTCAAAGTCAACCAACATTCTCATAAACTAACTAGTACAATATGCTGGTCAATTTTCTATGGCTTATTTATTAATGCTAAATGTATTGGGCGATGAAGGGAAGTTTCTTTTTCAAAAGAGCTCAATCCTGGTAATGGAGAGTTGCCTTGTATCCAGCTGAACCAGTCAATCAAGGTCTTTGGGTTCTTTTGAAGATCTCATGCCAAATTTGTTAGAACATAACTCTGCAGTAAAGTGTATCTTCAAGAGTAGGGTTTTGTCCACCTTTTTACTGGGGAATCAGATGTGGGTGTGACTTCTGCCATAAGTCATTCTGGCTCCAGCTGCAGTTATTATTGACCTTGTTTACAGCTGGTATTAGGATGTGTTTCAAATGATTAGATCATTCAAATGGTCAGCGATAAATATACTTGTAATCAGATGAAAAATGTTTTGTGATTGGATAACAAAAACACATATGGAGGTAGTCAAAAACATGTGACCACATCAAATTTGAGGTGTAAATGCTATCCTGATGCGTCCCAGATGGGAGCAAGGCGCCACCTCTCAACTGTCATTCAACCGCTGCATTGAATAAGAGTTTAAACTTAGCAGGATACGGTTGGCTTTAAAGAAATAACCATCTGATCTGAAATTTTGAAAAAGCAATTACATACCCAAGCACGAGAACTTCACACATCTTCTTCAATGCATCTGATATCAACATGCAAAGAAACAGACAGAACCACACACCTGAAGCTCAGCTAACACAGGTACTCCACTAAAATAACAGAGAAATTTGCTCTTAATGTCACATTTGTACTAGGGGTGTGCAGTGAAGCCATTATATGTATTTGTATCTGTTCATATGACAAAAATATATTGATTTTTCTCTGTATTTGGTGTGTGCAGCAGTGTGTCAAAGCTAAATGAAATGGCCATTTTTTTATAGGTTACTCTTACATTTATAGTTTCTATTAATAAAACATGCGTTATATATGCCTTTTCATAATAATAATAATAATAATAATAATAATAATTATTATTATTATTAATATTATTTGTATTATTATCATTATTATACAACTATTATTTAAAAATATATGATTTCATTCTGTTTTTTCTTCTTGCCAGATGAAGCTGAATTTGTCGGCTACATTAACTGTGGAATATGTTGTTAACTGTGGTTTCTCCTAGTATTTCTAAAACTGTCACAAGTCTGTCTCCCTCGTGTTTACTAGGACTCTTATTATTTCCCATCATGCACTGCCCTCATCACTGCCATCTGTTCCACATTGTTCTCACCTGATTTCCATTCCCTCATTAGCTTTTGTTTGTATTAATACCCATTAGTTTTGCATTAGTTTGTCAGTTCTTGCTTGTAGTTGTTTTGAGTTCCCATCTGAATGTTATAATTTTAATTAAAACCTGCACATAGATTCTACGTCTCCTGTCTCATCTCAGCAAACATTTGTTACTGAAGAAATGACCAAACATGGATCTAGTGGCTGTTCCGTATCCTGCTTATCAAGCAAGGGGACATTCCAGTTGAGGATCATGCCTGTGAGTTCTTAGAACTCTTGAATTTATTGCACTATCCAGACCGCTCTCTGCTGGGTTTTTTTCGGACCAGTCAGAATAGTGTACTGAAGGAACTGATGCCACCTGCTGATCCTCACTGGACGGTGAATCTTGAGAAGGGTCTGGAACTTTACAGTTCCCCTTCCACAGTAGATTATGGTGGGAACCCTGGGCCAAAACCTGCATCCACAGCTCCTTGCTCCAAGCCTTATATGGCTTCTTGCTCCAAGCCTTCCACGGCTCCTTGCTCCAAGCCTTCCACGACACCTTGCTCCAAGCCTTCCACAGCTCCTTACTCCAAGCCTTCCATGGCAAATGGGCCAGCGCTCATGCCTGTAGCCTCAATCATCCCAGAGCCAATGCCTGTGGCCTCGCCCTCTCCCGTAACTATGTTCCCAGCTGTCCAGAAAAGGAGATGGAAAAGGACACCTTCTCCCCAGTCTCTGCCCATGCTGATGACCACGGCGGTCGTTCCCAAGTCTCTGCCCATGCTGATGACCACGGATGTGGTTACCCAGTCTCTGCCCATGCTGACGACCACAGAAGTCTTTCCACAGTCTCTGCCAGTGCTGATGATGACAGAGGTTGTTCCCAAGTTTCTGCCCATGCTCACAACCACAGAGATTGTTCTCCAGTTGCTGCCAGGAGCCTCACATGGCTCCGCCTTCCATGACACCACCCTCGAGTCTCCCACGGCTCCTTCCATGGCTCCGCCCACAGAATCTTCCACGGCTCCACCCTCACTGTACACCCCTCCTCCAGTAGCTCTGCCTCCTGAACCAGTCCCAGCCCTGTGGCCACCCTCTAGGCCTCCTGATCCGGTTTCCACCCTGTGGCCACCCCCCAGGCCTCCTGACCCAGTATTGGCCCTGTGGCCACCCCCAGGCCTAATGACTCAGTCTCGGCCCTCTGGCCACCTCCTCATCTTCTGGGTTCCCTTACTCACCTGTATCATCTTGCCCTTCTCAGACATCTTTGGGGTGCTAGGAGTAACCCTTTAAAGGGGGGGGGGATTTCAAGCACACATTTTGCAGTGAATAATAAATACAATTTCAATCATTAAAAGAAATGAAAATAAAATCAATATAGCCTACAAACAGTAGGTTGATATGATAAGACACCATAATTTAGCTTAATAATAATGTTAAATTTATATAGCGCCTTACCAGAGGTAACACAGTTTAAAGAAGAAGAAAAAAAGACGGAGTTCCACGTCTGTCGCTCACTTCGACGTGTGTCAAAGAAGCAACACTAGTGTTCTCTCTTGAGCGCAGAATATGCCTCTGGTCTATGAAAGAAGGCCAATGAGAAGTTGGCAGACAGTATTTGCATACCCCGCCCTGGACATACCCGTAAAAAAGCGGGGAAATACGTAGAATACATTCAGAAATTTTCTTCGGAGCCGATGGTTGTACTGCAGCGAGCTGCGAGTCACACACCCGATCCTGTTCCTCTGACGCTCTCTGCTGTTGGATCTATGGTGCACTGCAGCGGCTTTCTCCTTCCTTGCACGGAAGTGCAATTTGCCCCTGGGCGCTTCAATAGTGCAATAGCATATTAAAAGAGTGATATTTCTTTTAAACACAGCGCAAAACACAGCGGCGTTGAACGTCCTTTTCAGGACATGTCTTTATAAAGATCCCATTTCCACCCCTGTGTAGTTTCTGGATGCGGTGATTTCTCCTCACCTCTCACGATCATAAAAGCTGCCTCGCGTTCCTGGGCTGCGATCACACGCAGGCAGCGTTTTATGAATGGTTCATGTTCTCAGTGCGAGAACATAGCCATGGCAACATTGCGGTCATGGCTTTCTTTTGTCATGAGGGAAAGCCACTTCAGCCACCCCCCGCGCCTCGCCTCCTTCCTACGGGATTGGGGCAGGTGCCGCATGCGATGAAGGTGATTTGGGGACAATGACGGGCTATGTTCGCTGGGTAAACCCCCTCGAACACCCCGCCTCCCTGGCACGCTTGCTTGCTTCCGTCTGAGCACAGGATGAGTGATTTCTCTCCAATGGTTCATGTTCTCAGTGCGAGAACATGGCCGTTCCAGCATTGCGGTCGCTGCTTTCTTTTGTCATGAGAGGAAGCCACTTCAGCCATTCCCCAGGCGATAAAGGTGATTTGGGGATAATGACGGGTTGCGTTTCGCCGGGAAAACCCCCTCGAACCACCCGGCTCCCCGGCACGTTTGCTTGCTTCAGAATTGGATGACATCACGGCTGCATTGGAGAGTGTTACAGCATCATCTGATGCTGATGACTTGCCTGGGCCACCACCTTCGTGTCTGCTCGCCCAGCCTGAGTCTGACACACAGAGGTCCGCTATGCTTTCCCGGGCTACCGTGAGCACGAGGCTAACCGGCAACCCCCCCCCCCCCCCCCCCCTCGGCTACTTGATTGGTCCCGCTCACAGCCGCGCCGCTCACAGCCGGTTCCTTTCTTCCCGGACGTGCATGACGAGTTGAGTAAGCCGCAGCTTCCTCGCTCCTCCGCTCTCACTACCCTCAAAACTTGCACTTGGGTAGTCCTGTTCTTGATGTGCTGCAGGAACTGCGCTCGATGACCAACTGCGCCCCCCGGGCCACGAAGTCCAGAAACGCAATCTATGGACTGGATCTGGTCGAAATGCGAGAGGTTGACAAGGCACACCTTCTCAAATGCCCCCGTCTCCCAGCTCCATCCATTCGGCAGTGCCGTTGACGACTCCGCCCAGCAGTCCTCAGCGGTGAAGCAGACGGAGGCCATTTCGCATCCTGCCCCGCCGCAAACCTGCCGCCATGGGTCATGCCCTGTCTGCTCGCTGAGGGCGTCCTCCTGCGGCTATGAAACACCCTGCTCCGCCTCAACCCGGGCCCAGCTCTCAGCCCCAGCATTGAGCACACAGCAGGAAGCAGTTGCCCCCTGTATCACGGACCCCCTCGAGGATCCGTAAGGCTCCCAGGCACTCTGGAGACGCTCGACCCAGGGACCAAGACGTTAGCTCTGGAGATGGTAAGATGGTAAGACGCGTGGCTATCACCTCCCAACCCATCTCGCTGGCTGGCCTGGACCATCTGACTCGGTTACGCAATTCAGTTTTCCAGGCCTCCACCCCCCTTCACGGGCGTCCGCTTCTCTGCATTACACGGCGAACATGCCAAGTCCCTGTGCGCGGAAATCGCTACTCTCTTACTCAAAGACGCAATAGAGCCTATTCCTCTAACCGAGATGAAGAAGGGTCTCTACAGCCCTTACTTCATCGTACCCAAGAAAGCCGGCGGCTTATGACCAATCTTGGACTTGCGAGTTTTCAACCAAGCGTTGCTCAAACTCCCATTCAAAATGCTCAGGCAGAAACACATTCTAACCTGCGTTCAACATCTAGATTGGTTCACAGCGGTAGACCTGAAGGACGCGTACTTCCATGTCTCAATTTTGCCTCGACACCGACCCTTCTTATGGTTCGTGTTCGACGGCCAGGCATATCAGTACAAAGTCCTCCCCTTCGGCATGTCTCTGTCCCCTCGTGTCTTCACAAAAGTCGCAGAGGAAGCCCTTGCCACGCTCCGAGAAGCCGGCATCCGCATACTCAAGTACCTTGACAACTGGCTCATTCTGACCCACTCACGAGAGTTACTATGCGCTCACAGAGACCAGGTGCTCAGGCACCTCAGTCGTTTAGGGCTTCAGGTCAACTGAAAAAAGAGCAAGCTCAACCCGGTCCAGAGTATCTCTTTTCTCGGCATGGAGTTAGACTCAGTCTCAATGTCAGCACACATCACCAACAAGCATGCGCAGTCAGTGTTGAGGTGCCTCACCACTTTCAGGCCGGGCACAACGGTCCCCTTAAAACTTTCCCAGAGGCTCCTGGGGCATATGGCAT
The DNA here is from genome assembly GCA_032164185.1 of Moxostoma hubbsi. Classification (NCBI taxonomy): domain Eukaryota; kingdom Metazoa; phylum Chordata; class Actinopteri; order Cypriniformes; family Catostomidae; genus Moxostoma; species Moxostoma hubbsi. Next base: position 14,608,631 of record JAVLUX010000046.1, read on the forward strand.
TTTCCATGGCGGTTGCGCCGCTGGGGTTGATGCATATGAGACCGCTTCAGCACTGGCTTCAGACTCGAGTCCCGAGATGAGCATGGTGCCGCGGCACGCATCGTGTGACGATCACCCTCGCCTGCCGCCATACACTCAAACCCTGGACAGACCTCTACAGGCAGGTAGGCTGTCTCCTTCCACCTTAAGTGTATGTTGCCGCTATCGCAGCTCACCACGACCCAGTAGATGGCAAGTCCTTGGGTAAGCACAACCCAATCATCAGGTTCCTAAGAGGTGCCCGGAGGTTGAACCCCTCCCGACCAAGCCTGTTCCCCTCCTGGGATCTCTCAGTAGGTCCTCAAGGGCCTCCAGAGACCCCTTCGAGCCACTAGAATCAGTTGGCTCAGGGCCCTCTCTCTAAAGACAGCCCTGCTGATCACGCTCGCTTCCATCAAGAGGGTCGTGGACCTGCAAGCGTTCTCTGTTAGCGACACCTGCCTGGAGTTCGGTCCAGCAGACACATATGTGATCCTAAGACCATGACCAGGCTACGTGCCCAAGGTTCCTACCACGGCCTTTAGCGACGAGGTAGTGAACCTGCAAGCACTTCCCAGGAGGCAGACCCAGCCCCTTCATTGCTGTGTCTGGTTCGTGCTTTTGCGTACCTATTTGGACCGGACACAGAGCTTTAGTTGCTCTGAGCAGCTCTTTGTCTGCTTTGGGGGACAGCGGAAAGGGAACGCTGTCTCCAAACAGAGGCTCTCTCACTGGGTGGTGGATGCCATTTCATTGGCCTATCGCACCCAGGCCCCCGCCCCCCCCCCCCTGCGGGTCCAAGCACACTCAACAAGGAGTATGGCATCCTCGTGGGCACTGGCCAGAGGCACCTCCCTAGTAGACATATGTAGAGCAGCGGGTTGGGCAACACCTAATACCTTTGCAAGATTTTACAATCTCAGGGTTGAGTCAGTATCGTCCCATGTTTTCTCAGGTCCGAGCCGGTAGAACTCACGATGACGATCTGAGGGAATCGCTTGCACCTGGCACCCTTTCCCTCGGCCGAGGTAAAACTGTCCGCTTTCTCTCCCAGGAGATCCCACCCACCCAGGTCCCTGGTTGATCCTCCCTAGCCCTGTGTGTCCACAATTCAGCGGAGGAATTCACCGACCCAATCCACTGCGGGTATCTCAAATCTACCTTGCACTGGAAAAAGTGCTCCACAGATCAGGCCTCCTACACGGACTCCTCCTGTGTGCATTTCCGCGGTATGTCACCTTACGAGCTGACCCGCGTCTCCCTTAGGCAGTTTTCGCTGCCCTCCGGTCACTATGCTGTAGCAACTCCCTCCTCCTGTACTGCGCCACGTTCCACATGTTGCCTAAAAAAACCCATGTTATGTATTCGCCACCTTTACCTCCCCTTTTGGGCAGGTGTGGCCACCGCAGGGACCCCCTTCCCTCGATGCCTGTAAGGGCCCCGGCTGTTCTTGCTCTATGCCAAGAAACATAGAGAGAAAAGAGGCCCAGCCAGTCTTGGCCCGTTCCCAGGTTTACAAGCTTCGCCTTGTTCCCCTCTAGGGTAACCAGAAGGTTTCCAATGACTTTTTTGGGACATTGGGGCAGGGTACGCACAGTCTGACACAGTTGGTTGCTTGTGCACATGAAATACCTGCCAGCGCATGCCAAGATTTTAAGTGGACCCCTAGTGTCGCTTCTTCGACACGACGTCAAAGTGAGCAAAAGACAGGGAACGTCTCGATTATGTATGTAACCTCTGTTCCCTGATGGAGGGAATGAGACGTCGTGTCTTCCCGGCCACGTCGCTGAGCCGAGTCTCTGCAGTGGCCGTACCATTTCCGGCTCCTCAGAAAAATCCTGAATGTATTCGACATATTTCCCTGCTTTTATACCCTTACGTCCAGGGCGGGGTATGCAAATACTTTCTGCCAACTTCTCATTGGCCTTTTTTCATAGACCAGAGCCATATTTGGTGCTCAAGAGAGACCCCTAGTGTCGCTTCTTCAACACAACGTCTCGTTCCGGAGATTACATACGTAACCAAGACGTTTCAGTTTCTACGTTTTACATAAGGAGAAATATTCAGAATAGATGAACACTATGGATCATTTAAACCATTTTGGAGCATTTTAACTTTCAGAATAAAGTCTTAATCAGTTAATTACTTAATCACTGATGTGGATATTAATGTGGTAAACTTTAAAAGATAGATTGACCAGCTCCAACGTGAAATCATAATTTCAGGTCAGGAATTTAACATCGCACACAGGTTCCCCTTCTGTCACTCACTCAACGTTGTGTTGATGTAGTGACACTAGGAGTCGTTCTTGAGAGCCCCGAAAACCTCTATTTTTTTTAGAAAAGGCCAATGACAATTGGCGAGTGGAATTTGCATGTCGCTCCCCTGGACATACTTACTCAAAAGGAGAAGGAAATCTCACTCTCATCAGTTTTTTTTCTTCGGAGCAGAACGGTTGTACTATCAGTGAGCAGAATACTACTGCTGTTCGAATTCACCTCTTAAGAAGCGTATGCTGTTGGATACGTCGCATTTCTAGCAGCTTTCTCTCCTTCTGCATGACAAGTGCAGATTTCACCCCTGGGTGCTTCGACAAGGCTAAAAGAGTGTATATTCCTGCTAAAGTATATATTTTCTCTATTAGAGCACACACATTGATGTTGAATGTCTTTTTAAAGATGCCTTTCCATCTTTGTGTGATTTCTGGATGCATCTCGAGTCCCGAGATGGGCATGGCACCGCGGCATACATCGTATAGCCATCACACCGCTTTGCCACCACTTATTCAGCTCTTGGAAAGACCTCATATTTTTGTGGGCAAAAATTATTTATATATTTAATATTTATGAATCTGTGCAGACAATATTTCTAAAGTGTGTCTTGACTCTGTCTCTGTTAATTGTGCATGTCTGGAGCTAGTCAAGTGTAACATTAACTAAGATACGTCATATACACTTTCCACTTCTTGAAATGTTTATGTTAATGTAGGGCCATAACCACAATATACATTGAAGAGGACAAGTCCCCCCAATAATCAGATATGGCCAGACCCCAGTCCATTATGCACTGCAGTGTAATTGTCATTAAGTTGTTGCAGGAATAACATCATGGTATTCTAACACCACTCATCAATGTCATTTGAGATAAATAAAATAAATGAAGGCTGTCAGAAGCTAAGCGGGAACCTTGTGGCATGCATCAGCAAGCAGGTGAGTGTTAGTGTCATGTAAGATCAAAATAAAATTGCAATATGTGCCCACTGTTTTATGATTGAAACGTTGAACCGACCAAAGTAATTTTATTCTATATTTAATGATATTATTCATCATTTGGTAAAATTCTTTTTGAATTGAAAATATGTCATGAACAGTATGTGATTCGCATGTCATTCATAATTGTAAATGTAAATCATTAATGGAGCAGTTGTCATCATATCAGGCTTAAGACAAAGAGTGTGTATATTGTAAAGGAATTGAATGAATGTGGTAATCTGGCAAGCTTTTGAAGTAGCTTTTAAGAAAATTAATTTGACATTATCTAAGACAATTACCTATGCAAAGTAGGGCATTGTCACCCTCAAATTAGAACTAGAACATGTAAGACCCGTGACTTATATTCTAAATGCAAATATTATTAGGTAATAATTTAAAATCAATTTAACGTTTTCTAAATAATTTATTTCTGTATTTAATAACATTTTTGTGTTTTGTGCAACATCTCCTAAGAAAAGAGATGATTTTATTTTGAGTATGTCCTTGTCAGGTCTGTGCTCAAAAAATTATCCACCGTTTCAAAGAGAAATTCACCTAAAAAGTGAAAATGTACTTCTACACTCATTTACACAATTACTAATCCCATTTGTTGTTAATATTCCTTGGCACATCAAAATGTATACTTTAAGACGCTCAATTCCATAGAATAGCCATTTATAGTATGCAAGAGCTGTCAAGCTTCAAAAAGGACAAATACTAGTGAGTAAGATGCATGTTTTTGCTTTAAAATACCACATCCAAAAGTGGTGCAATTGTTAAAGGGTTACTTCAGGATTTAGCATTAAGCTTTGTATCAGTAGAAAACCAAGCGCCCCCCCCCCCCCCCATATCCCCCGAGAGGAGAGATTTATGTATTTTTAGTCTGGAAAAAAATCCTCCGATGACGCAAAAATCGTCATTTTGCATCATCGGAGGATTTTTGGGCCAGGGGCTTAAAACTACAGCCAGTATTCTGCATGTTTTCACCACGCCCATATGGGGCGGGATCTCACTCACAGAATGTGAAGATAGTGTCAGCCATCTTTCTGTAGAAGCTAAGCTAACAGGCTCTTGCTCTGTGTAGAAAGTTTGTATACAAGTAGGCTAATCACGATGGCGGAAGGTAGTTTTGAAGTTGAAATGGCAGAAGGGGATTTCGAAGATCTGTTGTGAGAATCTGATGCTCGCGGCTACCTGTACGAGCCGCAATACAGCGATGAACAGTTGCGGGAGATGGAGGAACAAGAGGCGGCCGGAGCAGCTGCTGTAGCAGGGGAGCAAGACCTGCTTGGCAGGCAGGAGGAAGAGCCCGGCCAGACTCGAGTTGGGTCGGACTGGTGGTGTCAGTGCTCTCGCTGTGCGCCTATGGAAACAGATAGAGAGTCCTATTGCTGTCGCGAATTTCAGCGATGCAATTTTCTTCTGGACGAGATCGCTGAATCCGCTGATGAAACTGCACCACTAACTTGAGCATGTATAACTGAGCACCCAAGTTTTGTACCACACATGGACAGGGGAGTCCTGGAAACTTATTTTAGGATCCCGAAGATAAATTGGAAACGCCAGCCAAAGCCCGCAGGGACAAACGGACGGCTTAGTGTAAAGTGAGTATTTTGTTTGTTTTTCTTTTTGTTACTAAGACGTCATGTACAGAGTTTGGACACCCGGAATTATCATAATGTCCTTCCCGTGTAGTCAGTCAATTTATCAACTAACTCAGGATTTATAGAGTCACGATGTATCAAATTTTCAGATACTGCCGCCTGTAACTGGTAGGCATGGTTTGGGAGTGGCCATGTAAGGGCAGCAAAGCAAGTGCATTCTGGGAGTTGTTGTCTTTCAGCCACATGTGTAAAAAATACATTTTCTGCTTTTCTCAGTCTAGAATGCTTCAAATTCAAAAATATTTTCACATTTATACTATATAAATGACCAATTTTAAATACACATTCATCTTCCCAGAGGTGAAGTATCCCTTTAACTGTGCAACAGTCGCTGCACACTTTTCTCTTAATATTGCAACACTGTTTATATACAAGAGTGCCTCTGCACTCGCTGTTGCTTTTGCCTGTGAAAATGTGCTGTCATTTGCTCAGTTTTTCAAGGAAATCTCGAGAAATAATACATTTTTTAAAACTTTATAAAATTGATTATCCTGCAACACGATTACTAAAAATAATCTGCAGCATATAGAAATGTTAAAAGATTTAAGACTTGACTTGAACAAAAAATAACAAATCTATGACTTGATCTTGTCATGTTGTCATCTTGACATGTCTGGACACACTCCCAAAGCAACAACCCACTGGTGTTTTTGGCTGCAATAAGCAGATTTCTTCCTCATCAGTGAGCTTTTTAATAAAAAAAATATATATATAAAAAATCCAAACAAGATGTGAAGTCGTCTCACAAATTTACATCCAGTTGATTCCATCACTTATGCAACCAAACCATTCCATTAAACTCATTCAGAATTACAGCCCTTTTAAGTCTAGGAAACTCATAACAGCATCTCCCCAGACACATTACAACAGCTTGAGCTCCCCTATTGTCTCCCGTAAGGCAAGACAGAGAGACAGTTGCTTGGCAAATGCTCAGTAACAGTGGCGACATCTGTGAAAGCCAATAGAAAGGCAATGAGGGGTGACTGAGTGTGTTAAACGGGGTAAGATTGTGCTTTGTAGTTTTCATCAGTGTTTTTTTTCTATGGCAAAGTGCCTGTGTAGTTTAAAAATTTTGCTTAGGGCAGATGTTTCTGTGCTTTTTCATTTTCATTGGGGAATATAACTCTTCAGATTTGCTTAGAATTGCTTGTGTACTTTTAAAGTGGAGTTATGTGGAATTGAATATACTGTATATGAGTGGTTGTGTGTGTGAGACTGTGTGTGAGTGTGTGTGTGTTTCTACTTTCTGTTTCTGAGTTCCCAGGGCGTGACTCCACAGTCTGCTCTGCAAATCAACATCTTGTTAAGTCAATCTGTTTCACTGTCTCTCTCTCTATCTTTCTTTCATTCTCTACCACTCCACTCAAATGCAGGACAGACAGCTTGTTTGTAAAACATACTGTACATACGTCACTTCATTTATTATTTTACCAGTATGAAATGCACACAATATACATTGGTCCCAAAAAGTATCTAGATGCTTAAGTCAAACTTAAATATGTACAAATTAATTTACATTACATGACAAAAGATCAACACAAGTGGCATTCATTTTAAGGAAATACACATTTTCATATACACATACACAACCCAGACACATTTTCCAAGCAAACGTTTATCACAGAGTAGTTTATTAGGTTTCAAATTATGGTTTAAAAAAGATAACACTTATTTGGACACTTTCTGGTTGTCAAACATCAGTGGAATATTTACATACAGTAGATGGTGTGATGAACTACACCTGTGGTTACTCTGTGAATTTATTTATTTATTTACTTATATATTTGTTACTGTCAGGATGTTCCCCTTTTGTGTTTTTCTGTTTGTCTGTCTCCCCCTGTTTTTTGTGTTCCAGTGGTGTGGCAGTCCATTCCGCTGATTAACCTCACAACTGCATCCCATCATTCCATCACCAGCCTGTCTACATAAACCGGGAGATTTCAACCACTGATTGCCAGATTGCTCAGTCTAGTTCTATGGCTCTAGCATCAAGGCTGAACTTAGTTCATCAAGTTATTTGTTCTCAGTGTTTACTAGTTACTTACCTGCTTTCTCCTCTGCCCCAAGTCCATCACTCTCTCTGCCTGCCAGTTCCCATCTCGTATTCCTCTGGCTCGATCCTCAACCAGCCTGCCGCACCAAACCTTCAACCTGCCACTCCTCTCTGCCAGTTAACTGCCCATTTTCATTGTAATAAGCAGTTTTCTTGAATGTATTCCCTTTGCCTGTGTTCTGCTTTTGGGTTCAGTCCTCCTTTGGCATAACAGTAGTAAGTTGTAGCTCACGATGATGTCACAATCCTCATTTTGTTGTTTACAAAAAGTATAAGTACGGCAAAAATCATGCAAACGAATTTGAGATATGAGCATACCAAGGCCTTGCTTCGTGGTGGCCCACCAGGAAATGTCCCGGTTCAACTGATGGCCTTTCCACCCTGCCATCTGAGTATATGTGACAGATCTCAAACTGAAGAGAGCGATACCTTAGCCAACCATAGTGGCCCTGCTTTTTTTGGGCCACCCTGTAGATCACTCATAAACACAAGATGATTATGTAGTACTTCTGGAATGTTAAAAAAATATGCAAATGTTTCACTTCATGTCTGATGTTTTACAGTTTATCAATTAAAACAGCTTGTGATAATCACCAGATCCACTGTCCTACACACAATCTAAAATATTTAAAATACACATATGCAAATGCGTTTGCAATTGTCAAAATATTAATATTCTTTTTTGAAAATGAAAATTAAGAGCTTCACTCTGGCCAGTAGCGGTTTTAGGCACGGGCGAACCGGGCATTCGCCCGGGGCAGCATTTTTTCATGTCACATGGGGGGCGGCACGAGCAGTTTAAAAAAAAAAATAAATAAATAAAATCCTCTGCGCCGCGAAGCGGTTTTCTACATAGAGGTTTTCTATTATCTATCATTTCACTGTGTGGGGAATTGGCAAATTGGCGCCCCTGCGTGCTGAGAAGGTGCCGTGTGTGAGAAGGGGAAATGGGAGGGGGGCGCAGCAGGCAGGGGATAGTTCACCTCTGGGTGACTGACTGGGGGGGGGGTCCACTGTATAACAGAGCAATACTCTAATGAAATTAGTGGGCTAAAGTCAGTCACACTCGACTTTCTTCCAAATAACGCACATTTTATTCATAATATTATAAATACAGGCCTATAGTTCCTGCACATTTTTGTTTTTCTGTGTGAAATGGCTAATAAAAATAAGTAATACAAAACGATTATGTGGTCACCTCACCAAGGTGAATTGGTTTAGTCTTGACTTCTGGCCGTGACTCGTAACGTGAGTGACAGTGTTGGGGGGGCGGGGGATGGGAAATCTGTTGATTGTCGAGTGCCAAATAAACAAGGATGGATAGGAAAAGGTCAAAGCCATCAGGTGCACAATTTAGAAAAAAAAGAAAAGAAGAAGAGGAGAAACGAGCAAAAGATAAAGTTATGCAACTATGTTCTCTCTGTGATATGATTACGGTATCCATGTTGTCATGAATGAAGGGCTAATGTTAATTGTTGGTAACTCTTACGTTTGTTAGCCTATGATGCTTGCTATGCTTATACAACAATAATTCGGTTTTAAGTCAACAAACACGAGATCTAATTTCACCATAATATTGTGCTTTGCAACCAAACTGTTACAAGTTCAGTTATTATTTATTTCCATCAGTTGGGTTACGTTAGGCCCTGTAATTAGCCAACTGAATTTTTTTAAATCTGTAGGTAGTTTCAAAGAGACGACATTTGCTATTTATTTACTACTTATTTGCTACATGACACATGCCATGAATATGAAGGAGGTTTTTATGCATGTTTATGACAACTGTCATTAAGTGTCACTCGCTCAATTATGACATTTTTAATGCAAATATGACATTATTTGTTTGAGATGCCTTTGTTGACAACTTAACATTACAAAGACATCATAACCTGTCATAAATATGCCATAAAAAACATGACATAGCAGATTAATTATTAAACTTAAGAAACTACTTAGCTTTATGAGTTAACATTTATGAGTGTCATGAATATTTTTCTGACCACTTTTTTTCCCAGTTGTACAAATTGAATGTCAGTAAGTGTTAATACTCTGTCAAGTTGTTTTATAACAGTGTCATGTATACTTTTCTTGACCTCAAGTGGTACAATGACATTTTAATGACAAATTCAATGTGTACCACTGTAGTTGAGTGTAAAAATATTCATGACACAGTTATAATGGCCTCATGACAGCCAATGTCAAAACCAACCACATGACAGTTTAATGTAAAGTTAACCCATAAAGCTAAGTGGTTTCTTAAGTTTGATAATTAATCTGCATGTTTATGACATATTTATGACAATTTATGTTGTCTTGGTAATGTCAAGAAGTTTTCATGTTTATGTCTCTCTTATTATGTTTGGGGTCAATTTGACTGGCTGTTTTAGCTGTTATAAAACATCATCATATGGTCTTTTAATTTCAATTTCAATTGCAATTCAGGGGCACTTCTAAAATATTTTGGAGCATCCTCTGCCACTGGTCAGGATGAGCCACCCACCTCCCCCGCTACACAGGCCTCTTCTGGAATGGTCTCGACTCTTCAGGATGAGCTACCATCTATGTCCTCAGCTACACATATGTCTTCACAAATTTCTCCACAAATATCTGATATTGAGGATGAAGTCAACTTTGCCTCTACTTCTCTCCAGCATGAGCCTTCAGGTGAATTTTGTGTGTGTATGTGTGTTTTTTTGGGGGGGGCGCTCAAAGGTGGTCTCGCCCAGGGTGCAATTCAATGTAGAACCGCCACTGACTCTGGCTTACAATGGCAACAGGCTCTCGACAGGTCATCATACACACCTGAATATTTTCTAGACATACACAATGTTATAATATTCTGCTTCTCTCCATCACTGAGCAATAAACCAATCCTCCTCTAATCAATGAATAATTCAGCAACAACCCACTCTTTGAAAATATCCATTTTGAAACTATCCATTTCACAAATCATTATCAAACAGGCCCCTGGCCCCTGGGGTGAGACACTTTGTACATTTTACACTTCTTTCAACCATACTTCATGAATATCTATTCAATCGTTTGTCTGAAATTGACACACAAGTGTCTGATTGGAGATACACTGCTCTAACATGGGCTAACCTCAGCAGAGACTCAGTATGGACCAGGAAGTGCAATTCTACTTCCCTTTTTGTTTATAGTGGTCAATTTATTTTGTGGCGATGTTTTTGGTGTAGTACTAACAGTCCCAAAAGATGTACCTGCTGCTTCTCTCATTCATGGGCCTCAGTAATGCTCTTATCCTGGTCATTTGATTGCTGTAATACCAGACTCTTCATAACTTACTGGAAATAAGTTCAGCGGAATCCTAAATAATTGAAATGACTAATTTACTTGAATGGAATCCAGTGAGTCAGGAGGTCACAACTTCCTGAGCACTGGTGATAATTTGAATTTAAAACCCCAGGAAGACACACCTTTGAAGTCTTTTTTATGACCAAGTCTACTGCTGTGAGGATGACCCCATTGTACCAGTCGCACTGAGGCCTTTTGAGGAATATCAAACATGCATAGTCACATTCTTTGTCTACATCAGATATGCTATCAGATCTTAGGTGGGTTTGAGGTAATTCTATCCTGAGAGGAAAAGGAGGAGAGAGAGGAGAGGGGGAGAAGGGAGAAGATGTGGAATAATAACAACGAGAAGCGAATTTGCAGTTCAGTTGGGTGTGGTGTCTCAGGTAGAGATGCAAACTTTATGAGAGAGTTCATATGTTGACTTTACAGGAATTTCTATGTTCTCCGGGGGAGAAGTTCTCACAACCTGGCACAAGTATTTCAGGTTCACTAATACGCTAACTCACCCTCATGTAGTTACAATACTGTATGACTTTCTATATTCAGTGGAACTCAGTCACCATTCATGTTTATTGCATCTTTATACCATGCAATGAATGTGAGAGAGAGTTCCACTGAAGATAGAATGTCTAACATTCTGCCTAACATCTTGTTTTGTGTTCAATAGAAGAATGATATACTATAAAAACATAAGTATGAGGAAATTATTGATTTTTGGGTGAACCATACCTTTAAAGTCAACATGAAACAGCATTACAAAGCCATTGTGCTTCAGTAATATGATGAAATAGGACAACAGAATGGCTACCTGCATGTGGATTACACAAAACTGACTTTTTCAAAAGAAAAGTTTTTCAAATGTTAGTCAACAAAATAATTGTACTGCTTATTTTTTAAAGAAATAATAATTAAAGATTATTCCAAATAATCATGGAATTTCAGCAATTTCAACTTTAAATGACGTTTTAACTGTATCCTGAGGGTTCCACTTAGAAATTGTTTTATTTTAACTTTTAATAAATATTAACCCCAGAAAACAAAAATGAAATGTGATCAAAATGACATCATAGATGAAGTGTATTCAGTAAATTGTTTTGAGTGAATTTCATTTTTAATCTTTGAAAAATTGAATGGATCAGGACCAAAAAATAAGCATCACATTACAGACTCTTAGACCTTTGTATTAAGTTCTACAAAGATTTGCTATTATCAAACTTGAGGACAAAGTTTTAGACCTGAAACTGCAATGACTAAATTTAAAGTTAATTCAAGTGTTTGACTCATAAGTAAGAAGCATACTTCTGCATATAACTGTTTGCTAATTAAATCACTCTTTCTGCTTAAACAGTGAATGAGTGAGAGCTCAAGGGATCATCATACAGTGAGCATTAAGAATTAATCTCAGTTTATTTAATCTGCTTTCATTGTCTAGAGAAGGGTTCAGTAATTTCTACTAAGAAAAGGAACAGGTAATTGCATTAGACAGACAGGCAGAAGGAAACTGGTATTTTAAGAATACTTGAGACTTTAAGTTCCTATCAAGTGTCTTAGTGCAGGGTGAGACAATTTACATGCAATAGCCACAAACACATTTTGGACACTCAAGTCGTCACTGCATACGTAACAAAATACTAGAGTTGGGTTCGAGTCCACCTTAGTCGAGTCAGAGTCAAGCCTGAGTATTAAAAAAAATCTAGTCTGAGTGGAGTCTGAGTCCAAAAGGGGCCGAGTCGGACTCCAGACCGAGTCCATAACAGGCAGAGTCTGAGTAGATCCTGTGTCCGAATTAATCTGTTCAAGAATCTGAATTAAAATTGTAACCATAAACTCAATATCAATATTTTAAGCTTATTTTAACCTTCACAACTAAGAAAATGTTTATTAATATAAATGCAACAAAAACACCTCTGTTGCATTTCATATTCAAATGTTATTATTAGTATCCTGCTAATAAATTAGTATCCTGCTAACAAACTTTAAATTGGTTTCAGAGTGTAGCATGTGCTTTAGGTGTATGAAGACAAAACTGTCCTTCATCACACTTCTTACTGTGTTCTGTTAAGTTTTTCAATTATTTGTTGATTTCTCCCCTCCACTCAAAAATAGACTAAAGCAAGTGAAAGCTGTGTTATTCATTACAACCAGAGTGATTTATTATTTCAATAAATAATTGTTTTTTTTCTACTTCCTTTTCAATTTGTCCATTCAATTTAGTTTACTTTAAACTAATTATGGGTTAAATAAATTGAATGTAATGTAATTAAATGCATTTCATGTGTTTAATACATTTAATAGATGGTAACATTAAAACATTTAACAATGCCCATAAAATTAAATAGAAAATAAAAACAGAAAAGTTCAGATACCATTAAAAATATATTTTTATTCTGCTACACTTCACACTTTTCAGTCCCCCTGCTGTGTCCAGGTGTAGCCTACTTCCCTAAAGTTAAAATATTTGTATTTTTTATATGACAAACTCTCCTTGAGTTGACATGTTGTTCTTTTCACATTATATTTAGTATGGATAATAAGTGAATAGAGACTTCTCCCCGCACTTGCGTTCTTCAATGTATTTTCTGACTTTGTTGCCATTGAAACACAAGTGCCAGCTTTACAGAAACACACAGAGGTTGGACTACAAAGTTGTGCAATTTCCATGGTCTATTTCATCTGGTATATTAGTTTAAATATCCCTGATCCCTAGCATATTTGATTTTGTCTTGATATAGTCAACATTTTCAGTTAGAAATGGCTTTGCATAGTAACTTGAGTCTTATTTGTTCTATTTAATCATTTTCAGAGTACTTTTTAAAGTGTACTTACATTATGAATGTTTCTGGATGAGAGTGGCAGAGCATGTGTGGCGATCTCTTTCCTGCACACACATACAGCACAGGTGCGTGGGTGAGAGAGTTAAAAAAGTACTTTGAAAGAGTGCGCGCTGCTGCTCTCAGCCAGAATAATCACACGCAAGGATATATATATGCGTGAAAACTGATGTGCAGTATCAAATACACAGAATGTATGATAGTACTAACTGTAGAGAGCACATCATTATGAAGACAAAGCCAAATCTCGGACATTTAGAGGACATTTTGAAATCCGGCCAGATGGTTTTCAGGTCTGAAAAAGAGGACATGTCCAGGAAAAAGTATGTCACCCTATGTTATGCTATTTGTTTGCTTGTTTGTCATTGCAACACAAATGCCATGAACTCGGCTGGACTTGGAAAAAAGTCCCAAGTCCTAAAGTCTCAACTCCAAGTCAAGTTCGAGGAAAAATGCATCCAAGTCCGTGACAAGTGAAAGTTCATCAAAATTGGACTTATGACTCGGATTCGAGTCCAAACTCGAGTACCCCAACTCAACAAAATACCAATCAAATTAATTTATGCAAACAAATTATGTTATACATTTTCTTAAAACTAAAACTCTTTTTATTTTTTTAATTATTTTTACTTTTAATCAACTGGTCCCAAGGTCATTTTCAAGGATGCATTAAGTCAGTTCTTTTTAAGTTTAAACAGATGTCATAGTAACCACATGATTGGTTCATCACAATAACAACTGACATGTTCATCTTAGCCTTACAACTTGAAAGTAGCCAAATACATGTTGCCTTTTAACACTATATTTACTGTCATATTTATAACACTTTCATAACAAATAATGCCTCCTCTCCTTTCCTTTCTCACATGTGAATTCCCATCACAATAATAGTTCTGTCCACTCCTTACAATTTAAACAATTTTCATGATACATAATAAACATTTAGTAATGCTAGTCTTGAATATGACAGCTGTTTTCTTCCAAAAGCCATTTGAAATGTGGACTCGTAAGACCACTAAACATCTTACATTACATTGTTCTAATTCCATTTAAATGAGACTGAGCCTAGAGAAGTCGGTGGTGCTTCTGGACAGTGATGATGTACGGCTTCTGTTCCCTTTACAAAAAGCTTCACTATGATGCTGCACTGAAGAGCGCTTTGGGAACAAGTCTTAGTTGTGACCAGCTGTGAATATGTGTGCAACACATCAATGAATATTGACCAGAATTTATGTCCTCTGCCGGTGTAATCATTGGACGCACCTGGTGCAGGGCTATAAATAGATGCGTCACCGGAGCATCGTCAGATCTTTTGTCTTCAGATCACTCTGTGTTTGTGTGCTATCACGAGCCTGTCAAACTTTCTTTCCTCTGTCAGGAGTTAGAATCTGTTAGGCAGTGCGCAGTGAACCTTTTCTCTTTTCTCTTTCTTGCTTTCAAAAAGAAAAAAGAAAAAAAAAGGGGGGGGGTAAAAAATATATATGACAGAAAGTCAAAACAAAAGATGTGTGTTTCCCTGCCTCCGCTCTATATCCGAGAGGGACATGCATCAGTTTTGTTTCGTTTGTTTAGGGGAAGAGCATGCTGCTCTCGTGTTGGGGCGAGGCAGGTGTGAGCATTACGATCTGCTTTAAGGCAAAATGCTTCACGCTCGCCTCGTTTACTTCAGGAGTCAGCGCCCACACTTCATTCATGGGGCTCTCACATGGATCTGGCTGAGGAGCGAGAGATCGTTTCATTGCTCCTCAGCCGCACGCTTCGCTGCCTCTTCGGTTCATGAGGGGAACGAATCTCTACCCACCTCCGAGCATTCCGTCCATGATAATACATCAGCGGAGGAATTCCTCGACGTGGTTACTCGTGCGGTGGCCAGGCTTCAGTTAGACTGGCCACGCCAACAAGAGACCCTAAACTCTCCAAGTTGGAGCATAGATTTGCTGGTGGCTGGGGAAAGGGAATGCCTCATGAGTACCTTCCCTTCTTTAATGAGTCAATTCCCTTCTTTAACTGCCAGATTACTTCAGTTCTGGACTTTCTGCAGGGAGAACTGTCAGCAGGCACATGCCCCGCCACTCTCAGGGTCTATGTGGCTGCCATTTCGGCTCGCCACGCCTTGGTGGACGAGGTGCCATTGGGGAGACATCCTCTACTCGCTCGCTTCAGTCATGGAGCTAGGCAACCTAGCCCTCCTACTAGGTCCAGGTCCCCTTCATGGGACTTAGCAATAGCCCTGGAGGGTCTGGTTGAGACCCCCTTTGAACCTCTAGAGTCGGCGTCTGACAGACTTCCGACTCTCAAGATGTTTTTTCTTATGGCGAGTACCTCTCTAAAGAGGATTGGGGACCTACAGGCTCTGTCTTCTTGCCTGCCTATTTTAGAGTTTGCCCCAGGAAGGTCCAAAGCAATTTTGCACCCTCATCCTGACTACCCATCACACTCGAGGCTCTGCTCCCCGCCGTTTACAACGCCGGAGCAGGAAAGACTTCATGGACTTTGTCCAGTCCGTGCCTTTCAGACTTATGTCCACCGAACTAGCCAGTGGCGTAAGTATGGTCAACTATTCGTTTGCCATGTGGGCCGCAAAAAGGGGCAGCTGCCACCAAGCAGACTATGTCACATTGGGTGAGGGACGCTGCTGCCCTGGCCTACGAGGCGCGTGGTCAAGCTTCGCCTGTAGGCATCAGGGCTCACTCCAAAAGGGTCGCCTCCTCTAAGCCCTGGCCAGAGGGGTCCCTCGCAGCATGTCTGTGATGTGGCAGGCTGGTCCTCTCCGCACACATTCATTAGATTCTACAGCTTGTATGTTCATACCACTCCGGGCTCTTATGTCCTTGAGTCGACATCTCAAGTTCATGTCTGAGCCCTCTCACACTCTTGTGAGCACATTGCACAACCGTAGGGGGTCCGGACAGCCACAGTGCGGTGGCGTGGGTATTCTTGTTCCCAAAGCACTCTTCATCGCAGCATCATAGTGAAGCGTTTTTTAAAGGGAACGTCTCGGGTTACGTAGTGTAACCCTTGTTTCATGAAAAAAGTGGAACGAGATGCTGCGCTTTTCTCCTGCACTGGGATGCCCTGGGACTGCTCTTCAGACAAAATACCTGACGATGCTCCGGTGACACATCTATTTATAGCCCTGCGCCAGGCGCGTCCAATGAATACACCAGCAGAGGCTATAATTTCTGGTCAATGTTCATTGACGTGTTGCACACATATTCACAGCTGGCCACAACTAAGACTTGTTCCCAAAGCACTCTTCAGCGCAGCATCTCGTTCCGTATACGATGACGATTTATAAGAAACAAACCGAAATCTAAAGTATTATTTAGAGAAACTGACCGACCGTTGCTCTGCTCTTACGTATTCATGAGACTGCATGAGAGAAATAGGGCTTTCAAGTGACAATGCTTTTTGTTTATCTAAAAACAGGTTCACCACAGTGATAGAACAACAGAACACAACACAGCTGCACACAAAAGAGAACCAAACTTACTAAATATGTATGAACAGTTTGTAGTCAGAGAACAAGCCTCATTCGTTTGAAACAGAGTATTAACCTCAGGGGGGTTATGGGTATGATGTCAAGTTGTCAACTGGGGGGTTGGGGTGGGAGTGATTTGAAAGCAATGTGCTTCCCTTTACCCTTCTGCAATTCGCTGCACATTCAGCTTATCGCAGCCCATTTCGGCATATTGCTTCGTGGCCGGCCCAACCGGGAAAAGTCCCGGTCCTCCTGATGGGTCAGTCCGTCTCTGCCGCCTGCATATTTGTGACAGACCTCAGAGTGAAGGAAGCAATACCTCAGCTAAAATATTCTTGAGCTAACTGTTGCTCTTGTTCAATCTCATGAACATGCACATGAGAGCAACGGTCGGTTAACAGTTTCACTAAATAATACATTAGATTTCAGTACATTGTTTCTCACCAAACCTCACTGTATGCTTTCCGAACAAGACACGAGTCTCATGCAATAATTTATTAGACTTCTGAATAATACTTTTCCATAGTTTTGAAGCTTGAAGTGGTGGTCACCACAGAATGCCATTGTATGACATAACTGAATTTCACAATTTCTTTCTTTGCGTCAAGATAAAAAAAGAAAGTCAAATGGGGTTATAACAACACTGGGATGCGTAAACAATGACTGAATTTACATTTTGGGGTGAACTTTCTGATTAACTTGCATATATAGATGTAGTGGTGTATGATGTGGACAGACAAATGTTTACAGAAGTGTACCAAAACCAATGTCATGATATCCATTACATACATAAGACCGACGGTAATGTCTGAGGGATCACGCGCATTCAGAAGTGGGTATTGGCATTGCCCTTTGCGCTCTGAGAATTTACCAGATTCCTTGAATCTTTTAACAAGTGCACTGTAAAGGGTGAAATACCACAATTCCTTCCAACTCATCTTTGGGAAACATTTTTTCTAGGATTTTAAATAGGCTCTTTTGGAGACTTCTTATACAGCAAAAAAAAAAGAGAAAAAGATTACCTCACCTGTTTAGGATCTCCAGTTTCACATTACCTTGTTTTTTCAACTCCTCAGATTGTTTTTAGTCCTATATTGCCCCTGCCTCAGCTTTTTGGAGTGTGTTACAATCATAAGATTTTAAATGAGTGTATATAAAAAAAAATAAAATAAAAAATACATAAAAAAATATGAAATGCTCTGTTGTTTGTAGTGCTTTAAATATAGCACAGATTGAATAGAATTTACAAATCACTCCTTATTTTTTTTATTACATGTTCTATACTTTTTCATAATTGGGGTTGTACATCTACTGTTTACTCTTACTATATGCCAACAATTGTCATGTTTTTTTGTTTCTACATGGAATTAGAAACATCTGAGATAAAGCTGATCTTTAAATTAAACATAAGTGAATTACCTATAAGCCACATGTGCTACGAAAGAGCAATAAAATGTTTTCTGTGGGTTGTTATTCAGGGTTGTACGTGCTAAATTATTTGTCTACACTAACTCATATATTGGAGAAGTGGAAATTTCTTTACTCTTTAAAAAAAAAAAAAGAAAGTCATGCCACATCAGTATCAAATGCTAAGTCTAACATATTTAAAGATTAAAAGGATTTATGTTAACATGACATTTATAGAGACTTAGACCTAGCCCAAATGTGTTCTTTTAGTAAGATATCCAATGGACCATATTCATGAAACACGAGCAGAATTATTTTTTTGCCATACCATTCTTACGCAAATACTTGCATTAAATTTATAGGGAAAAGTTATGGAAAAACAGATTTAAGAACGATTCAGAAACAGAAAATCACTGTGCTTTCGAATAGGACTCTATGACACTTGCTCAATTTAACTGGAAACTATTACTTTAAAACACTTTTTTAGGTTTTCTATAATCATCTTGACACCATTAAGGCTGACTTCAGAATTGCTCTGTGAACAGCCAATACAGTTGTTAGGTTTGTCGAGGCACGCTGACTACCCCCTACAGACTCATAAAACCATGGTTACATTAACTTCAAACTTAAATTGCTCTGATAGTAGGAAAATACACACTTTTATTATGGAATTTACATATGGGTCAGGAGGAAGGATTACTTGCACTGATTTTTTAACACATTAATTTTTTTCTAATTAATCACACTAAATTAACAAGCTAAATGACAGCCCTATCTATTACATTTCAAAATGTTTCTGATTGAGTGTTAGTGTGGAGGCAGGAGTGTGATCGATTGCCAATCTGTGGAGAGTGAGGTCCGGGAAAGCTGAGAGGTTAAGGATTTACAGCTGTGCTAACACCTGTTTGTGTTTCCAGTGGGCTGTGTTGGAAGACCACGGTGCCGATGGAACTGTCAACCTGATGGTGCTGGAGCCATTCCTATCCCATCTACTAAAAGGGACAATGGAGTGGATCCAGTGCCACTGTCCAACGTCATTGGAAAAGGGAGTCCAGCTGTCAAAGGACTACTTGGCGTCATATCTGGGAGCCGGCGAATTCAGTTCTCTCTCTGCAACTCTGTCTCTCTACCCCCTTTCCCATCCCATAATGTGCCTGACCCTACCCCCTGGCGATTGGGGTTCATTGCCCCCAAGCCTGCCCCCGGTCCAAGGGCAATTCTATTGTCCCAACCCCCTCTTTTCCTATTCCCATTTCCTGCCAGGTTGATGAATCCAGGGCCGTAGGTGTGGGGGTAATGTCTGGGCCGGTGTGCTGGCCCTGAGCGTAACCAGGACACATTCAGGACCAATGACCGGTGATGGATGGGGGGCCGGGGGTCTGGATCCCTGAAGTGTCACAAGCCGCCCCTGATCGAGTGGGGACGTACCGCATACCAGTGAGTATCCAAGGAGGTACATTTCAAGCCTTGGTGAATTTGGGTTTTTTAATCAGACTTCGATTCACCAAAGCTTGGTTCAAGGTGAGGTTTAGGGCACAGCATGCCAGGTGAAAGTGAGGTGTGTGCATGTGGATATACACGAATACCCTTTAGTGCCTGTTACTGTTCAATTCCAATAACAAAACCATAGAATAGAGGTGGCAGTTATTCCCCGCCTCTGCTGATCTTTGGTATGATTTGGACAGCATTTCAGTCATTATTGAGGGAAATGTGTGCAGATGGGGAGGTGGTAACTGGGCTGTCGACATAAGCTCCAGTTCAGGGAAACCCAGAGGGAAGTGAGGGCTCCGCCCAGCCCGCCCTCCATAAAATCCCAATGGGGGATTTCTCTCTGGAGCAGACAAGAGACAAGTCTCTCAGGCACACATTTTACCAAGTGAGAGTAATTGGTAGTCAACAGCTCTTCTATCCCTACTTATCTATTATTAAAGACCAGTTGTATCGGGTGAAGCAGTACACCCAAACAAAAGAAAATACAACACAGTTGTTAATTCTGAAAATTCATTATAATCCAATGGTGGGACATTTAGTGCACAACAAGACACTGAACTGTCTCATGGACCATTTCTATTGGCCGGGTGTTCACGTGAATGTATGCAGGTGGTGTGCTGCATGTCACGAATGTCAGTTGGTGAATCCACTGGCCACTCCAAAAGCGCCATTGTGCCCTCTTCCATTGATCAAGGTCCCCTTCGAAAGAATTGGCATGGACCTTGTTGGGCGATTAGAACAGATGGAATGGAGGCATCGCTTTGTATTAGTCTTGGTGGATTATGCAATATGATACCCTAAAGCAGTAACACTGCGCAACACTTCAGCAAGCAGTGTGGCAGAGGCACTCTTTAAAATCATCACCTATCCCGAAAGAGATCCTAACTGATCAGGGCACTTTGTTTATGTCACGAACACTCTGTGAACTTTATGAACTACTGGGGATTAAATCGATCTGCACCAGTGTTTACTATCCTCAGACGGATGGCCTGGATGAGCAATTTAATCAGACCTTTAAAAATATGGTTCAGAAGTACGTAAATGAACACGCACAAAATTGGTTTAAATGGCTAGAAGTTTGTTATTTGCAGTACGAAAGGTCTCACAAGCCTCCACAGGGTTTTCCCCTTTGAATTACTTTTCGGCCGCAAGCCTCAGGGTATCCTAGATGTTCTGAGGGAAAATTAGGAGGAGGGAACTTCATAGAGTAGGAACAAAATGCAATACGTTCTGGACCAGAGAGCAAAACTCCACACATTGGGGCAACTAACACAGGAAAATTTTCTCCAGGCCCAGGAATGACAGTCCTGGCTGTGTAGCAAGGGCACTCGGCTATGGGAATCCTCACAGTGAGATAAGGTCTTTGTGTTATTTCCCACATCGAGCTCTAAATTGTTAGCCAAGTGTCTAGGGTCTTTTGAGGTCACACAGTAAGTTGGGAAAGTCGACTATGAGGTAAACCAAAAAGATAGAGGTGGAGCACGACAAATTTATTACCTGAATCTCCTAAAACCGTGGAGAGAGTTGGTACCCATGGCTTTACCGCTGGTTGTCCCAGAGAGGGAGGTGTTAGGTCTGGAGCTGGAATCAAAAACTCCATATCAAACCACCAGTTCCCTGTGGAGATCACCTCTTACCATCACAAGTGAATGAGGTTTCCAGGGAGTTTTCCGAAGTGTTTTCGTCTCAGTCTCAGACATGACTCCAGGAGTGATGGTTCCTTCCCACCCCATCAGCTAACGGAAGGATATCAATGCGTGAATTACTCGTTGGTATCTGGAACTTCAATCCTTTAAATTTGATGTGATCCACAGGCCAGGGCGCAGATAGCAGTGGCTGATTTTCTCTCTCAGGCCGGACAGTTCCCTGACCTGAGTTGGGCAGTGGGGGTATGTGGAGGTGGGGTTGTGATCGAGCGCCAATCTGTGGAGAGTGAGGTCTGGGAAAGCTGAGTGGTTAAGTATTTATACCTGTGCCAACACTTGTTTTTGTTTCCACTGAGCTGTGACAGAGATAAAAGGAGAGGAGATGGCGGCAGATGGGGGAGAGTGTCATGCTTGAACTGTATGTGTGTGTGTGTGCCTGTGTGCAGAGTGTGTTGCTGAAAAGCAACAGATTAACCTACAAATAAATTACTGTTTCATTGGATTGCAGTATGCCATATCCCGCTTCCTCCTTCCCTAAGGGATATGGTACAGTTACACAATTGCATAATGTTTACACTGACCACAAAGATCTGATTAAACACTTGTATAGTGTTCATGGATAATGAACACCAGGATATAATTTTCAGCTCTAATCATCCTGTACATGTATGGTATATCATACATTAAACTTGTAATCACAAAAGTAATATCAAGATTTTTATTGTTCTGTTCATTCATTCATTCATTCATTAAAACACACATTTTGTGTTTTTTTAAGTGGAGAAGTATTTCAACTTGGTAATCATAAAGCACGTTCCTGTTTGAATATTAAAAAAGGCAATTAAATAAAATTTAATAAGAAGAAATAAGAGCTTTAAAGTAAATGGAAATTGCTTCACCTGTTCTGAAGGAAGTACAAGCATTTTACCAGTATTATAACTATTACTTCTGTCAGCATAGAATTCTTGACTTGTTGGGTCAAAAGTGAGGGCCTGTAATATCAGTGTGTAAAGGGATTAATGGAAAGAAGAACATTTACATAATATACATACATCATATTTAATGAAGAACTGAACCAAGGCAAACACACACACAAAGGTTTCGGGCAGCTGCCCGTAAATCTCTCTCTCTCTGTCGTGCCTTTATCCCTCGCAGAGGACTGATTAGCCTGGTTAGGGGCAGGGTGTGTAGCATTAGGACCCGGCCCCGCCCTCCACCCTGCCACATTCCTCCCTCATTCTCACAGGTCGGGGAGCCCCCCGGCATGACATACACCCCCCTGGGAGGGCACAGGGGGAGGGAAACAACAATAATAATTAAAACATAGGGTGCTCACTGTAATAATGAAGTACGTAGCTTGGTCTTCGGCCACTCCTCCACCCTCTAATGGACAACAGCCGCACCTCCCCTGGCAGATCGGAGACATTCCTCCAGCCCCTGGTGGACAGAATGCCCGGCTGCTTTCTCGAGGAACAGAAAGGGTCTCCCCCACCCCTGGCAGTGGTTCTTCTGCTCCAGGCAGTCGGCTGGGAGCCCCTCCCCGCTCGTGGTCGGTGGTCGTCATGACCCTGCCATGTTTAGTGGCTGGTAGGGGTCTCCCCCTGCCCCTGGCACTGGCCCAGACTGTTCCAGGCAGTCGGCTAGGATCCCCTTCTCCCCTTGCAGCCGGCGGCCATTCGTCTGCTTTCAGGTGGCCGGCTGCTCCTTTGGGGTGGATGGTAGTGGCGAGGACTCTACTGCAGCGCATCCGTTCTCCTTCCCGGCTTTCGGCACCAGTGTAAAGGAATGGAAAGGAGGAGGGGAGAACTGGCCTGATAATATAAATTATATTTAATGAAGAACTGAACCAAAAGACAAACACACACACAGGTGTCAGGCAGCTGCCTGTAAATCTCTCTCTCTGTCGCACCGCCGTCTCTAGTTGGCCTTTATCCCTCTCGGAGGCTTGATAGCCTGATTAGGGGCTGGGTGTGTAGAATCACGACCCGACCCCACCCTCTGCCCTGCCACACAGTACACAATTGGACTGCATTCCTGCAAATCCTGCATTCATATATTTCTGATCCAGGAGATTGTCAGAACACAGCGATCTGATGTTTAAATGGTGCAGCATTGCCTGCAGTCGAGCTCATAAGCTGACAGACATTGCTCTTTCAGTGTCTGCCTCTATGTGTGTGTGTGAGCATTTATTCATGCATCTCATTCCTGAAGCTTCGCTGAAGCAGAGAAATCAAACAGCAATGATGTATGGTGAAAGAACAAAGACTCTTGACCAAGGCCAGCACACCAACAAATCTCAAACAGCATTTTCTCTAAATGCAGTCTTGTGCTAACTGATATTGAAGTAAACAAATAAAAAAAGAAAGGCCCACTTTTGGTGTCTATAGCAGGATTTGACACATAATATATATTTTATGTTCACAAATAATGTAAGTTGTGTGCCAATCACAGCTTCAGGTCAGATAAGATTTAATTTCTTGTGTATTGCATATTCTTGTGGAGTCAGTATAAGAAACATCAAGGTAACGTCTGAGTAACAGACTTGCTAAGTCTGAGATGATTGTAATGTATTTAAAGTAAGAAATTACTCTTCACTTACACAAACACATGCACACTACAATGCAAACAGTGTTGGAGAGCAACTTTGAAATTGCAGTTTGCCAACAAGGCACTTCTGAAGACACAAGGCTCTTCGTAAAAGTATATATTTTTTAACATGAAGCAATTCAAGCTTCAGGTGCATGTATTATTAAGAGCCACATCAGCAGGGAGCAGTCAGCACACCTAAACAAACCTCATAAGCAGCGCTAGAGATGGGCAAACAGAATCCATCTCGAGATTACAAATGCACTATTTATGATTATTTATCAGAAAATAATGCAACTCAATATAATCAATTGTGATTGATTCAGTTAATAATTGATATGTCATGTAATTAACTAAAAAAATGCTAATTAAATGATAGCCCTAAAAAATATAATAATAGGGGACCTGTGTAGCTCTGCAAGTAAAGACGCTAACTACCACACGTGGAGTCGCAAGTTCCAATTCAGTTGTGTCTGATATGACAGTTGTTTCATTCTGTAATAAATAATATGCAGGTAAAAGGTAGGAATGTGTAAAACTACAAATTTGAAACTATCAATTGAGCTAGGTGACTAGTTAGTGCAAAGGAACCTATGTAAGGCTTCATTATGTCCATTTGTATTCAACAAATAATTATATACAATATATAATTTTAATTTATCAATCTAATTTGGTTAGAATATAACATATATCATATATTACCATAGGCTATTACTATTATCATAATGATATTATGCAACATACAACTGGAGGATATAGAGTAAACCTGTTCAAGAACCATTTCTGTACATGACACATATGACAATTCACCTGTAGTCCCCATGTCCCTGTGTTGTTGCATGTTGTATGCATATGCATCCTGAGATAGTCTGAGAGCCTCTGCAGCATTCTCATAGACAACTCTATTTTTATAAACTGCTCCCCGATGACTGACAGAGAAATAAAAAGGAACCATTTGCACTTGTTCCGCGAGACAGGATTGCGCTGCGCGCGTGGGCACCAAAGCGCAAATGAAGTTCTGAACAAAAAAGCAAATCAGACATGCTAATCGCCGGCATTTCTTTCATTTATTCTTCAAAATATAATCAGGTGTGTTTCCTAAAGCACGCATCTTTGTGTCTAGGAGCATTTCTTGTCGACAGTGGCAGTTAAATTAGCTAAATTACCCACCACTGCGCATGAACACCCTGGCTTATTATTGCAGCGTAGCCTAGTTCATGGTGTCCAACAGTTTGATAAGCCTTTTTACAGCTAAACTATTTATTAAAGCAGTGTCAGACAGAATCTGCAGGGTGACTTCTGACAAATATTCTCCACAACACCTCTCAAATAAATGTCTGGATTATGCATAATAACAGGAACATTGATCACAGCAGAGGATTTTGATGTCCAACAGTGAACACTTGATGGCTGCAGCAGCGGTACATTAAAGAACTTAATGTAAATAATTAAAGAGACAAAACTTCTCACACAGAAAACCTGTTAGTGTGGAACTCTGCAGTAGTGTTGGGTTCGAGTCGACCTTAGTCAAGTCCGAGTCAAGTCAGAGTCTTTTAATAATCAAGTCTTAGTCAAGGCCGAGTCCAAAAGGGGCAGAGTTGGACTCTAGACCGAGTCCATAACAGGTCGAGTCCGAGTCGAGTCAGAGTCCATAAACTCAACATCAATGTTTTAAGCTTATTTTAACTTGCACAGCTACGGAAACACTATTGTCAATATAAATGGAACAAAAGTCATTAGTCATTAAAACCAGAGTGATTATTATTTAAAAATTATTATTTTTATTCATTTTTTTTCCTAATTAATTTTCAATGTGTCCTTTCAACATAGTTTACTTTTATCTAAACTTCCTGCCTAAAGAAATAATATATACTGAGATATATATACTGAGAATAATTTAGAAATTCTTTTCTGTATCTGCCGACTGGTTTGGGAAAATAATGAGCCAGCACAGTAGTAATTAGCACTCGCTGAGAAGTTACATCTCACAATTTGAATGCAATTACTACATCCGAAAACACTGGTAAAGCCCACTGCTAATATAAGGGCCATTTAACATGGACATGATTGTTAATTCATGGAAAATTTGGGGCAGTTATACGCACTGCTTGTGCACCTAAAACCCTGATGCGTCCATATGTTATCGTATAAAAAAATACATTTATTTAGTACTACTTTGAAGAAGCTATTTGACAACAGATACTCACATATATTCCACAAGACAAAATAGTAACTGATTTTAAACAACTGATCCTCTTCAAAAGTTTACATTCCATTGGTTCTAGAGAGAGAAGTTCAAATTCCCTGCTTCAAAATTTAAATTCAGTCATTGTTTACTCACCCCTGTGTTTGGGCTCCATGTGATTTTCTTTATTTTTGTCAACACAAAGGGAGAAATTGTGAAAAAAAATAATGATGTGCTCAGTGATGTCACACAATAACAATTTTAATCTCTTATATTTGCATACATTCTGAAAGGGGTATGGAAACCTAAAACAAAAGGGGTATGCAAAAATCTGCAATATATAGTTTGTGAAAATAATATATTTTGTTTTTCACTATTTAACCACATTTTAGCATTTTTTTATTTACAAATTCCACGTAGCTTATTCTTACATGGCAGCATTTGTGGCATAATATTGAACTCTCACAAAAATGTATTTCAAATCGTCCCTCCTTTTCTTCAAAAAAAGCAAAAATCTGTGTTACGGTGAGGCAGTTAAAATGGATGTGAAGGGGGGAAAAAGAAGGGCCAATTTATGAAGGGTTTAAACAAAGAAATGTGAAGCTTAAATGTTATAAAAGCACTTACATTAATTCTTCTGTTTAAACTCGTGTAATATTTTAGCTGTAAATGTGTTTAAAACTAATTTTTACAGTCATTTTAGAGTTTTAGGATTTGTTGACTAGATTGTCATGGCAAAGAAGTTGTAAAATTGGCTATAACTTTACACAGAAAAGGTTAGTAAGTGATTTTATCACACTAAAATCATGTTTACATGCATATCCTATGTCTTGAGGCTATACTTCTGAAACAGTGAGTATTTTAACGTTAAAGGTTGGCCCCATTCACTTCCATTTTAAGTGCATCAATGTAACATTGTTTTTTGCTATTTTTAAAGAAAAAGAAGGGTCAATTTATTTTGTGGTAATCAACATAATGCCATAAATGCTGTCGATTGAGCTCAACTTGTATTGAACCCAGAATATTCCTTTAAGTGCTTGTACTATGTAAAAAGAGCAGTGTCTAAATGTGACACTTGTCTGATTTACCTCCAAGCTCATGGGGAAAATTCACATTCAGAAAACACCCTGCTTACATTTACATGAGTTGTGCTAATACATTGATCGACTAGTTTTCAGCTCGTGTTGAAAACACATTTTTGCATTATTTTGGGCATTTGCGTTGACTGACAGGATGACATAGAGCGCATGACATCATTGCCAAGGTAGCCAGACTAATTTCAGCTGATCTGTTGAAGACTACAATTATATATCGCGAAATCAACGTGTGACACAACCAATTTGATTTTCTTCTCTAAAAACGATACCTGTTCCAATGAGACAATAACAAGAAGGACAATGAGGATATTTAATTTAAGAAGAAAAAATCTGTGACCCTACCAAAAAGCAGCTCGTCAATGCTTTTAAAATAGACAACAATAGCTGCTGTTTATTTGATTTTCAAAGTTTAACAAAAATGTTTTCCCCTGACTATGTTTTTCCCCGGCACTACATACTTGTCTTTATGTGTTTGTCATGCCAGCCACTTCAGTAATCGATGTTATGCAGCAGTCAAAGAGTTTGCCACTCTGCAGGCGTGTTTGTTCAACACGGTGAAACAAACTCTTGCTATGTCTACGGCATCAGGGGTTGCTGCAACTGCTTGTATTTCTGTTTCATTATTTTTATTTATTTATTTTGTTCAGTGCATCACAAATCAAATGCCATGGACTCGGCTCCTGAATCCCAAAGGCTCGAGTCCGAGTCGGGTCCGAGTAAAAATGCACAGAGAGTACGTGGCAAGTCCAAATCCATTAAAATTGGACTCGTGATTCGTGACTTTGCAGTAATGTAGGTTCATTGTCAATCATTGTCAGATTAAAATAAACATGTTTTTTTTTTTTTTTTTATTGAAAAAAATATTTTTCATCAGGGAGACAATTAAAAAATGTATTGGTAACAGAATACATTTTTTTTTCCCCAGCCCTAAAATATAGCCATATGAATTGAAATCGAATCAAAATCAGAATCTAATCGAATTGTTAAATCTGAATAAACACCCAGCCCTAAATGTGACATAAAAAGCAATGCAGTTTTGCAATCTACTTGTTGGAAAAAGCAGCTCGTTAGTAATTTGTTGTTAGTGTCATCTCTATTTTAAGCTTGTTATTCCCCAGCATTGAAAAAAAAAACAACTCACAAACAGCAACTTTATTTCAAACCCCAAACTTTGAAAACAAAAAAAAAGAGAGCATAAACACAAAAAAGACACAAAAAAGGGAATACTCAGTGGACTTTGAAGAGAGAAAACTAAAGTTATTAACAGAAACAACTGGCAGGAAAAGAAGGACATGAATGAAAGACTCAGACCACCCAAAACCTCTCAGTCACTCCAGTACCAGAGTGAAAATGAAAGTCTGTTCCTTTTTCCAATTTATTCAGGTTAATATGCGAAACTCCTATTTCTACGCCCACCAGGAGAAAGCTATTACGCCCAAACATTCATGACAATTGCATTAGCAGACCACTGTTAGCCATTCAGGCTCTTTCTGTGAAGCAAATGAGGTTCCCTCTTCCTGTCTTCTGGTCCGCTGGATTTAAATTAGTCACTCTCGATGGCCAGAAAACTTTCACAAAAACCAGTAGTTTGGGCCAGTGCCCCACTGTGTCAACAGACTTGACATTTTTAGAATATTGCTTGACCAATTAAACCTAACTAACTGTAACACCTAATAGTTTTACATTAGTCCAGTTGTTGCAAAGCTGTTTAAATGATTGAATAAAATGTTTGCTTATGAGACTGAATGAAACATCCATTTACTAGCTCTTCAGTGACAAACTGCTCCAAGACAGAAACAACAACTCAGTCTCGTAAAAATTCGTACATATTTTAAGAATTGGCTATTTCGTATATTTCATATGTACATATTTTTCGAGTTAGTTCATATAAAGTTGTACAGTTATCACGTGCAAATGACTGGATGTCCAATGCGGAAGTAAGCGTGACTTTCTTGCACAAGGTGTTAATGACATGCTTATTAATATTATGCCCTTACCCAAACCCCTTATCTAAACCTAATTGATCAGTAGAGTGTGTAAATATGATAGGAAGCTGTTATGTGTGACAGAAGCAAGTAATTGTCACGTATTAGATGGGAACAATGTCCAGCGACGTCACTGGCTGTAGTGAAAGTCATATAAAAGTTTATTGAGTGCAGTCAAATGATATCCTACGAATTAGCCAAATTTAGAGAAGTCGTATGAATCCTTACGATTTCATTGTGAGAGTGTATAGGAAACAATGTATTAGGGAGAGGAGAACCCATCACATGACCAGAGTGGTGTGGTGAGACCAACAGACAGATAAGCTTGAGACATCCCCATCACAATTAATTCAATTAGTAATCTCCACTAATTCAGTTTCTGTTAACCATGATCCTCATTTTATGATCATAAAAGAAATACAGAATCCACATCTACACACTTTTAGGATAATGAGATTAACTTTGTCAGATGACTCTCTTCATCCTCAAAGGTTCTTCCTTTCATTTCTCAAACTAATGCCGATGTGATGACTCCTGGGTCATGACTGACTTTATCAACACTAAAAAATGAAAGGCCAGTTATAATCAAGCCCTCCAAATTACCATCATGAATAATAATGACTGAATGAATAGTAGCAAGAATGCAGCTGGAATGATAATAGCCTGATTTGACCTCCCTAAATGCTTTGCAATGCCCAAAGGCAAACAAATGTTTCCAAATGAGACATATACTGATTTCCTAATGCATGGGTGCAATTTTGATTTAAAAAGTGTTGTTCATGAAATGGTGAAGGCTTAGCTCATAAATATTAATTAAGCAGTGCACATTATTTAACATAACATTTTACTGTTGTTATAAATAAATAGTCTCTGATGTGATACAGTATATTAATCCATAAATTGGGTCTGTGGTAGAGCATTTGCTAATTTCCAAGTCAAAATCAAACAACATTATGATTAGAAATGTTTAAAAATAATTTAAAACAACATTTTCAACATAAAACTGAGTTGTAATTATGCAGTGGTTTGAGGGAGAAATTATTCTTACTGACCAATTTAAGTAAACATGTGAGATATTTTAATTGGTAGCTTTATTCCTACAGTGCATCTACCACCACTGTCGGTCCCATTATTTTGTAAAAAAAATAAAAATCCTATGATTTTATTCTCACGTTTTTTCAGCAATTAAATGTTAAGTATGACACGTTGGACTATTGGTAATATTTGAACTTCAGATTTGTGGGGTTCAGGGTTCTAATCTAATCTAAATCTATTTTAACAAACTAATTATTCATCTGTACGTCAGTACTTTTTCATAAAGCCAGGCCAGTGGTTGCTCAGCGGTTAAGGCTCTGGGTTACTGACCAAAAGGTTGGAGGTTCAAGTCCAGCACCGCCAAGATACCACTGTTGGCTCCTTGAGCAAGGCCCTTGACCCTATCTGCTCCAGGGGTGCTCCAGGGGTGCTGACCCTGCGCTTTGACCCCAGCTTAGTTGGGATATGCGAAAACAACTGCATTTCATTGGCTCTGTACCTGTACTCTGGATCAAATGGCAAACAGTGTATTGCCACCATACAGTAAATAACATCTACACTCACTCACCTGAACACCTGTACACCTACAAATTCATGCGATTATCTAATCAGCCAATCATGTGGCAGCAGTGCAATGCATAAAATCATGCAGATATGGGTTGGGAGCTTCAGTTAATTTTCACATCAAACATCAGAATGGGGAAAATGTTATCTTAGTGATTTCACCGTGGCATGATTGTTGGTGTCAGACGGGCTGGTTTGAGTATCCTAGGATTTTCATTCAAACGGTCTCTAGAGTTTACTCAGAATTGTGCCAAAAGCAAAAAACATCCAGTGATCGGCAGTTCTGCGGACATAAACGCCTTGTTGATGAGACAGGTTGATGGAGAATGGCCTGGGCTGCGTTTTACAAAAGCAATGCAAGCTGAAGTTGATCGCAGAGACCTTTGGCACCAATGGCTTCTATGATCTAATTAGGCTTACGGTGCTTTTGGGAATCGAACATAAAGGCTATGGTAACTCAGATAACCTCTCTGTACAATTGTAGTTAGCAGAATCTCAGCATTTCAGAATGCACAACACATCAAACCTTGAGGCGGATGGGCAACAAAAGCAGAAAACCATGTCAGGCACTTTATTAGGACCATATTGTTAATAAAGTGCTCAGTGAGTATATGGCCTAATGCTTAGAAAAATTTGAACTCTGCTTAATTGTCAATGCTGGGAATTGTAGAACATAACGTGCTTATGACTGTGGACCTACTGGGACTAAAGAAAGGCTTTGAAAATGGATAGTTCAATTTGTGGAATTTATGCATACAACTGAACAATGGAGGAGCTAGTTGAGAATTATAGTGTGACGATGGGTGGTCCTAATATTTTATCAAATTAACGTCAGTATACCAGAACATTTTATTTTTAAAAATATATCAGTATAGAGTGTAATTTACTGAACTGGCACTGAATGCATGAAAAGACCCAACATCATTAAGAAGAGAAGAAGGTATTTAAAATTACAACATTGTAATTTTTGGCTCAACTAACCCTTTAAAGGAATAGTTACCCCAAAAAGGAAAATTCTCTCACTATTCACTTACCCTGATGCCATCTCAGGTGTGTATAATTGTCTTTCTTCAGCAGAACACAAATATAGAATTTTAGCACTTTTTTCAGCACTTTCACATTCCAAAAGTCACATTTAGGCAGCATAAAAGTAATCCATACAACACCAGCCGATCATTGAATGTCTTCTGAAGCAAACTGATAAAAATTTGATTAAAAATTAATTTAAACACTATTTACTGTTAGAAAGCACTTCCTGCCAGCAATTGACGCATCACCTAGCTGTCGTGTGATGTAGTCGCTTCGGCGAGTTCATCCAAGAATTCGGAAGCAGTGCTTATTTACAATGTCACGAATGAACGTCGCATGAGAGTGAAGCCATTTCAAACAGCATCAGACAGTCATACACATCTGGCATGGCATCAGGGTAAGTGAATAATGAGAGAATTTTAATTTTTAGGTGAACTATTAATTTAAGTTGCTAATTACTCCAATAATGAAGAGTGGGACGATATTTCTATGATTTAAACTGTACATTTAAATAATTTAGTTTTCACTCCATGTTTCCTGAAACTGTGTGGACACTATTGAAGTTATTGGGTTCTTTGAACACTGCTGCGTGTACTGAAGATTTCACACCATCAGTCATCACCACAGTCTTCCCACAGCTTTGTCTCTAGGGGCAGTTTGGTAATTTATAGTCCCCCAGTGGTTAATTAAACTTTAAACAGCATGGACTGACCTAGATCTATCAGTAAATTATGAAAGAAGTTGCATTCCAGCTCTTTGCCTTTAAAAAATTATTGGTAATATCGAATAATTTTTCCTTGAGTTTTCACAATTAACCACTTATGAGATTTTAATAACTTTCTCTCTTACCCAAGCAGTTTTTCAGAGGAGCAGACCTACTTTTAGAAAATTGAAGTATATTTTAAAGCTCTCTCCACTACAGAAGAAAAGCCACAGTAAATGTGAACATCAGAAAATCCTTTTGTGTTCCAAAGAAGAAAGTCATACTGTACTGGTATGAAACTACATGAGAATGAGTAAATGATGACAACACATAATATTTTTGGATTAACTATCCCTTTAAGTATAAGATCAGTGCATACACACACACACACACACACACACCTATCATTGGTCTACCTATCATTATGAGGACTTTCCATAGACATAATAATGTTTATACCGTACAAACTATAGATTCTATCCCCTAAACCTAACACAACCCCTAAACCTAACCCTCACAAAAAACATTCTGCATTTTTACATTTTCAATAAAACATAATTAAATATGTTTTTTAAGCTATTTAAATTATGGGGACCGTAGAAATGTCCTTATTAACCACATTTATAGCATAATACCCTTGTAATTACCAGTTTGTAACCTAAAAAATTGTCCTTGTAAACCACATAAACATGCCCACACACACACACAAAAGGCATTAGTTCATAGACTAGCTCAAACAAGCACTAAATGTGGCCACAGAATGAAACAGCATCAAACACAAAAGAAAGTAGACTTGTGTTGTGACTTCTGGAGTGTTGTTCCCTTGTAAGTGGAGAGCTGTCACAATCCATTGAGTGCTTGTGACTCCAGAGGGTTCCACAAAATCCCTCCATTTCCCAGAACAACACCTCTCCCTCTTTAACAGACACAATCTCTCTCTGTAGCCCTGTTTCTTTCTTGTTCTTTCTAAAACAATAGGTTGTTGATGAGCTCAGGACCTTCCTGAGAGCAAAGGTGAACTCAATATGTGCTCTTGTTCTCTGTGAGTGTGTGCGTGTCCAGTTTACTTTAAATCACCCTGCAGAGGATGTCACACACAGTAAAACTAGTCTTTCTATGAATAAGGCTATGGACATATTCAATAAGAGTGTTAAACATATTGCATATTCATTGATCAAGCACCTCACGGTGGCTCTTGGCTTTTTTTTTTTTTTTTTTAATGCCTTAAGTACCAAAAGTGTATAGGGTCATAAGTGAGACCCTAGGTGTGTAATTTTTTTTGTTGTTTTTTTGCACTTCCATCAATTATATTTTTATGAATATTTAATATCTGTATATAAGCTGACTATCCCAGAATATCTATTTGTTTTTTATCACAAGAGAAATCAGTTCTATATTCATACAAATAAATACTATATCATGTTGATTTTCTGTGCAACGATGGTGCATTTTCAGTATCCCATGTGCATGTACACATCTATTTTTTATATGCTATTTTTTACTCAAGGTCCAGCAGTAAATTACTTGATTTACATTTGACATTGCTGTTTGATGAAGAAACAACATGGAAGTAAACTATAGCAAGTACAACACATGAACAGAATGGTACTACTAAAATTATGTATGCTGTGCATCAATTTACACTCAATAAGTGCCTGTGAAAATACTAATGTGAAGCTTCTGAGTAGCTTGTGTCTATCTTATGTGTTATGTGTAGCTCAATATGTATTTGACAGCCAGGGTCTCAATTTCAGCGTGAAAGTAATAAATCGTGTTCTAGATTTTGTTCAATTTGTTGCATTATCTCTTTGAAATATGAAAAATAACACAACAAAATATGCCCAAATATATTTGTAGATTTTAAATTTAAATTTTAAACTTGTCTTGAACATGTTTTGAAAATGTTACACTATCTGGGGATTTTGTAGATCAGTTTGTGATAGATACGTGATGGTCTCTAAAGACACAAATATTGATATGAAAGTGTGTTTGGTGAAATTCCCATGCATTTAAGGGTTAAAACATGCACACATTTACATTTCAACAACGCCTATTCTGTTTTCGTACCATAACAGTTTGAGTGGCACATTTCAACGCTGATTGTTTTGTGAACAAGTCACAATGTAATGCATGCTTTGCACAGAGGCTGTTTTTAAATTAATGGTTCTGCAAACTATATTGGACCCAACATCGAAGCCATTTTAAACCTTATGAGCTCGGCTCATGAATATTAATTAGGCAATGTAACATAATGATAATGCATAATGCAGTAAAAAATTTGTTAGGCTGGCAGAGGCT
This sequence comes from Moxostoma hubbsi, assembly GCA_032164185.1. Lineage (NCBI taxonomy): Eukaryota > Metazoa > Chordata > Actinopteri > Cypriniformes > Catostomidae > Moxostoma > Moxostoma hubbsi. The sequence goes on from JAVLUX010000046.1 coordinate 14,643,273, forward strand.
TTTGCTTGATCTTTAAGTTGTCACTTTTTTGTGGCCAGCTGCAATTTCTCAGAATTTATTGTATAGGCCTACAGAGATTTATTTCTCCCTAGGTTTATGGTTGCTACGCACCTGCACAATAATGATATTTTTTTGGGGGCACATTAACATTAATTTAGTTTATATTATTAAGTAGCCTCAGGGAAAAAACATTGAATTATGAAAACAAATTGCAAAAACAAACCTTTCAAAGGGAAAGTGAAGATAGCAGTATGTGTAAAGATAAAAACAGATCCATAGTCAAGCCTTGGATGCACACCAAATAGTATTACTGTAGCTGCATATGTGCAGACTCATATTCTCTGTTAGTTAACATGTGCAAGGCCATTCTCTGCTCATTCCTCCTACACTGTGGTTACACAGTCAACTCAATTACAAAGTAGCAACACAAATCCCATCTCATAGCAACACACCAGAAATAGGAGCTAGTTTTGACTTAAGTCTGATGAAGCTCTTGTAAATTCGAGACACTAAGTGCCTCATTTCTGCAGCAATAGCAAAGTCCTCTCATGAACTGTCTGCCAAGCAGCATTTGTCAAATGAGGTAGGTGATTGTGATGTTGATTCAGTGGACACAGCTTTTACAGGTTTTAGGGAAATCTGCTTAAACGGTTACAATTTACAGAAAGTTGCCACGGTAGCTGTTCAGCATGCTACACAAATAAGAGATGAGCTTAATTATAAAACAGTTAAATCCGCTCCTCTAATCTGATAGGACGAGCTGTTCCAAAAGTGCTGATTTTTAGAAAAACAGCAATGTACGCTTCACTGTTTCCATCAATTCACTGTTTGCATCATGTCTGGCAGTCAGTTTGTGCATTGCTCGGCGACATGCAACAGTTGATCCTTCTTTAGCTTTGTTTACTAAATATCTGACCATATTGTGTCTTAAATGTAAGTACCATGTCATCAACGTTTATTCTGAAAATTAACTTGGCTAATATTCAGCCATCTAGAAATCACAGTGTGTGAAAAAAAGGCATGATTGTCAGTGTAATATTGCTAAAACAGTTCAACAAACATATGTGAATAATATTACATAACTTGCATTTCAGTCAAAGTTAATTAATGTATTTCTTCTCCTCCAGCGAAAATAGTTCCAAAAGAAGCCAAAGCAAGCTCATACTCTGGTTTTGAACTAGTATTAAATAAGTAAATGTATCTGTTTTTGAACAAATATTTCAAATAAGCAAATCATTTCCATTTCACTGATTGTGTTTTTAATCTAATTAGATGAGTTCATATTTAAATTACTCATTCATAACAGAAAAGATGCTCATTACCTACAGGCATGAATATACAATCTCTAGAAATGGTCACTAAATGTATCAGGGAAAGAAATCAAACCGAACAATGAATTAAAATAATTCTATCACTATTTTGAAACCACAAACATGAAGAGGCATACAAAGAGTGAACAGCACTTGTCCAATCACTCCAGGACTGGAACTAACTGTTGGAACATGGGTCATCCAATCAGAATTTAGAGTCTGAATATTAAATCTGACATTCAAGGGATAGTACAGCCTAAATGGAATGTACACCCTTAATCTGTACCCTTTCAAACCCGTAAGACATTTATTTATAAAATTTGAAACACAAAATAAGATGTTAAATAAAATCAAAATGTCCGTCACCATTTCCTTTCATTGTGTAGTAAACATATAGTGAATGTTAAAGGTAACTGATGCTACCATTCTGCTTAGCAAATATTTTTGTGTTTCATGCAAGAAAGAATGTCATACAGGTTCGGAACAACATAATGGTGAGTAAATGATGACAGAATTTGAATGTGTGTTTGAACTATCCCTTTTAGGCCTAGGTAAAATTGTTGCATACCATATGTTAAGAAATTCTGATGTTCATGTTAAATTTATCATTCTGTTTTCAATCACATTTTTATGCTGATAATATTATTTCTTTAGAACAAAATTTTCAATTATCTGCAAAATAAAAGCATTTTCACAAATGGTCTCAGATTTTTTTTCAGTTTGAAAACAATTACTATACATCCCTGTAATATCTAATGCCTTTTTGAGATGAATTACACCTGGGAGGTATTGGTGTATTTTCCCATTGTCTTTACCACTTGGTCGAACTTCATGAATCAGCACATTTCTACAAATTCTAGGGACCCCTGTAGTGCATATTCCAGTAACAGCAGTGGTTCGAAATGGCTGCAGGCCCTTCCATAAGCCCGGAGGTTAAACAGTTCAAAATGTGTGTGTGTGTGTGTGTGTGTGTGTGTGTGTGTGTGTTTATTTTTTAAGCAATATGTTAATATTTCTAATGTCTTTTACAATGTTTATATCTGGAAAGTGTGTAATGCCTAGGGGGACGCTGAATTTTAGGCTACTGAATATTAAATCATGCTCCTAAACATAATATTATCTTAATTTACCATTTCAAGTTCTGTCAGCTTTAAAGAGATCAAACTGAAACCTAATAGATAAGACATTCATACGCCACACAGCTTGTGGCTAAAATCAATTTCATATCCACAGATGTGGTCAGAAATCAATAGATTAACAGAAAAGTATATAATAGCCTCTTACAATCACTAGATTATTTTTGTCGGTAACAACCGTGTTCCACAGTGAATAACAGTGCGACGTAAGGGACAAAAGGGCAATGATCCATGGGACTGACTCTTAATGTTGTGTGTCCTGCACAGGGCTTGGTTGAAGCTGTAGTAAAGGTACAGATGTACAGTAACTCTCAGTGGAGTGGGTTCGTGTCCAGACAGCACTTAGTTTAGCGCCATTTCCTCACATCACAGTGCATGAAATATGATGGATGACAGACGCATAAGAGTATGAACACAGGTCCTCAGGGCTTGTCAGGCCTGGACAAGTTCCCCATTAGTCTCCATTTCAGAGAGCAGAGGACATGAACACTCACACAAACACACTAACAAACCAGAACATTTACTGGTCACACTTTCTAGCGGAGTGTTAATTTTGCTGTGTATTCATATAATTAAGTACTGAGCAATTAATTGCAAGTATTGTCTATGTTCTTGTATGTACGGATTATAATTGCAGTTATTTTGCTATATTAATATAGTATTTAATTATAGTCGTGTATCTTTAAAATGTTATAGGGATAGTTTACCAAAAACAAAAAAAAATTACGAAAAAAAAAAAAATATTGTTCTAAACCAATACAATGTAACTTTCAATCGTCAATGGAACACAAAAGGAGATGTTAGGCAGAACCTTACCCTCAATCACCATTCACTTTCATTGTATGGAAAAAATCTGCAATGACAGTGAATGGTGTCTGAGACTAACATTCTGCATCAACTTCTCTTTTTGTCTTCCATGGACGAAATGTTTATGGAACAACATGAGGGAGAGTATATAATGACAGAATTTTTTTTTTTTTTTTGAGTGAACTATCCCTTTATAAGAGTTCCACTGATTGCAAAAATAAATAAATAAATAAAATAAAATCTGAAGAGTCGGCCAATATTTGAACTCGATATACAGTAAATCTGTACACTGCAAACAAATTAAAAATGTCTATGCAAACAATGAATGCAAACAGCGAGTTATATGAAATAGCTCATTCATATGCAAATAGTCTTGAGCATTTACAGGCGTGGAAATGATAAAAAGAAGCCAGCGGCTAAACACATTATCTCAACACTGTCCTTGTCTCAAAGGTTCATAAAAACTCACATATAAAGGCTTTTATCTCTCTAGAAAACCCTTTTATGCTGTTTTGATGACGTGTTGTCCTTTGGTTTAATAATAGCATAGAAACTGGAAAATGTGAGAGACACATACATTTGTCTAGCTTTAAGGTCCATAAGTTTCATATTCTTTGCTGTGACTGATGCTAGAGAAAAGGATCTCTTCATTCTAAACATGTTTGGATTATTTACCAAGCATCAAGGAAAGACAAAAAAAAAGACAGCAAGTGAGGAGAACATTTGTGGGCTGGGTGAGGACAGATCAAGAGACAGGCAGAGAAAAAGAAAGAAATAGCGTGAGCATGTGCAATCAACTGTGGTCTTACCAATAGTTGATGAAAATTTTCTCAAGTCATTACACCACCAAGATCTGATGAACGATATGATGATCAGATAAAAAGAGTAAAATCTATTGATTCAAATCAGAAGCCATCATCAATATACAGTATATTTATGATACATTTTTATGAAACACGACTGATATAGACTGCAGAAATACTGTACAAGAGTCATGTCAGTTCGTATTCTGGCATAGCACCCGGGAACACTAAATTAATCAAGTTCCCGTGAAAATCTGTGATTGACTGTATTTTCTTTTCACAGGGCAATCACATGTAAGAAAAAACCTTGAAAACATGAAAATCAAGTGGCATAGAAAAGAAACATCTCAGTGTAATCAAAAAGGCTTGAGGAGCCTTCAAAATTCAAGTATAACATTAAATTGCCTCTTTTTTTTCCTAAGATTGGTGACTCAGGCTTTGCTAAGACGTCCTGAGGGACTTTCATAAATAATTTGTATTTATTTATTTATTTATTTATTTATATTTTGTTACAGTTTTTTGGTCGTTTAGAGCTAAAATATTCTTTAAATTTAGTCATTATTTTGTCAATTCATATTCATTCTTCATTCTTTAGGCTACTTCCAAACTAATCAGTTTTTGTTTGAAAATGCATTGATTTTGCTTTGGATGTGTCCACACTTATCTTTTTGTCTTAAAAGTTCATGTCAGTTTCTATGGCATTTTCTCCACCAAGACTTTCGAAAATGCTCTTCATAATGACATACTGTACTTTAGAAAACAATAATGATAGAAAACGACATGGTTACTGTCATAACCTCCGTTACCTGATGGAGGGAATGAGACGTTGTGTCGATGTAGTGACACTAGGGGTCACTTTTGAGAGCCTCGAACACCTCCCATTCTTTGAGAAAAGGCCAATGAGAATTGGTGAGTGGAATTTTCATGCCACTCCCCCAGACATATGGGTGTAAAAGATGCTGGAATGCAATTCCATTCAGGTTTTGTGCTGAGGAGCCGAGACAAGGTCCGGCCATTTCAGCGGCTAGTACAGTGTTGTGGCAAAAGGGACACAACATCTCATTCCCTCCATCATGGAACGGAGGTTACGACAGTAACCATGTCATTCTCCTTCTGTCACTCACTCAATGTTGTCTCAATGTAGTGACACTAGGGGTACCTATAGAAAAACGGCACAACAGCTGAAACGTGTTACGTTAACTGCTGATGCAGGTGCAAGCAGGCTGCTGTGTGTGTAATAGCAGGTGCATCATATTGCACGTGACCTCCCCAAAGGACATCATGTTGTTTCTCACATCCACGACTTCGTGAACTCGACTGGGGGTAAAAGTGCAAGTTTTCACCTCAGGGGAGGGGAAAGGCTCTATACAACAATCGATACAACCGGCCAGCAGTTCCGTATTACCGGAATCTACCAGTTCGTACCTGAAAGAACAAGGGACGAAACCGGCTCAACAGATTGTAAAATCTCGCGAAGGTATTGGGTGTTGCCCAGCCCACTGCTCTGCAGATGTCTGCTAGAGACATGCCATTAGCATGTGCCCACGAGGACGCCACACTCCTTGTAGAGTGTGCTCGAATCCGAAAGGAGGCAGGCACGGCCTGGGTCTGGTAGGCTAATGCAATGGCGTCCACAATACAGTGGGCAAGCCTCTGTTTAGAGACAGTGTTCCCTTTCCTCTGTCCACCAAAGCAGACAAAAAAAGCTCTGCGTGCGATCCAAGTAGGTGCACAAAGCACACATCGGACACAGCAATGACAGGGCTGGGTCAGCCTCCTCCCATGGTAGCGCTTTTAGGTTCACCACCTGATCCCTGTAAGGGTTTGTGGGAACCTTAGACACATAGGTATCAGTGGTCAGGGTATCAGGATCACGTGAGAAACGTGAGAGCCGGACCGAAATCCAGGCAAGAGTCGCTTGCAGGTCCTCCACCCCCTTGATGGAGGTGAGCGCAAGGAGAGGGCTTTCAGCTCGACTGACTCTAGCGGCTCAAATGGGGCTCTCCGAAGGCCAAGAGGACTACGGAGATATCCCATGAGGGAAAGAGGCATGGCCCTGAGGAATCTGATGATCAGGTCGTGTTTCCCTAGGGACTTACCATCCACTGTGTCGTGGAGTGTGGCTATAGCGGCTTCATATACCTTCAAGGTGGAGGAGGACAGCCGCCCCTCCAGCCTCTCCAGCAGGATGGAAAGCACTGACCCGACTGCACATCTCTGGGGGTCTTTGGTTCGGGAAGAACACCAATTCGTGAACAAACACCACTTCAAGGCACAAAGCTGCCTGGTAGAGGGAGCTCTGGCTTGAGTGATCGTGTCTATGACTGTGGGTGCCAGATTGTGCCCCATCCCTGAGAAAGAAGGTCCTTCATCAGAGGAATCTACCAGGGAGGTGCTTTCGCGAGGAGCATGAGGTCTGAGAAAGAAGTATGGGTGGGCCAGTATGGGGCCACGAGGCTGACTTGGTCCTCGTCTTCCCTGACTTTGTCCAGAGTCTGTACAAGAAGGCTCACTGGAGGAATGCGTATTTGCCCAGCCCCCAGGGCCAGCTATGAGCCAGCGCGTCTGACCCGAGGGGGGCTCCCATCAGGGAATACCAGAGAGGGATGTGGGTGGATTCACAGAAAGCGAACAGGTCTACCTGTGCTTTGGGAATTGACTCCAAATCAGCTGGACCACCTGGGGGTGGAGTCTCCACTCTCCACTGAGCATTGCCTGCCATGACAGCACATCCACATCCACGACCTCAGCCGCTGCTGACTACAGAGGAGGAGATGCTGGCCGAGTTTCTACATGCGACGGGAGTGTACGCTGCCTTGGCGATTTATATATGCTACTGTCGCTGTGTTTTCGGACCGGACCAACACATGCTTGCCCTGGATCAATGTCAATAGGTGAGTAGTGTAGCCATCAACTCTAGGCAGTTGATGTGCCAACCCCAAATGGAGATAAAGGCAACATTAATGTAATCCACATGACTCCAGTGGTTTAATCAATGTTTTCCGAAGAGATCCAGTTGGTTTAGAATGAGAACAAACCAAAATATGGCTCCTTTTTGACTGTACATGTTGCCATTGCAATCTTAAGGCAAGATCATGATTTCAAGCTTGATTACACTTTCCAGTGCTTGACGCATGTGCTAAATGGCACTGTAGGAAGTGAATGTGAATGTTGCATTTATGTAGTGCTTTTTCGGACACTACACAAATCACTTTACACAGTGAACAAGGGACCCTCTTCAACCTCCACCAGTGTGCAGCATCCACCTGGATGATGCAACAGCAGCCATAGTGTGCCAGTCAGCTCACCACACACTAGCTAATGGTGGTGAGGAGTGAGTATATAGCCCATTGGTTATAGAGCCAATTTATGGATGGGGATTATTAGGAGGCCATGATTGAGAAGGGCCAATGGGGTAAATTTGGCCCTAATATTTTACGAGAAGTGCCCTGGGATTTTTAATCACCACAGAGAGTCAGGACCTCGGTTTAACCTCTCATCTGAATGACGGATCCATGGCAACTTATTTGTGTAATCAAGCTTGAAATCATGATCGCTAAGGAGATTGTTGTCAAGATGTAATGTGAAAAAGGAGTTATCTTTTGGTCTGTTATCACCCAAAACCAGTGGCGGGCCATGCATTTAAAGTCTAGGCCTTCAATGTGATTCATGCTATTAAGAAAACACAGTTTCACAATGAATAAGACACCCTATGCCTATGGGCATCATACATTATGTTCCAGCTAACTAACCAATTTTCAAAACACGTCCACGCACAAAAGCTAGAACTTGAAACGACACTTAACCCTCTGGGGTCGACGGACGCACCGGCGCATCCTGCTGGATTTTTTCATCATTACAGCAGAAACAACTTAAAATACTCATTTTGGGGCATACAGATACGTGTAAGACATCATTAGAGACTATAAAGTGTCTACTTTTATTTGTGTACACTCATAATAACAATGAAGCATTGTAAAATAAAGAAAATAAAAAAGGTGAGCTTTCAGCTGTCTGTTCAGTGTCCACGAGCATATTTCTGAAACACGTCACAAAAATGACCTGAAACTCTGCGAATACTTATCACACAAACATGAAACATACGTCTAAAGAAAGCTTAAAATGTCTACTTTTCAATAAATCAATTCAAATTTAAAACAAATATTCTCCTGCAATGTAATCTGTATGAAACAAAGCGCTGTACAGTTTTTACCAGTTCATCTCATTATAGCTAATGTGATCCCACCAACCAGCAGAGCGCGCCATTCATACACTAATGTGCTGAGGCGATCAAGGCAAATGGGACACGCCCCTGACAGTGTTCAGAGTTTTGATGTAAACAATTCATTCATTTTGCTGCGCGTTTGTAATGATACACAGGCGATGAAACTTCTGGATATTAAGGAAGAGTTAACTTTTTCCTCAGAAGAAGAGCGGGACGCCGATGAACGTTTGTATTTTGAAGAGAGACTTGATCCAGCCGAGGATACAAATTCGGACGAGTAAGTCAATTAGTTTTTATTAGTTGACATGCTATTTTATATAAACTTGAACATATTTTACTAGTGGGAGTGTTTCCAGACTTGCCAGCCAGGATTCAGAGTATTGAAATGTGAAATATGTCCTAATAAGCAAGTTTTAGTTACATTTAAATGCTGATCCAGTTCTCAGAAGTATTGTGGACAAATAATTAGTATGTGTTATATGGCCTAATTTCAGTGACTTAAAATTTTTGTTTTTTAAAAAAACATGCATATACGTTATTTTCTCAAAAATACAAACCTGTACCCACATGTTGCTCACATAATATTGTAGCCCAGTTTGTGCTTAATACAATGTTATCAGACTTTAGCCATTAATATGTTTTTAAGCAACTGAAAAAAAGCTCAAATGTCAAGGCATGTCAAAACTTCTCCAGGGCCCAAAATACCCTCAGACCTCAGAGGGTTAATGCTCAAGCAAGCCTAATTTTAACTGTTTTGTGAAATGAACGTCTCCAGAGCAGACATTCAAAAATCATGATTTTTCATATGAATCCACCAATGAGGTCTATAATACCTGGAAAAATCTATCTAATAATATTTGTGATTTAAATGTTGCTTACAATAAATTTTGTTTTGTCAGAGTACACGGCTATGCATCAAGGAATAAATTGGAGCAAATTTGAACAGACCATACAAATTGTAACATTGAAGGAGAGAGCTAATTCATATTAGTGACCAGAATAGAGACTGGGCTCTTTTCATTTGGGCCAATATGCAACCACCCAGAACACTCTGGCAACTTCAAAGCAATGTGCTAAAAATACAGTTAAAACAACTTAACAACTGCAAAGCAACAGTCTGACAACCACCTAGAACACCCGAGCAACTGCAAAGCAATGTGCTACAAACACAGAAAACAACTCTGCAATAGCATAGAAACAACCTGGCAACCCCATACTGTAGCAAACAATGCGCTAAAACTCAGAGACTGTGGTAAATTTGGTTTCATATTCACACATTCTGACTTCTTTGGTCAATAGTTTTCTAATAATGGATGTAGTAAATTAAAATATCTGGCATGTATTTCAATCAGCTACAACTAATTTAATCAAACAAAATACGCATCATTCTATGTAATATTTTCTCCAAATCTCAACAGTATGTTAGAGAAGTTAGGGATCCTCTATAAAGTGTGCACATTTGTTTATTTGTTTGTGACTATCATGTGATGAAACCACCTTAGTTTGATTACGGACGCTGATCAGCGTGCGCTATTATTTCTTTATCGTATGCTTATCCTGAACTGACAATCGGTTTCTATTTCTATTCTTGTAACATATACTGTATATATTAAAACATGTTTTCCATTAAAACCTTAATGCACTTTTAGATTATTTCATCCATTGTATTACTAGTTGAGTGGATGCTGCTGAATATTGAATATGTGGATGTTGAAGTCTGAATGCCACAGACATATTGGTCTGCTTTAGAAATATAAATATTTATTGATTTTTCATTTTAATAATTAAAAAGTGAGTAGCTTCTCCATTGTTGTACAGGTTAATTGGTACTAATACTAATTTGTAAAAAATTTTTTCACATTATTATACTCAAAACAACATTTTGAAGTCATTGGACAGTGTTGAAAAAGACTGAATACATTATGCAAGACCCTTTAAGGGAAGCAGTACGCTATTTGTCAACTGTGCCTGCTAAGATAGGATGACATTTTGAAAATTTTACAAGAGAATGGTCAACACACATTGAATGATTAAAATGAATTAACAATTTATTAATGTTCCCTTCAGAGCATAGTTTACTAGAACTTTTATTTTGCACCAGTCATCCTAAAATGTCAATACCTTGTTGATGTTTGCACACTGTTCTTCAAAACAAATTGAACAATATTAAGGACCCTCTACAGGATACATGACACACTTTATTTAGGTAATTTAAATGTCTACTAGGCATCACAGAGTTACTCGACATTGTGTCGATGAAGTGACACTAGGGGTCGCTCTTGGGAGCCTATGATCTTTGAGAAAAGGCCAATGGGAATTGGCGAGTGTAATTTACATGCCACTCCCCCAGACATACGGGTATTATAGGAGCTGGAATGCATTTTTTGAAAAAAATATTTTTTTCTTTATAGCCGAGTGGTTGTGTTCAGCGAGCTGAATTACTCTGCTGATCCATTCACTTCTGAATCCAGTGAAGCTGTTGGATTTACAGCGCATTTCAGTGGTTTCTCTCCCTTTTGCACTGGTGTAGTGCAGAGAATGCCCCTGGCAGCTAAAAGCAGCTAAAAGAGTATATATTCTTCCTCTAAAATAATATATTTCCTTCTAAAAGAGTGGCACCAATGACAGCATCTTTTTCAAGATGCCTTTTCGTTTGTGTATTATTCCTGGATGCGGTCGATATCTCTCCGCTTCTGATGGCCATGATCGATGTCTCACATATCTGGGCACTACCCCTGCGGAGAAATCATTCATGAATGGTTCATGTCCTCATTGTGAGAAGATGACCATGGCAACGTTGTGGTCACGTTTTTCTTTCATCAGAGGGAATGAGATGGGCATGGTGCCATGGCGCACACCGCTTGCTCGTCACGCCAGTCGCTGCTGTCTGTTCAGCATTTAGAATGTTATCTCTTAGAATACTTTCCCCTCCCCTGAGGTGAAGACGTGCACTTTTTACCCCCAGTCGTGTTCACAAAGTTGTGGACACTGGATGTCCTCCCTCCTTAGCCCTGTGGCAGGTGAGTTTTCAGAGAAACTCTGCTGTGTCTCTTCTGCCTCCTCCCCTTCAGAGGGACACCACCCGACCCTATATAGCCCCCAGCTGAACGATTATGTTCGTTTTGGGGAGAAGAAAGAGAAGAGGTAGCGGCTGGGTAAGCCAGTCCTTATTTTTTTTGGTCTGTCAACTTGTCCTCAAGGTGCATGGGACCATTTGGCGCCTGTGAGAGCAATGGGGGAGGTTATGTGATGATTGGGTGCACTGGCTACGTCTCACATCGCCAGTCCACGTAACATAGTTCGGTTTGTCATGCTGTTTTGTATAGGGAACCCTAGTGTCACTTCATCGACATAACGTCGAGTGAGTGACAGAAATGTAATGTCTCGGTTACTGTTGTAGCCTCCTGTTATAGCTCCTTTTATACCCATATGTCCAGGGGAGTGGCATACAAATTCAATTCGCCAATTCCCATTGGCCTTTTCTCAAAGATCAGAGATGTTTGGGGCTCCCAAGAGCAACCCCTAGTGTCACTTCATCATCACAATGTCTCATTCTCTCCATCAGGGAACGGAGGTTACAACAGTAACTGAGATGTTTTCTAAGGATGTACTAATTAGAGTTTAATACTTTCTAAATTATTTAACCATTTACTCTAAAACAAGCTAGAAAACCTGGGTAATCTAAAGGACATGCTATCTCTTGTTGACTTGTTTAATTGCACTATATACAGTTCATTAGTTGTTGAAAGGAGGGACAGACTGCTCCAAAACAAGTTGGAAACCTTTATATTTACCCCAAGAATAATACTACAGCTCAGGGTAATACCAATGTTTCTATCACTTCAGTTTAAAACAAAACTGAAATTTTTTCAGTAGTAATTCAGCAGTGATTACAGCGCTCTCGAATCTAAAGTTCAATAACTTTCAAATGGTGCATAGGATCATTCTAAAACAACTGTAACATTAACAAGCACCCTCTAAAGGACATACTACAACCCAATAATGACTGCTGGCAACTGTATTGCTAAATTGTGAGAACTGTAATTACTGTTGAAAAGTTTTCAGTTTCAGCCACGTGAAATTTGAATAAACCTCAGCCGTAGTATTACCCTTGGGATAAATGGTTTTCACACTTGTTTTGGAGCAATATGTTCCTCCTTTCAAAATCTATTGAACTGTTTATCTAGTGTCATTAAGGAAGTCAACACTTCACAATGATTCTACACTTTCTACACATAAATTGTGAAATAAAGAGATGTAGCATGTGTTGTAGCAGTGACGTGCACAGACCTTAGCAGGGACCGTGTTGGAAGGATGAAAAAGGGCACTGATAATTTTTTATATTTTTATTTTAATGAGTATACTGTATATATTAAACTATTAAGTACTACAGCTGCTGTTTTGAAAGTTCTAAATGATATTGTGGAATCTTTAAATATAGGAGGTTACTGTGCATATCTTTTTATTGATTTATCAAAGGCTTTCGACACAGTGGATCATGAAATAATGTCTCAGACTTAAAAGTGTTGGTTTATCAAATCACTCTATATTTTGGTTTAGAAATTATTTAAGTGGAAGAATTCAATGTGTACAGATAGAAGGTAAACAATCAGAGTCATTAGAGATTGCTAAGTGTGTCCCCCCAAGGAACTGTGTTCGGACCCCTTTTATTTACTATTTATATAAATAGCCTTGATCATGATATTCAAAATGTGCAAAGTAAAAAGAAAATAGTAAGTAATCTTACTTTAGTAGTCTTTGAAAGGAAATGTGATTAAGTTAGTGAAAGAGTATAAATACCTTGGTATTATTATCGACGATAAACTATCTTTTAGTTCGCACATTACTCAGCTAAAGAAAAAAACTGAGAACAAAGCTAGGGTTTTATTTCAGAAACAAGCTCTGTTTTTCATTGAATGTAAGAAGGAAACTCGTCTCTGCTACATACTTACTAATACTTGATTATTAGGATGTTGTGTATCAATTTGTTCCATCTTATCTTCTTTCTTCTTTGGATGCTGTGTATCATGGTGCTTTAAGATTTATATTGAATTGTAAACCCTCAACACATCATTGTACACTGTATAATGCCCTTCTTTGTCAATTAGAAGAGAAATGCATTGGTATACAACTATTTACAAGGCTACCTTGGGGTTCTTGCCCTCATATCTCTGTTGTTTGATCCAATGAAACAGAGTTGGGAAATATTCACAATATATCAACTTTATTGTTTAATTAAAACCAGGGTGTAGCCAAGAAATAATTTTTGGTGGGCCTAAATAAAAATGGATGGGCTAATATTCACTCAAATTTTTTTTTTTTTTTTTTACCAGAAGTGGCACATTTAAACAGTTCAGAAAACACTTTCATAAATCAGAATTTATGCTTTTTAAAACTAATTAATATATATATATATATATATATATGAAGAATATAAAACCCTGGCCACGCTTGGTTATGCGACTAATTTAAAATAATTGGATTATGACTATGATGTGTCTTTTTCCGTGTCCTCTTCTTTATTGGTGAAGAAATAAAACAAATGAAATGATAATTTGTCAACTAACTGTGACAAGATGGAGAGCGGGACCGGGTCATGATTTTACACACCTGCAAACTTATCAGGCTAATCAAGCCTCCGAGAGGGATAAAGCCTGACTACGGATGGTAGTGCGACAGAGAGAGAGCATTTATGGGCAGCTGTCCTTCATACTTGTGTGTTTGTTTTGGCTTAAGTTTTTCATTAAACTATTATTTATATTGTCAAGCAGGTTCTCGCCTCCTCCTTTTCATTGAACTGCTTTACTTTAACCTTTCTGGCAGTTATTTTGTTGACAAAACTAATACTGCATTTATCTCAATTGTAGTTGCTCAGCTGGTGTATACAGCCCCAGAAGTATGCAACTGGGATCTGCCATCTTTATTTCACAATCATTTTTTTTTCTTTGGAGCCAATCACCTGAGCTTACAATGCTATGCAACTGATCATTATGAATTAGAAGAGACGAGGACAACTATTTCAAGCTGATAAGAGCCTTCAAAATAAAATCTGGCAAAGGTAAAACATTTAATAAAATTACATTTTAGCAAACTGTAACACCTTAACAAGATCCATTGATTAGGTCCACTGACAATATCCAGGGATCACAGGCTCACAGTACTACCTCAACATGGATCAATTTCTCTGAATGATAACCCATCCTCTCCTGGAACGCCCTTTGGCCTGTACGCTGGCCTTCAATAGCTGAAAAATTTATATTGGAGGAAACCACTGCGTTCACAAAGGCCAAGACCTTTTCCAAAATGTCAGCCTATTAAATAACCCGCTGAAATTTGGACGTGTATGTAAAATGCCACAGCATTGTACAGCATGTCATTTTCATTGTTAATTCCCCATGGTGTGTAAATTTGACTTGACTAGCATTGAGAGCTGCAAATCTGCAAGTTCTTTCTCATTCAGCGAAAAAAGGAAGCAGTTTTATTTGCAATGTGTTGATAATAGCTTCAACCACTGACATTAAGATGTTGTTTGGAAGACTTTAAATATAACTTAATATAAAACACAATGAAATAGGAAAGCAAAACTGAGTGAGATGAGCGTAAAGGACAGAGGTGGTTCAGCATATGCAATTTAATGCCCAGTAAGACATTAATACTTTATTTATTAACTATTTTTCATTTGCTGAAACATAATGCTTTTATTTGCTGTCCACTAAAACTCCAATAATTATAATTGCATTATCCGTGATTGCCAATGTAAAAACAGAAAAACTTGGGAGAATAGTAGCGCAATGGGAAGACAAGGTTAATTAAATCTGTCAACTTTACATTAACAAGAAAATAAATAAATAAAATCAGTTTGACACCCCTGTAAAAATGTATTGTATGTACATGTGATGAAAACTTTGATCAAAAACATGTTTTAAACAAATCTTTTGATTCCTGGATTATGAGTGGAAACTTCAATACTGTCAACAAATATTGCAACTAAAATTAAATAAAATGACATCAGTATACAGCACTGATTTCCATTTAACTTAAGCCTCCTTACAAAACTCTCTCTATTTGCCTTAAGTGTTTTGCTGGTCTTAGCTGGGTTAAGTTAATTATTCTTCTATTTTGACCAGCTGACAAGTGCCCAAAAACCCATATAAAACCAGCAAAACAGACAATCCTATCTAGTTTAGCCTGGTTGGGATACCAGCTTACTGTGCCACCTTTGGCTGGTTCAAGCCTTTTTCTTTCAGCAGAGACATATAAAGCATTTTTGACAAGGTTATTCAGGATTCAAAATGTAAAACATTAATAATCATTATACGACATCATGAAGAATCATAACTCAAGGTCATGATGGCTGATACGCAAATGATAAGAGCAGCTATTCTGAGATATTCTGTACCCTATTAAATGAGAAATTGTTCTAGCATTATAAGGGAGCAAATCAACATAATGGGCCATTTTCCCATCAGGAAACTAATACAGATATCAAAGGTGGTCTCAGCAAAATATGATATTTGTAACATTTTGTCATCTCATATCGCATGGAAGTTAATCTCTGTGACAAATGGTGCTAGGTTTGTTCCTCCGTTTTAGCGGTTATACGAAAATAACAGCACCAAGGCTGTTTAAAAGGTGAAGAAATTAAATATGTTGATGGAAAACAAAACCATTTACACTAATAGGATATCTATTATTACTTACTGTACATACAAAATAACTGTGAAAATTAAAATAATAAAATCTATACAGATCAAGCAAATAAAAGCAAACAATGAATCTGCCTGGTTTTTGTATCGCTGGTGCTTGACAGGGAATGGTCTATATATATTGGATGCAGACACTGAAATAACTGGATGATAACCTTCAAATTAAATTGCACTTTACCCAGCCAATTAGCACGTTGCGTTCAAGATTTTGCCATACCCACTTATGCCTAGCAAGTGCATGCTTGCTCAGAAATACCATAATTTCATGGCCACACCCATTCATTTTGCTCTTATGATTTATAGCATTTTTATGTGATTAGTGCTAGTTCTCTTAAAATAGGGCCTAATGTATCTTGATGTTGCCATGGTAAACACATGAGCACTGTCTCTATTTCACCACTGTGATGGTTTTGTGGATCTTTGTGTTTGGTTTAGTCTTTTAGTGTGAAACTCGTTTCATTTTCATAATACCTGATCGGAACAGCATTGTTCGAGAATATTTTTAATATTTCTGCAATATTTTATTAATATTTTCCTTATGCACATGTTACTTTTCAAAATGTGCATTTTAGAACAGAACACACGCCAGGAATAATGGGTCACATGCATTAATAAATGCATCCAAGTTGCATACTTAATCATAGAAAGAAAATCCCACAGAATGTCTGCATAAAACACACCCACATCTCCATATTTTGCTTTCTGAAAAATCTCTCTTGTGCAGCCATTTTCACTAACTGCAAACTCTCTAAACATGTGCTCTTGCCTGAAACACAATAAACACATTTAATATTGACAGAGACTACATGTGATCTGGTACATTTTTATGCAGAACCTTCACCAGATTGAGTTATATGTATATGTAACACATATATGTTACTCAGAAATAAGTAAGACTTCTTAAAAGGACACATAGTTATTCATTAAAAAAAAAATAATATAAATAAATCTTTCATGAATAAAACTGTCATAAATTTAGAATATATTTAATTGCAGACTTGTTGATGAATCATACTTTCTGTGTAAAAACACAGGTTTTATGGACAGATATGTGCGTATGCATGCTTAGTGAATAGAGACATATTGTATCCCAATAATGCAATGTTCTAATTAGCAATATCAGCTGTGTTTTTATTTAAAAACATATCCTTCTTGGTTAATTGTTTGATTGAATTTAAAAATGGTAAGATTTACATTTTCATTTTCTATTTCAAATACAATAACTGGACTGCACTGACTGAATGAAAAATTTTACATAATGAGGTCATTTGACAACAATGTAACATATTACACTGAGAGAGAGGGGTGGATTTTCGAAATCCTTCTATTTATATGTACAAGTTATACCTTATCTCTTATTGTCCTAATTTATCGTTATTATATTAACTGATTTTCTATTTTTCTTTTACTATTCGGTGCAAGTGACATGTATGTGACAAACATGCGTTACGTTCTTGCGTTCAAAACACATGATGGAGTGCAAATTCGAACTAAGGGATCTCAAGATGTGTTCAACTATAAAGTGTTAAACTATATTTAACTTGACACAGTGACCTAAAACATTTTGTATTAGGTGGTCACCCCGAGTAGGGTGACCACCTGGCTATTGCTCTGTTGCAGGTCAGCAGACCTGATTTTGCGGGACAATGTGGGACACAAGGGAGAGATAGCTTACTATAATTGTACTAGGTGAATAAATATTGA
This sequence comes from Moxostoma hubbsi, assembly GCA_032164185.1. Lineage (NCBI taxonomy): Eukaryota > Metazoa > Chordata > Actinopteri > Cypriniformes > Catostomidae > Moxostoma > Moxostoma hubbsi. The sequence continues at coordinate 14,660,964 of JAVLUX010000046.1, forward strand.
TTTTATATTAGATGTATTTTTGCAGTGATGTTAAATGTTAATGACGGCACTGTGAACGTCAATCAGTTTGGCATAATGTCTACGATACAAACTAATTTTAACAGCACAGACCTACTCAATCTAAATATAATGAAGTAAAAATAATAATCTAATCATTAAAAAGCACATCAATTCCATTATTTAAGACTAGAAAGATTAAATGCGTTCTTACCGGATTTAGTGCATCTTGAATTAAAAAATTTTTTGTCTGATCTGGCTGCTTCGAGTAGGGCCTTCTCATTCATTATGACTGTAGAACTCCTGGCAGGTGTAGCTGTAGTTCACTTTCACCAGGAGTTCACTTTTGATGAGGTCCACAGATGCTCAGTTCCTTGTCTCTGTCCACGCAGCGGTCATCAGAGAAAACACCTTCTCCACGAACACGTTGGTGACAGGAATGCTCAAAGCCATGTCATGTTTGGTACACTGAAATGCTTCAGCAGAGCTGTCTGTGAAACTTCGGTGGCATACCATGCACTATCCTTTTTTAGGGTCACCTGTAACTGGTTTTAACCATGTATATATTTTCTCCAATTCTTTATTATACAAACAAAGACACTTTTTCTTCTCGGGAGCTGCGGATAGACCCATTTTTCTGTTGCAGTTTTTTTTTTTTTTGCAGTGTTTTCCCGCTCTGGCAAGAAAAAAAGTCTGCGCTGCGCATGTTCAGTGTTTTCTTATTAACTTTTTTTGTAGTGATTTTGTAATTAAAGGATGATGAAATAAAATGATGCCGAAATAATAATAAAAATTAAATGCAGGACAGGTGGTCACACTACACCCAAGATGCTACACAAACATGTCTGATGCTTGTTGAAATTGACGGGTCTTTAAACAAGCCCTCATATTAATTCTCGAACCGATTGCTTTCTAAATGGATTGCTGTGAACTGTATACCAATAATTGTCTTATGTTCAATATGGTAGTAAACAAAAGATTGTATTCTAAAGCCACTTTTGGATCTAGTCAGAGTCCTGTCAGGTGGTATGCTCAAATCATGTTTTTAAAGTTGAGTAATGCTTTAAAAAAACTTCCTCCTTTTGTTGTTTTAAATAAAAGCTGCACTTTGTTTCATGGTGCCATGACCCCATTTATAACAAATACTTCCTGACCAGCTTGATTAAGTTTTTTAAAACCACAAGAGGAGACAGAAGAGTCAGTAATTCCTCATACACAGACTAAGATGTTTTACAAATGTACTTCAGTAAAACAAAGCCAACAAACATTAGGCAACTAGAGTATAGAAATGTCAGGATAACCCAGAGAAAATATGTACTGCTCAAATATTGCTCTTTCTGTCATGATCCTGCCTGAACTCTCTTCTGTCTTGGTGTTCCCTCACCCTTGTGTGCTTACAGTTGCCACGTGGAGGATGTGAGAAGTATCTCCTTGGGAACTCCTGTTCATGTTTCTCATCAGTTAATTAGTAGCATATGTTCACTATCACCCACAACATACTTAAGTTCCCTCCTGTGTGCTGTTTTTTGCAGAATTGTTTTATGATTTCATTGTGAATTGTTTTCATTTATTTATTCTCTAGACTCTGTGCTTGGTTCACATGGATTTCCCTCAAGTCTCATCTCTACTTACCTTGTGGGCTTATAATTACCTCTAACCACCCAGGAACAACAAGCAGACTTACCTTCTCCACATCTGTCCTCCTGCTGCCTGGTCTATGATCTGTGTCCTTCTTTACCTTAAGTGTTTAAAAAAAAATAATTTACTGTTAAATCTCTGCATCTGTGTCCTCACTTCCAGTATGTGAAATAACAATCCCGCCAGAACTGGGCCCAGTGGGATTTTCATGGAGATCTTTTTGAAGCCCCTTTTCCCTGCTGCCTGGAAAGGAGCTAGGGCAGATATACTGTTCTCACATTGCCAGGGGGAGAGATAGGTGAGGTAATATGCCTCTATATTTTATGTGTTGTTCTTGGGTATTGGCTACAATCAGGCTTTCCTGAAGGATAAATTCACTGCCAGCCTGAATAAGCCCATCAAGTCATGCATTCCAGATGGGGGTGGAAAGGAGTGTCTGTCGGAGATCATAAACATGGCCATCAGGAAGTGTGATTTTTATATCAGTGTGCGCCTCGAAGGTCTCTACTTCCCCATCCTGGCTTGAAGACAATGAAGCTCTCCCACCTGAAACACCCGTTTCTGCAGATAACCCCAGTGACTCACCGCTCCCTATCTTGCTTTTTCCAGCCATCAAGTTGCCTACATAAGAGCGGTAATGGTAAACAGGAGGCAATGGGTGGCACTTGAGTCCACTGCTGACCGACATGAGGCACCTGAGTCTGTTGTTGACTGCCGTGACGTGCCTGAGTCCGTTGCTGAGCACCAGGAGGTGCCTGAGTCTGCCAGGGGGCACCCGAGCCTGCTGCTGACCTCTAGGGGGTTTCCGAGTCCACTGCAGTTCTTTCCACTTCTCTGAAGAGGAGTAGGATTAGGAAGAAACAGGTTGTGGCACATGTGCCCGCTGCAGCATCGTTGATTGGGTCTGTATCTGCTGCAGCTTCCCAGAGTGAGCCAAAGTCCACTGCAGCTTCTCAGAAAGTGTCCAAGACTGCTGCAGCTCTCTTTGAGTCAGTCCATTTTCCAGTGGCTGCCAACTATCAACCCACCAGCTGCCGAGTCAGTCCCTTCCTCATTGACCGCAAAGTCTGACCAAGTTCTTTTCTCAGTAGACATCAAGACAGTCCATTTTCCAGAGGTCGCTGTGTCAGTCCCTACCCCAATGTCCGCCTAGTCAGTTGCTTCCCCAGTAGCCAACATCAACCTACATTTCTTTACAGTGACCATCGATCCAGTCCCTTTCCTAGCAGCTGTCAACAACCTACCCAACTTTCCTTTCCCTAGCAATTGGTGCGTGTGTCTTTGTATTTCCCTCACCATTGTATATTTAAGGGTGAAATGTGGAGGACGTGATCAGTATCTCCTTGGGAACACTCATTCACTCCTCTCATCAATTGATCAGCTGCACATATTCACAATCACCCTCGCACTACTTAAGTTTCCTCATGTGTGCTATTTATTGTGGGATTGTTTCATTGAGTTACTTGTGTTATACCCCTCTCTAGTCTTAGCTTCTTGTAAGTTTTGTTTTCAGTTTTTGTTTCTCTAGTTGCTGTTCTGGCAGTTAGATATGGCATGCTTGCTTCACGTGCCCTCAAGATCATCTCTACTTAACATGTGGAATTATAATTACTTCTTGTCTCTTGGGAATCCCTAGAAGACTTACCTTCTCCACCTCTGTCCTCCCGCTGCAGCAAGTGCCTGGCCTATGAAGTGTGAACTATGAACTATGTCCTTCTTTGCCTTAAGTGTTTCAATATAACCATTTACTGTTGGTCCTCACTTCCAGTTCATATCAATTTCACAGCTCAGGAATTCTCTGTTATGTTTTGTGCAAGTATCAAATCTTTTTCTAATGCATTTTCCTCAAATTATCTAGGATAAATAAAACGGAAATAAATGATGCAGTTGGAGGTGTGGAGCTATTAAATGAATATGGATAGCACAGCCAAATTGATTTAGTCTTGGAAGAATTTGATGAGAAATCTCATTACTGTCTATGAGAAACAATAGATTTTAAAGTATTAAATTGAGACATCTCATATGTATTTTTTTTTCCAATAAGAAAAGTTTTGTTTCATTTTCTGTGCATCAGCAGTAAAGTCGGAAGTAGGTCAAAGGCAGCCAGAGAGCTTTCATCACAACAGGTGAAAAGAAAAAAGTGTAGAGGTTTCCATGACCACAACCTAAGCTCATCTGGGATCTGGACTTGCGTGAAGCCAAGTGCAGTAAATCCAGTTTAACCTCAGGGTGAAGTCCGACTGTCATGCAGCACACAGTTAAAACAGGGGAGGTGATGAGGTGCTTCATCTTTGACTAATCAGATATTTCAGCAAGGGACTTCTTCACAGAGGGAAAGAGGACATGAAGGATGGTGGAAGGGATTGTGTGGCCAGTGTTAAAAACACAAGAAATGAGTGAAGATAAAACCTCAAAGGTTAGTAGAGATAATCTAGTCTAATCTGACATTTTAGGTGGGCCTCTTAGATATCTGTAGGTAGGTCAGATGTGATGACTGTAGACTGAAACTGTGCGAAAGGGAGAGTGTATGGATGTTTCAGGTTTGTATCGTTAAAAGCATCTGACTGTCAAGTAATTGTGTAGTTCTATATTTAGCATACTGGTAATTTTTTTAGTGTAACTTTTTTTCTTCAGTTACCTGGGCAAATAAATAATGCTTAAAGACCCCAAGAAATGACTTTACAAATACAATTTTCTTCCCTGTGTTGATATATTCCCTAATGAACAGGAAGTTTGGAAAGGACATTAGAAAGGGCTCATTTTTTTTTTTTTTTTTTTAGAGCCAATAGGTAACATCATAGCCATGAACCATAATGCTTACCAGTTGGAGGTATGTGGAATTAGGAGGAGGGACATTCTCATTATCTACAGCATTTTACTGGTCAAAAATTTGTAGATGCACATGAGCACAAGATGAGTCATCAATATTGATGTCTGTTTTCAGAGAAGAGAAATACTGTAAATTGTAAATGTATATGTGTATATCTGCTGAAAATTCACTTTTATACATATGCATATGGTGGCCTCAAAGCTAATAGACATACATATACCAAATTATTCTATTTCATAGATTCTATAAAAAAAAATAAAATAAATAAGATAAACACAATAGAAACACAAATTCATGCTCCATATAATAGTGTAACAGGTAAAAGTTACAATTAAAATAGCTTTTGGCAAAGTTTTAGAGTAATTGACAAAACACTTTTAAAGAAAGCAATTTTGTTATTGGGTTCTATTCTGTGGATTTTATGGAGCCGTGGTGACTCATTCTCTTTGGAGCCAAGAACAGGAATTATAGCACAACATAGCCCCCCGGTGTTTCTGTTTTCATTCTTAAATCTGTGTCGCATATATGGGGCATACTGAGAATATATCTGACATCCCAAGGAATATCAGAATAAATAAATAAACTAAATAAAAGAAAAGAAATAGGGAACATTGCAAGACGAGCATGTGGCAAGGCTCACTTGTGGGATTTTTCAGTGGAAATCAAGGTTTAGAACTCAAGACAGTCAGTTTTCTCTTCGAACAAACACTGTATAACATGAAAAATATAAACTTATAGAATCTAATGAGAAGTCAACATAAAACAAGATTATATGACACCTATGACCTATAAAGAACAACAAAAAAGATGAGGTGCTTATAGATATACAATTCTGTAGTGAAAACTGCAAAAAATTCTAATCAACCCTGTTATTTAAACAGTTTGTGTGTATATATATACAGAGAGAGAGAGAGAGAGAGAGAGAGAGAGAGAGAGAGAGAGAGAAAATGTACAGATTGAGCTGTTTCAGAAGGAAATTGGTACATTAAATTACCAAAGTGACATTCAACTAATCACAAAGTATAGTCAGGACATTACTGATGTATAAAACAGCACCATCACTATTTGAAAACATTTATGATAAAATCTAGACAGGCCCCATTTCCAGCAGCCATCACTCTAACACCTTATCCATGAGTACTCATGCTAATTTGCTAATTTGGTAATAGAAAATCTCTATAGAGTCATTATATCAAACACAGCTAAAAGCTATTTTGGTTTGTTAAATTAAGCTTAACATTGTATTTGTGTATGTTTTTGAGTTGCCACAGTATGCAACACACCGGCATGTCTTAATGTCAATATTAGGTCAACAATGGCAAAAAATGAACACCTTTCTCTGGAAACTCGTCAGTCAATCATTGTTTTGAGGAATGAAGGCTATACAATGCTTGAAATTGGCAAAAAAATAAATAAAATATATATATATATATGTATCAGGGTTTCCGTTGTCCGGTAATTACCGGACATTGGCCGGAAAAAAAATTAAATGTCCGACTAAATTAAATCTCTCCGGTCAAATTGTCCGATTAAAATTGCCTAATAATCCCGCCCCCCTAACACAATCTGAATTTGAGAATAAGCCTAAAATGTATCCAGAGTGGACCAAGCTCGCCAAGATAGCCTGTGTAATCCCGGTCTCGAGTGTTCCTGCAGAGAGGGGGTTCTCGCTGCAGAATCGGATCAAGACGAAGCAGCGAAGTCGCCTTGCGGAGAACAAGGTTACGCGGCTTATGCGCATTGCAAGTTGTGGAGAGACACTGGGACGTTTTGATTTTAAGTCGGCAGCTGCACAATTCAGCACTGCAAAACAGCGTAAAAAGCAGCCTAAAATAACGCGAGACAATGTTATAGGCCTAGTCATTTGTTTGTTCCAGTTCATTTGACAAGGAGTCATTTCACGGTGGCCAATTTAAATGTTACCAGCTAAATGAGACATACTGAGAGTGTATAATTAAGTTCGCTTGAGTAAAAACAATAGGCTACTATTCAGATATTTTATGTGGGGAAGGGGGATTGGTTTGTTAAACAATGAATGTGAAACGCCAATCGGACGTTCATGTTTTTTTTCCGTCTATTTGAAAGTTAGGCTAATAAACATGTTGCATTCTATACGGCCTGATTATGTCATTTTTTTAAGTTACATAGCCTGCCTCCAGTTTTCCTCAACTTGACTAATTAAGAGGCGATATTTGACTGGCATATCATCAAAATGTCCGTAAAACGAAACCTCTGCCGGTCACTTTGACCGGCACCATTTTTTTCTAGCGGAAACTCTGATATATATATATATATATATATATATATTTCATACAAAGGTGTACACTACAGTCTTCAAAGACAAAGGACAACTGGCTCTAACAAGGACTGAAAGAGATGTGGAAGGCCAGATGTATAACTAAACAAGAGGATAAGTTCATCAGAGTCTCTAGTTTGAGAAATAGATGCCTCACATGTCCTCAAGTTATTAATTTCTTGACTATATTGTATTTGACTGACACATTTTGATCAGTTGAATGCCACATTTGTGAATAAAAGTACCATTTTCTTTCCAGAAGAGCAAAATCTGTACATTATTCCCAACTTTTGGCTGCCAGTGTGTGTGTGTGTGTGTGTTTTGTATATATATATATATATATATATATATATATATATATATATATATATATATATATAAGTAGAATAGTGCAGTGAAGCAAGTGCTATATTAGTACAATCAATGTGACAGTTCAAGGTCAACACCTTGTCAATTGACGTACAGTACATCAATGATGCTAATCTTTCCTAAAGAATGCATACATTTAATAATAAGTATACTTGCTCTAAATCCTCCAGTATTGGAATCATCTGATAAAGACACATGTGACATATTGGCTCAAGAACAAATCTGGAGTATGTGTTATCCAATCTGCTTGCTAATAAAAATGTAAGAATGTATTAGGCTCAATCCAACAGGCGTACTCAGCAAAAAGACGCTAACGCCTTCCCTAACCTCTTGACCCAGAACTATGACAGCATGTTATTAGACATGTGAAAGGAATAAAGGCCAAAATAAAAATAAAAGACTTAGCCAAACATGTCCAATGCTCCTGCAATTTACTCAATGATGGCATTAAAAAATAAGGTCATTACAAATAAATGAGCTGCATAGATTGTGGATAGATTGCTTTCAGACAGAAAGCTACACTTTAAACAAAAAACTTGGTCCAACATTGAATTCTAAAGTGATTCTTTATAAATTTTTAGTATTGTCTCATCTTATGTAACATAATATAATTTACATTTAAAAAATGTTGGGGGGTGGGTGGGGGGGGGTATGGGGGGGGGGGGGGGGGGGGTGTCCACTAAAAGCAAATACAGACACCTCAAAAAAGTATTTGGGCACTTAAACTTTAAAAATGTGTCATTGCAGTAGATAAAATATCAAAGCAATAGGTATTCATAGAAAAAAAATTGTAGCACAAAAAAACCCCCTCAAATATTAAGACAAAAATAAATCTGTTGGAATGAGAAAGGTGAAGCGAAATGTTTTTACATGTGGATTAAGCATCTAATACTTTGTGTGGCCACTATATGTGTGCATGAACTCACATCACGTAATTTACAAACATTATGTAGTTGCCTAGCAGACAAAGAAAACTGTCTATTGTACAGGACTAGATGAATCAGTCACACAATCATGCATACATTATTATAGGATTTAAAACAGTGTGATAAAACTCTGAAATAATGTTTTGCATTTCCAATTATGTCTTTAATACTAGTTCGTAATAGTGAAGGCTGGTTGATCCCCCTAATAATTAAATTATAATCTCTTGAATATGTGGGCTACAGTAACACAATTGAGTCATTATCTAGATTTGACAAAAAAGAAGGAAAATGCAGCCATGAATATTGTGTCCTAATAAAAAGAAACATCTTAAGCCTTTTTAATCATGCAAATCATTGACATTAAAAGGTATTTAAAGCTTAATAATTTGCTATACAAATGGGGCTACCATTCTCTGATATTAATTAGTGCTGTAACACCATAAGGAACTGAAAACACAACTGTAGTACTACCCAAAGTTTTACAAAATATAAGATACAGTGCTGGAGTCAAACTTTTGAGTCGGTTCTTCTCAGTTTGTCTAATGCTTAGGCTAAATTGTTTGAAGTGCTTTGTCAGGCAGTAAAAGAGTAACAGGATGCTTTAGAAGACAGAAGACAAATACAATGCTGAATGAAGTGGATATTTACTTACAATTCATCTAAACAAAAACTGCAGTTGCACTCGATCATTTGCCATTTATGAAGAATGTCTTGGGCGAGTTCGGGTGCTGCCAGAGAATTACTGTCTATTGCAGGTAAAGACATTTTCTAACTAAAGGTGTATCAAAATACTAACATTACATGAAAGCACTTAAAAGTAACAAAAATTGCCAAGCCAAGGGTGGTGAATTGAGGGTTCGACTAGGGTCCAAATGGGGTAAGACCTGCACTGCCCCCTTCGATTTTTTGAGCCAATAAGATTATGAAGCTGAATTAAATAAATACTATTTATATTGTATGCTGTAGGATTATTGTAGGTAAGAAAAAAAAAACGCTAGTCTATTACATAAATAACCCACTCACATGTTTAAATTTGGTAAATTCAAGCAAGTGGGTATGGATAAATTGGTTAAAGTGAGTATTTTTAATAATATTCATCTACTGACACAAGTCATGAAAAGTATTAACAGTGAAAGCATTGGCATATTATATCAACTCAGTTAAGAAAATTAATTTTCTGTTCTAAAACCAGAGCTACTCTACTTTACATTACATTATACAATATACTGGGGGTAAAAGAGGACTATGACTGAGAGCGGCTATACCAACACCCATGAGATATTCTGATCACCAGGATGCTAATGTATTGGTATTGGCTTTCTCAGTTGCTAGGAAATGACAATGAAACAATGTTTTGCAAACTATTTTGTCACATCACATCACATCTGTGGGATGCTGTGACAGGTGTCTAATGTACTGCATCCATTTATAGTAGTATTAATAGTATTAAAAATAATAGTTTATTAAAAATAAACGCCTGTAGTGTACAATTAACCTTAAAGATTAAGTGTGTAATTTCTGTGAATTTAGCGTCACAAAACCAAATTGTATAGCCGAGTTTAAAACACAGAGGTCAACTATGGCGTGGCAAACTTCTATAGTGGTTAATGGGAGCCAACAGCAATCATTATTTTTGCATTTCCATTTGCTCCAGAAGGGACAAACGTTATGGTCTAAAGGGTGCTTTGAATCCACGTTAACTCATGCGGCGCTTCATGTCTACACACATGCAGGGAAAAGAGGCAACGCATGCGGAGAGGGACAGGGCAGACATTATGCATGTTTGGTGTTAGAGAACAATATTCAAGATTACAGCACAGAAAGATCAGCGCTGTTGTCCACATCACTGTTGTTCTGACGGGCACTTTACTAGAGACGATGAGAGTGCGCAACCATTCAATCTGGTGTCCGATGTAGCCTAATCGTTGGCAAGGCAGCTAGCATTAGCAAATTATCAGATTGACCCTACATTACCACTGGCGCGTTGTGAGTAAAGCTGAGAGCGTTTTCAATTAATTCCTATGAAAGCCGAGCATCATGCTCGCAATGTGGATCGTAGCATTGGCAGCGGTGTGGAGCAAGCTCTCTCATAGCACTATGAGCACCTTTGAGCGGATCTCATCTGCCCCAGTGGAAACACAGCCTCAGAAAGCCGAAATGCTTGTGTTTTAATGACAAGCTGTAAATATCAAAAATTCCTCAAAAGCTTATTGTGGATTTTCTTTATCATGATAAATATCAATATCGTTTTATCGCCCAGCCCTAGTACTATCCATGTCACCCATGCCTAAATCCACCACTGTGTATGGATAATGTGCAATTAATTAACCAGCTGTTGTAAATTGACCTGTATGGGACACTTTGTAACAACTGCCATACACAGAGCACATAATCCTTTATGTTCCACAGTTATCCGACAAGCAAATTTATGTATCTAAAAAAAAAAAAAGGGTTTTCAATTTGATTTTTTTTATTTATCCTTTATTTTACCAGGTGATGTCCCATTGAGATATTCAAATCTCTTTTACAAGGGAGCCCTGGGGCAACAATTGCACAACATTTCACAGAATCACAGTAACAAACACAACAAACAAAACAGATTTAGAACAGATTTATTACACAAAGCAGAATTCTAGTTTTTACCAATGTCCAAAGAAACGCTTGTAAAATCTTGAGTGTGGAAATACACGACGAGCTATACCTACGTTAATCACCACACAATAAAGAACAAGCACTCGTTGTCCAATTGTAATCAAGTATTACATTTTAAGGAATCGTAAAATAAAGCAGGTGTTTGAGGTTCTTACTGTTTGGATTCTTCATTGGCTGCTAATTGTGTGGTCCTGGGGTTTTGGGAGCATTACAAATGGCCAAATGTGAGCAAGGAGCTGTCATTTAGTGGCTCATTTGTTAAATAGGTTTGAATTTGTGTGTGTGCACGTTTGTGAAGGAAAGATTCCTTTACCTTAATGACAAGAATATTTGCGACTCATGTCTCACAGGAAGTGTTCAGCATCTCTAAATGAGGTAATAACAAAATACAACAAAAACATAGTTTACCTCAAAAAGAAAATTCTGTTACTATTTGCTAATTCTCATGTTCCTTTTGGTAACATTTTGATTTAGTGTTCCTGTTGCAGTGTAATTACCCAAGTAAGGACAGCGTACTGAATAATGTCATAACATGAAACAACATTTAGTTAATATGTAATAAATTATGGAATAGCATGTACTTAAACATTGTAATTATGTATGTGTAATAGACAAGATGTTGTTACAAGTGTTACATACCTATTTGTGAAATAGGAAGATCTTGTTACGTGTAACAGACAGATGTTGTTGCATGTAATAGCATTAAAATTACTATATTACATAGTATTAATCACTGTAAAATAAAGTGTATCTAGACTGTGCTTAAGTGTACTTTATGTATAACTATGCCTTACCAAGCTGTGCTTAAAGGTGCACTCAGTTATTTTTTTTATGCATGGCATCTTGGGCTTACACTGACACTTAAGGGCTTGGATGCAGTATAATTCAAAATGAATAGTTTTCAGTTACAGAGGGCATTTTAGGAATTCACTATTCAATGTTGACCGTGATCAATTAATCTAAGAGTGAAAATGTGATTCGTATTTGAGTGGCCATATGATTCTAACATGGCATCCCCCACAAGGGGACCCTCTCCATGTAGAATAAAACAGCTTTTATAAGTTTATTAATATGACTGTAGTCTTCATTTTATGTACCTCATGATTTTATGCATATATTTCAAAATAACAATTCATTGCTTTAGGAGTACAACTATTTTATTGAGGTAAATATTATTGAGTGCATCTTTAAGTTTAAATTGGCTCACTAGTACACAACTGAATACATGTATTAGCTTCATAATTACATTAGAATTACACAATATTACATAGATTTAATCACTGTAAAATAAAGTGTATCTAGTCTGTACTGCAGTGTACGTCATGTGTAACTACATACCATAACAAGTTGTGTTTGTTTAAATTAATTAATTAGTACACAGCTTAATACATGTAATAGCTTCATAATTACATTATAATTACACAATAATACATAGTTTTAATCACTGTAAAATAAAGTGTATGTAGATTGTACTTAGGTGTACATTATGTGCAGCTACATACCTTAACAAGCTGTGCTTCAGTTTAAATAAACACAACAGTATACATCTCAATAGATGCTAATTCAAGATTCAAGTGTACTTATACATCCAATTGCCTGCCATATTCTTTATGTATCCAACAAGCTGAGAACTGTATTTATAATTAACTTTATTGCTGTTTAATACATCAGCAATTCAAGACTAAATCACCATACCAGTCAACTTTACATTTTGGCCCTATCAGAATTCTGAAAACGTACAATGTTATACACAGAATTGAGCAACTGACATGCAGTATTTCTAGTTGGTTAAAATGATCAACCACTGCGAAAGTTAAATTGAAAACTAAATGGAAAATGTTTAATGGAAAATGTTTAATGCAGCTGTAATTGTAATCTCTTATTATTATTTGATTAATTGTGCAGACCTGGTTTAGGGTTAGGGTCACACGTGCAAATAAGATAAAAAAAACGCCTCCAGATTGGTCCACTGGGAGCAGTGATTTGAATTTGGGTAAGCACAGACCACGGCCATTTCTAGCTATAAGCAGCTATAAGCGGCCGCTTAGGGCCCCCAAGGTTGTTGTATTTTTTATTTTTAAATATACTATAGCTTTTATGGCTAAATTAGGCTAAATTAAAGGGGAGACGGAAGGGAGAATGTATTGTAACTCCAAGGAGAGTCAGTTAGATGAGACAGGCTTGTGCCTGCTCAAAGTAGGGAGGAGTTGGGGTTGTGATGGGCCTCCAAGTAGGTTTTTGCTTAGGGACCTCATATGCTCAGAAACAGGCCTGGCACAGACCGATTTCAGCAACAGAACTTTCGACCCACTGTCGCTGATTTCACAGTGCTATCTGTCTGAAATTACTTGGGGCCAGACTGAAACTCGGGTGAAATGCACATAAGCGCCACTATACAACATGTAAGAGCACCCGTACAGCCCCCTGGGCCACATCTCTGACAAGTACGTCCTGTTTGCTACTCTCAGTGTTGAGTTATTCAGAATTCACTACGGCTTGCTACTTTGAGCTCCAGCCATAAATATTTACACCTCTTAAAGTGTTTATTGGTACCCCATCGCACATCATAAATCATGCCTGACTTACGATGCCTGCAGAGGTGCCAGAATTTTGCAAGTTCATTGAAGGACAGCTTTTCAGAAATCAGAATATAATGGATAAATCTTCTGGTTGACTGCCACTCAACACCTCAATGCTTTTCTAAATCTCTCCTAGCTTTGTGGAACACTGTCTAGCTCTCCATTTCAACTTTACAAACAATTGTACTCGGAAATGTTACTGGAGATAAAAACAACCGTTTGAAAAGTCAAGTCTATCAGTACAGTTATTGTGGGGGCCCTATCTGCCAAATGAATTTCTCACAGTACATATTGTGCACAAAAAGGTAAAAGGGAATCCATTTACATTGATTTAACTCTAAAGGTTATTCTGATACAGATAATAATTGCAGAGCAACTGCAAACTTACTGTAAACAAAGTCCAGAGGATGATAGGGTCTTAAACCAGGTCTTAAAGTAAATCTAAAGGGACAATTCATTCTCATTTACTTTGAATAATCTTGATCACTGTCTCTGTGTGTTTGAAGGATACAAATTATATTTTGCATGCACTAGAAAAAAAAGGCATGTACATTAACTGATTTTATTCAAGTAAAAAATATGGTGTCCATAAAGTCATTTTGCCCATGAAGTGTACGAATTTAGGTCAATTCTGAATTCATAAAATGCAGAATATTCATGCTTTTCCTCATCTCTTCGTAACTGTGGTATGATTGCCTATTTTAGTCTAGTAAAAAGCATATTTTTTGCATATAATAATATACCAGAATAAAGCTGAAACTTGTACGAAAACAAAAAAGAATGAAGCAAGGCAAAATAATAATAATTAAAAACAAACAATATACAGTGCATGTACTTTCCAACAACAACAAAAAAAAGCAATTTTGTTTTTGCAAAAATATATAAAGATATACTGATATACAAATGTATTACTGAGCAAAGAGACACATTTTTAGCAATTTCTTTACACTATGAGGACTAAGTTATTTAACCTTATACTAGACTGCGTCCACAAGTGTGGACATTGTATTTTGACTTCGCTATAAGCAACGCATAATTTAAGTGAATTAAAACCGACTGATAACTATTCACAAGTTTAAAGACTTTCATTTAAGGATTAAACTTCTGGCACTCTGTGTCATATGACACAACAGTGTGACGTTGATTTCCAGGAAGTGCTGCTACTGGTGCAGTGCCAGCAAAAGTGCCTTTGATAAGAGGCACTTTGAAACCTGTTTGGTTGTAAAGCGTAGCATCTCTAGTTTTGTTTGATATGCCACTTTAAAAAATCCATAAATTTTTCACTCATCGGCACGCTGATAGTCCACATATATGGAAAAAAAAAAAAAAACATATACAAATTTTGTTATTGTTTTAATACATTCATATATATTTACTATGCATTTTCACATTGAGAATAAATGTATTCATGCAAAAGCTGACAAATGTGTTGCTTTCAGAGGCTGTATATGGAGTTAGGATGAAAATAAGGTGCATTTCTAACTGTTCTGAAACCAGTGCAGACAGACAGCACTCTGTAGGGTGAGTCTGTGTAAGTCATTCACTAAATAGGGAGCAAGGGTACATCTTATAGTTTTCTATGAGGAAAAGTGCACTCCTAAAATCCTACCAAAAGTTCAGTTTCAGGCTGCAGATGATGTTTGGACCACTCAACATCCTTTGATCATGCTTTTAATCATGCATTGATTCAGAATTTCATTATGAAAATTTTAACACGGTTGGCAGTGATTTGATGATGCTGGACATTACTTTAAAAAACAATGATTAATTCAGCTTTATAGAAAATCAACTGTAATTTCTATAGCGTCTCAAAAACATTTCTCTTCCTAGTCCAGCCCTGATGGGAGGAGAAGACTCAGGTGGTGCTCCGGTGAAAAAAAGAAATATACATGTCAATTTAACAACAGCTGGATCAGAGGTCTCCTGGAGTTTGGTTCCCAAATGTTGACAGGTATGTTCATAGGAGGACGAAAATTTTAATTCTGTTTAATTCATCCAATTACAATCTGAGCCATTGCATAATTCAGGTACAAATTTTAAGTTTGTACCTGAATTATGCATGGGCTCAGATTGTGGTATGGTTCATAATGTTTGCATGAACAAAAAATAATCTCTTTTCAAATTGGGTAATAAATTGGTGCAGTTAAAACTGAGAGTGAGAGTCAAAGAGACAGAGAGAGAGAGAGAGAGAGAGAGAGAGAGAGAGAGAGAGAGAGAGAGAGAGAATAAAATGCATTTCTTTATGTTTTTCTAATGAGCACAAATAACACATTTTACTTGCACAAAGACAGATATCCCAGAATTTTATTTAGTCAGTCCAATGGAGAAAAACAGCATGCATCTGTGAAGCTCTGGGAATAAAAGTTGCTCATCTCAAACCTGAAATTGAAAAATGTTGCTGATAAACACGCCAATCAAAGCCAATTAGAAACTTTTATCCAATCCTCCAGTAACCTGCAAACAGAGCAAGTCTATTGCAACTAGGCTGATGCAAGATTTAGCTATTGATTGTGATGAGGAAAATAATGTTTCTTGCAAAGTGTGCTGTGCAAAGCCTTGTGAAAATATATTCAGTATCTCTAAGACTGCATATATATATATATATATATATATATATATATATATATATTACACAGATATAGCCTACTGTAGATAGATAGGCTACCTAAAGGACTCTATTTCATTCAATTGAAAAGATTTCATCAGACTAGATACTCCATATGAATACAGAGGCAATAGCAGCTACGGCTCATAACTGGACCTAAATTAACACAGAGTGTGACACAAGTTACTTAAAGGGGTCTTGAAATTATCTTTCATAAAATATTTCTATGCCATTTTTTAATGCAAAAACTAGGAATTGACCAATATATCAGCCAGATGGATTTATCTGCCAATATCTGTCCATAATTGTCCCTGCAAATGAAAAGTGTGTCATCAGTGCGCATGGCCTCATACTGGCTTAATATTTAGTAAATAATGCAATGACAGTAATAGTTTTATTCACAGGTTTGAAACATTGATTTTCTGTAATTACATCTAAGCACAACAAATACGTCACGCATTGTGAAAGGAAGAGACGAGAGAGAGCGAGGATCCAATCACAGAACTTTAACTGTAAACAAAAGGGGATATAATGATGGAAGTAAACATACAAAAAAGAAAGTAGCAAACTCTACAGCACTATGCTGGCAAATAACGCACCACATCCAAACAAGAACCTGCACAAGAACAAAGAACAAGGGGACATATATACTTGGGGTAATAAGGAGACAAGAAACACTTGGGATACAATTAGGGCAAAGGACAGGAAGACAGACATAACACAGGAAGATAAAGAACGTAATTCCCCGAGGGAAGGAACGAGACGTTGTGTCGAGTGAAGTGACACAAGGGGTCTTCCTGGGACGACAAACTTACCTCTGAACCTGAGAAAAAGGACGAAGGCAAGTTGGCAGACCGAATTTGCAAGCCCCGCCCGGACATACGGTATAAAGGGAAGTGGGGCAGCGAGTGCCAGTCAGGATTTTGCACTGAGGAGCCGAAAATAAGGTACGGCCGTTTACAGTGGTAGGTTTAGAGCTGTGGCAGGAGGGACACAATGTCTCGTTCCTTCCCTCGGGAAACAGAGGTTACAACAGTAACCATGACGTTCCCCTTCTCGCACTCACTGAACGTTATGTCAAATGAAGTGACACAAGGGGTCCCATATAAAAACACCATGCACTGACCGTGTTAAGTGAACTGTCGAGACAGATGCAAGAAGGCTACTGCGTGCTAGAGGCAACTGTGTTGGCTGCACATAGCCCTCCCCAACGCCCCCAAAGAGATATCACATACAGACCTGAGGGGGGGGAATAGGTGCTACATGACTAGAATGGGAGCAAGCCCGGCCTTCGCAGCCTTCTCTCTCACTATGTCTCTCACATAGGATGTGAAGTGGCTGGGGCTATCTTAATGCTATGAAATGCGTCAGGGAAAGTGGTCTTTCCCGGTCCTATTCTTTCACGGGGAAAAAACCCTGCAGAGGCTACATCCTGCCCAGTCTAGGGGAAGGTAACATGTGGAAAATACACCATGAGGGTTGTGAAGCCATACATGGGAAAAGGCATGGTGGTAGATCCAGCCTAATGAGGGGGGACTCTACAAGCACGGCGACAGGGGCAGCGGGGCTGCCCAAGTTTAGGGGCTGCCCTAAAAACATCACAGGGAGTTTGCCAGAAAAGGGAACTAAGCCCGTGGAGCCCGACCCCAGTACAGAGCACCTGTAACTCATAGTGGGTCTGGACGCGAATTGCTCCACTGAATTTGGAGGCCAGAAGGCTAGGCAGGAGAAAATACAGGGAGCGACATTTAGTGGCTAACCTGGGATAGAAGGCACAGTGGATCAACTTGGTGAAGGGCGCTATGTGCAAGTGGAACACCCGGTCGGTTGTGCCACGTTACCGAGTTCTATCGGCTCGGAACTAACAAAACACGGGACAAGACCAACTCAACCCTGAGATTGAAAAATCTGGAAAAGGTATTGGGTGTTGCCCAGCCCGCTGCTCTGCAGATGTCTGCTAAGGAGGTGCCATGGGCCGGTGACATGAGGATGCCACACTTCTCGTAGAGTGTGCTTGAACCCGCAAGGTAGCGGGCATTGCCTGGGTGTGATAAACTAAAGAAATAGCATCAACGACCCAGTGAGCTAACCTCTGTTTGGAGACGGCGTTCCCTTTCCGCCGTCCACCAAAGCAGACAAAAAGCTGCTCAGAGCATCTAAAGCTCTGCGTGCAGTCCAAATAGATATGCAAAGCATGTACCGGACACAGCAACGAAAGGGCTGGGTCTGCCTCCTCCCGGGGCAGCGCTTGCAGGTTCACGACCTGGTCCCTGAAGGGGGTCGTAGGAACCTTGGGCACATAGCCCGGTCGCGGCCCTACATGTGGGGGTCGCAGGTCTAAGATTGGTTGCAACCCGCCGCTTTTTTTGGGTACGATGAAGTAAGGGCTGTAGGAACCCTTCTCCATGTCGGCTGGAGGGACGGGCTCTATCGCATCCTTGAGGAGCAGGGTCGTGATCTCTGCTCGTAAGGCACTGGCTTTCTCACTGTGCATGGAAGTTGAGCGAACACCATTGAAAAGAGGCGGGAGCCGGGTGAACTGAATCGTGTAGACGAGTTGGATGTTCCTGGCGAGCCAGCGCGATGAATTGGGAAGTGAAAGCCATGCATCCAAGCTCTGCATGAGGGGCACTAACGGGACAATCGCTTTTGACATACCGGGCGGGGCTTCGCAGCAGTGGGGAGCAGGTAATAGCGCGTCAGGAGGCAAAAGAGTGTCCCGAGGCTTGGGTGCAGAGGAAAGACTCAAAGCACTTACCTTGCTCCGTGCACCCGGCAGAGTTAGAGACTGAGGAAGAGGTCTTAGAGAGGCATCTTCGGAACCCGTCTGTGCTGGCCTGCTGGGGCTGAGGCGAGGGAACTGCGTCCGGGGAGCCAGGACTGTAGAGATTTGGGGCGGGGTGTTGTGAGAATGGTGCATGCTGGCTGGATGACCCGGGGAGTGAGGAAATCACTCTTTTATTGAGAATGTGGGTACTGCAGCCTGAAGGCGGTGCGGCAAATGAAAGTAATGAAAACAAGGATTCTCCGATTCACTGGGGGATGGAGTGATCTTGGTCTTTAGCACTTCAGAGCTTTCCTGATCCTGGAAGGGGTCCTGGAGATGGGGGGCATGCTGCCTGCGAGGTGCTCGACGTTGGGGCTGAGAGCTGGGCCCAGGTTGAGGTGGAGCTGCCTGTTCTTTGGTCGCAGGGGGAAGCCCTCGGCGAGCAGGCGGGGCGTGCTGGTTGGGTGGCTCGATGTGAGAAAACACCTCCATCTGCTTCTTCACCGCCGAGAACTGCTGGACGATGTCATTGACGGTGTCACCGAAGAGGCAGAGCTGGGAGACGGGGGCATTGAGAAATCATGACTTGTCAACGTAGCGCATCTCGACCATGTTCAGCCAGAGGTGGCTCCCCTGGACCACGAGGGTGGCTATCGGGAGTGCCTGCGCTGTGACCTTCGTAGATCTGAGAGCAAGGTCGGTGGAAGAGTGCAGTTCCTGCAGCACTTCGGGGTCGGGAATACCCAGATATTCAAGTGCATTGGCTTGATGGACCTGCAGGAGAGCAATGGCATACAGGGTGGAGGCACCCTGTCCGGTGGCGCTGTAGGCTTTGGAGGTCAATGATGACGTCATCCTACAGGCTCTGGAGGGGAGTACCGCCAGGTGGCGGCGTTCTCAGGACACAGGTGGATCCCAACCGCCCTATCCACCTGGGGGACCACCATGTACCCGTGGACTGCCCCGCCATCCAGGCCAGTGAGTGTGGACGAGCGGAGGGGTCGTTACAGGCAGTAGAAGGTGCCCTCCATGACCACATCAGCTTGTCATGCACTTCCGGGAAGAACGGTACCGGGGGAGGGGGGGGGGGCATAGCTGTGAGTGGCGCCCTGAGCCGAGGTACCAGTCGTGAAGCCGCAAAGGCTGTGGGGAGGACAGAGGGTTCCAGTCCAAGCCCATGTGCACGACAGCCCAGGCAAGCATGTTGGCCATCTGAGCGTCCACCAAGGCTGGCCCGAAGGCGGCAGCCCAGTCGAGTCTTCTGCGTCAGATGCCTGGATGCTCTCTGATGCAGCGGTGATGTCATCATCCAAGTCCAGGAGCTCAAGGGAGAATGCCGGCTGGCTGTGAGGTGAGCCGCACTCATCCCGAGCTCGGACAGAAGAGAGCGAGCTTGTCGGGTGGTTCGTGGAGATTTACTCTGCGAAACTGAGCCCGTTGTTATCCCCATATAGCCTTTAACACCAGCCAGGAGGAGCAGCGCTGGGGGCGGCTGAAGTGGCATTCACCTAGAGGAAGGAGAGCCGCGACCGCAACGTTGCCATGATCATGGCCATTCACGAACACCGCCTCAGTGTGATCACTGGCCAGGCACTTGAGACAGCGTCTGTGGCCGTCGGTCTTGGAGAGCAATTGACCGCATCCAGGAACATAGGGGCGGAAAAAAAATCTTGAAAAAGACGCATCCTGAAAAGGACATTCAACGCCACTGTTTGTGGGCACTCTTTTGTGAGTGGAAAACTCAAACTCTTTTAGAAAAATCAAAACTCTTTTAGGAGGAGAACACTCTTTTAACAGTGAAAAGCACTGTCGAAGTGCCCAGGGGTGTAGACTGCACAGCGTGCTGAGAGAGAGAACGCTAGTTGGAAACACGCCGTAGATCCAACGGCAATGCTTCTCGCTGACAGAAGTGAGTGAAACAGTGCCCTGTTTCCCTTTATACCCATATGTCCAGGCGGGGCACAGGAAGATCCATTCAAGACACAACTTCATTTGACACAACTTCAAGTGAGTGACAGAAGGGGAACTTCAAATTAAGAGTCTCATTAAACTTTCAACATGAGCCCTTAGGGAAAACAAGAATGATGTGACATGACAGAATTTTCATATAAAATGCAGATATAAAGAAACAAGCTCAACAGCTAAAACAACCACTCACAGCTGTTGTAGGTGAACATTTGATTACTTTACAGAAAACTCACATGCAGTGACAGCCGTAATGACTAACTTCAAAAATCAGTACTGAACTATTGTATTTAATGCAATGCCAAAATAATAACACATCAGCACTATTTTTGAACACCATATGAATAATAGATGCCAGCCTATAGAGAGAGCAGGTTTCCACTAATTATGTAGTTGGTGTATTCTTTGCATTACACTCTCTAATGAACTGCATTGCAATCTAATTTTAGAAAGCTATGGTTTCTTTTGAACTGTGCCTGAATTTCTGAAAAGATAAATGAATAAATGGTCACTTTTTGAATCAGACCATGCAAATGAAAGTGACATTTTATGTGAGAAGCAAGGAACTATGTGTGGGAAGAAAATATTTTAATGTTTTAAACAAAATTGTTTTTGCATCTTCATCTGTCACAGAGTGTATGTGTGCTTGTGTGTGCATATGTTTAGATTTGGATTTACTGAAGATAATAGTCCTTATCTAACTGGAATGAGATTGTTTACCAAGGGCAGTGGCTGATTGCTTATTTAGGGTTAGCTGGATATGTTTCAGAGACCCTGTGAAACATCTATCCACACAGCCTAAAGTGTTAATTAAAACCAGATTCAGAGTGATGGTTGATGGCATTGTTTGTTTGTTTATTTTATTTATTTGGAAATGTACCTATTTAGGAAACAGATGCATAAGGCATCAAGTCATAATTGCATAAATCATAATCAAAATACACTTGTAAACCACTGCGATTAAAGCAATATGATCACACAGGCTTGTTGCTTTTTTTAATCATTCAAAAGGTCCTGCAACTTATAGTTGTAACTTATGCAGATTATTTTCATAATGAATAATAATTAAATACTAGTGTTTTAAAGTAGCCTATTCAAAGTATTTTGCCTTTACAACCAGAGTTTGAAATTAACACCCACCAACCCTCCAAATAAGGGTGAAAATCAACCGTGGCGGACAACGCTGTCAAATCTCTAGCCAATTTGGTGAAATTCGAAATTCTATCTATCACAACTTAGGACATCTCAGTGATACCCATCCGGCAGTATGCGTATGCTCATTACATCTTGATAACAGGTCAAAAAGGAAAGTGAATAGAGAGAGAAAGGGCACAAATAAAGAACAACTTAAAGATTGACTTTTTATTTAATCGCTTCAGCAGTGCACCATTTGACTGACAGCCATTGCATTGCATGTGCTCCGAGAGTGCTCATGGTGCAGATACGAGGACACTAATGCAGGGGTAGTTGAAACAAACATGGTTTAAAAGTTTCCACAAACACTTCATTTGTTTACTTGTTGGCATATTAAAACTGTGTAGAGAAAATAAAATGTGGCACAATGAAAAAAACTTTTGAAGATTCCACAAAAATTTTGTCTGTCTGAGGACAGAGGGGTCGCTGCCAGAGGAACCCCTGCCATCCGCAGAAGAAGGGGAAAAGAGGTTCCGTCTGCCAGGGGCTGGAGGACTCGTTGCCGTCCACCGAGGAGAAGCGAGCTGGCATCCATCAGAGGGCGGAAGAGAGGCAACGATTAAGTTCTTCTCTCTCTTTCTCTCTCCTCTCTCTCTCTGTATGTCTCCACTCACCCTTTACCTCTCCTCATGCCTACCCTCATCTCTCCCCCAGGTTCACAGGAGGTGGCATGGACCTCTGGCTGATGGAACAGCCGGAAGGCCAGCATCTCCCCTCCAGAGGTGGCGGGGGGGGTGAGTCAGTCCAGTGGCACCCCGGCCTGAATCGGGCAGGGGAGGAGTGTGACGAGGAGAAGGGCGCTGAATCAGTTGATCAGTGGGAGAGCGAGATAAAGGGGAGCCGGAGGTGCCAGTTCAAGAGAGCGAGAGAGAGACGCACGTGGCCACGCTGCATGTGTGTGTCTTGTTTGTTTATGTTTTATGTTGTTTTAAGTTGAGTTATATTTTTAACCTTACATTTACTGTTCAGCCAGGCATATGGTCATGTTACAAAGTGGCTTGCCTACGGGGCATGTTGTAACATTTCACTTCACTTCTTTCCAGGTAGACGACGAAAAATGTTAAGTTGTATTTGTACCAGACGTGTAAAACTAATGTGAATAAAAGATGAATATATGTCGAACCCCAAGTGTATTTACACAAACTAAAGAAAACTAAAATGTGTACGTTTGTGCCCCGCTCTCCCCCATGAAATACAGATTTAATATTTAATATACTTGAATCTTTAACTACATGGTTCATTTCTGAGATTTTATTTTGGCTAGTAGAACTTCTGGATGGCTGGAGACTTAAACATTTTCTAGCCAAAATGATTGGTGAGTGAAAGAGTTAATTTCAAACCCTGCTTACAAAATATTTTCACTATTCTGTCCATTATAACATTATGGTGCTAACAAACTTTAGACCACTATCAAATGCAACTCACATGCCCACAAAAATAAGGTTTTGTCACACTCATAGTAATAAAAAAAATTACAAAATAATAGAATACAACAACAATATTGTTTTACACTAGAGGTCTGTGAGGCATTATCTATTCCATCCCATTACCGTAAGTTTCTATCCAGCATCTGAATGCTCACAATGAATTGTACTCAATGTTCTCCCACTCTCTGACCACAGTTATTGTCTCCCTAATGCACCCGTTCCTGCAAACCCAGACTCTCCCAACCCAGAGTTTTCCCACATAGGGCAAAAGCTATACAAAAAGACAACAAGTGTACACAAAGAAGCTCCTGCTGGTGTTCAGCGGTAATGCAGCCCTATTTTTCACACATGCTATTTTTGCATTTGCTACACACAGATATGGATTTTATGTTGCATTTTTTTTTTTCACAAAACACATAGTATATGAAAAACATTTACACACAATTACTTAAAGCAGATGCTCCCGAACACCAAATACATTGTGATATGTTACATAGATTTTATGGTAATAATTACGGAGTGCTTCTTGACATCCTTAAGAGGCTGAACTAAAGTAAGACAGCTGCACCCTGGCCTAATGACTACCATATGAAACCTCTGTCAGGCTATTAGTGCAGTGTATACACAGATGTGTCTTTTCTTTTTCTCAACAATGCTATGTTGACCACTATATTCCGGACATGCACTCTTATCACCTCATAGCATTTCGGTAGGAAAGAATCACATCTCTTTTAAAAAGTCTTATCTGCGTGGCTGCAGATCACAAAAAACAATACATAACAAACCCAGCATTAACAGACACACACACTCTCAACTTTCAAAAAGTATTTTATGTGAGTGATCTCCCGTTTCACTAAAACTTTAACATTGTTGCAATTTAAAAAACACCTGAGCACAAAATTTGTGTTTTTGTTACAAGAAAAATACAGCTTTATCCATGAAGTCAGCAGGGAAACAGCTTGCATAAATGGATCAGCCAATTTTCTTCAACATCACCCTATCACCTGCCCTAGTGCCCCTTATCTTGCATGCACACTGACAGATTGGTTTGACCCCTTGTCAGGTTGTGTCTCATATGTTTTATAGATGTTCTCACCCACTGTGATTATCGGACAATCAGATGAGCATGCAGTCATTAAGCTAATGGAGGCACATTTTAATTGATGACATCCTCATTTGCATCATGTGTTAATTACCTAAATCACTTAGCTGCATCTGCAAATTCTAATTAGTGCCCACAATTTCAGTGCGAATGGATGATTTCACCTGAATATGAAGATGTCTTTCACTCAGCTACGCTAAACAAAAAGAGTTAAATTAAGTAATTCAAACATGAAGTGAATTACATTTCAGGCACACCAGCCTGAATTAATCAAAACTATTTCAAGAGCCAAAAGATTATGCCAAGGTATATGTGTGACCAAATCTGGTGGTCTAAGAAAAGACACTCGACTAGTTGGGTTCAAAATAGCAGAATAAAAAAATTATGTGTAGCTGCAAAACTAATTGATATTTAACAATGATGATATGCCGTGACTAACTTTAAAAAAAAATTAAATCTGGATATTTAAAAAAAATTAAATTCCAAGTCAATACAAACTATGTTTTTATATGTTCTTAATTTGGTACTGACTGTGTACTTGTCTTGAATATTTACTACAGAACTTGAAACAATGTTTAATTAATACACAAATTAGAATTCGTTTTTGCTGTAGTATCAGAACTTTTATTAAGAATTGTGAAATTTCACTGGTATTGGTACTGACACTTGATCATTTGGTGTCAATACATCCAATCTAAACTAAGTGGTTTTACTTAAGTAAAAAAAAAAAAAAAATTGGTCACAGCAACAAAAGCAATTTTTAAGGTCAAGAAGAAATTACTACCTATGGTTAAAATTGCATGTTTCCACTTTTTTACAGTGTAGGAAAGCTTTCTGTGTGATTACAGCAACCTGTATCATACTGTAACTATGAATCCTTCAAAAGGGTCTTGAGTGGACAGCTTTCTGAAAACACAGAAAAGTTTCTCTACGGTTGCAGTTCTTGCATAAGAATGCCACTGGGTGCCTTACCTGAGAGTGAACATTTCCACAGGTGAGTACGGCGAAGCGGCAACATATGCTGACACAGTATCCCTTAGCCGAACTGGTGTGGATGGCACCAACACTGCAAAATTCCCATCCATACGGTGCTCTGATAATTCAGGAGCAGATGGAGTCTGGAACAATCTTACACTCCCAATCCGCCTCATCGCCGTAGATGTCGTTGACCCAAACAAACCCTCTTGTTCCGAGTGAGCGGAGCTTTTTACTCCTAACTCCTCGCCAAGGCAAACCCCGGCTTCTGCCGCACGAAGGCTGTAGTAGAGCTCCACGGCCGTTCCCTCAGAAACATCTGCACCCCTCTGGCGTCCAGGAACCACACTAGGAGGTGCAAACCACCCAGGAAGAGGCTCAAGCTCTGCAACGCAGACACCCATCTCTCTTCTCAATCTGCAGCTCCCATGGACCTCCTGGGTTTCATGAAAGGCGAACATTTGTACGCAAGGCAGTTTATCCACTGCGCTGTAGTCGTCCCAGTCTCTTCCAGCTATGTAGAACAATACCTGCACCTTGGGCTCGTTCAAGTAAATCCTTTCATTCAGAACAAAGGTCTTAACTTTCCAGTTGAATGTGAAGAGAGTTGATGAAGCCACAAAGGAGCCAGGCATCTGTAAGAGGTCCAATGGAACAGGCTCTTCCACTGAGAGTGTCCCATATGTGGCATTGATGATTGGGGGTTTTCTGGCCTGGTGGATGAAGAAAAGTTCAGTTCTGGAGAGGAAACTAGAGTTACGCATGAAGTCTTGGGTGGCCTCCTTGAGGAAGAAGGAGGACTCTGTGTTGATGAGCTGGTAGTTGACAGGCAGGTAAGTAGGGGATGCATAGCGTTGTAGATTCTCCAGGATCCGACAGTCTGTAACTGACATAAGAAAAGAAAGAGGTGTCAAAACCAGCTGAAATAGTTAGATGAGGGTCTATGTGCGTGTTTCTGCATTTTTGGCCGGCAAATTCAGTATTAAGGAGGGAAAAAAAAACTGAATATCATGTGAGAAACATGGCAAGTTTACACTCTTACCTCCTGCCTGCTTTTGGAGGTTGCAGTGTTATATTCCAGCAGAATGCTGGGGAATGACTGCCTCAGTTACCATTCACTTTTTTTTATAGGAAGAAAGATACAAAGAAAGTGAATGGTGACTAAGATTAATATTCTCCTACACATATTTTTGTGTTCCATGGAAGAATGAAATCCAACAGGTTTGGAACAAATGAGTAGATTATAATATAATTTTAATTTATGGCTAAACTATGCCCATAAGTGTGTAATTCCTGCAAGGCTTACACTTGGGTTAACACTTTTTGGGAAAATTAACTTATATAAGTACAGTAGTTGTCGTATCAGGAAAAAAAAAAAAAAAAAACTTACATCAGCTTTAAATTGTGTTTTCATTTTGTGTTTTCAGTTTCTTTGTTCCACCCATGAAACTATATGGAAATCAGGTTTACGTTTTTTTTTAAAGAAAATTAGAGACCTAAGGACATCTTAAAGCAAAATCACATGGAAAGTTGCATGTGAGTTTGATAACTTTAATAACCACCTGACTTTAGCTCAGGTGACAGACGTCTGATTACTTTCAGAGAACTGATCTAGATGAAACTTTCTCACCTCTTACCACAAATCTATTACATCACAAAAGAAGTGCCAAAGTGCACTGCTTGTATCCTGTGTGATATCTCCCTTGCTGTTTCTGGTAGACAGCGCAGGCTGTGGCATGCTATCATAACCTTAATAGCAAAGCCTCCAGCACAAACATTGATTTCACCTCACAGACAGACAGTATTATGAAGACTGATGAGACACACTGATATGAAAAAGTGGACACACACCAAAACAGACACAGATAGACACTCTAAAACATTTTGTCTTTTGAGAGTAAACATGACCTACAGTATTACGGCATAGCTTTTCACTTTCTAGATTCCATACAACCAAAGCATAATGCATAATTCAAATAAATCAAACACATTAATTTAACATGAGATGTTGTCATGTAAACTATCGTTTAAAGAGAGTTCACTCCAAAATTAACATTTTGCAATCATTTACTCTCATGTCATGTCAAACCTGTATGGCTTTCATTCTTTTGTGGAGTACTAATGGAAATACTTGATACTTGATGTGAATGTCCTGTTGGCTGTATTCAGCACAATGAATACACGGTGACTCACTTTAGTACATAATAAATCACCCAAAAGTGTGATCAAAGGGGTCCATGCAACTTGTGCATCATATTTCAAGTCTTCTTAAGACATGCAATCAGTTTATGTGATGAACAGACCATAATTTAAGTTGTTATTCACTCTAAATTCAAAATAATAAAGTCTACGAATGTTAATAAAGTGCTACGTCGATATCATCAAACCTTTGGTCTCGTAACCAAACGTTGTGACGTCATGCCACAACCTTACGATCACATGCCTTCAGAAGACTTTGCATACAATATGATGCACAAGTCACATGCACTACTTTTGTGACATTTTTGGTTGCTTAAGTGTTAAAGTGAGTCACTCTCTAATGCAACTGTGCTGAAATCAGTCAACAGGACATTTATTAAAGGGGTCATGACCATACCTGACAACACTCCCGATTTTACTGTGTATCTCCTGTTTTTCCACCCATCCTCCCCATTTACAATTTCTCCCTATAAATTCATGACATCCAAACTTTGCTCATCAGAATGTATTAGACCTCTAAGTTGGGTTGCTACCCATTCCATAAAATACAGGATCATCCAGTAATCAAATATGAAATCATGCATCCCGTATCTAATCAATATGGGATGCGATTTGCCCCGTAAGCTGGTCAGATGGCGTCACGGCGAAATCGTTCCAGGTCGTTAATTTAACCTTGATACAAGTTGGAAAGTTTTCATACAGTGGGTAAGGGGGTTGTCTGAAAAGTCCACACATTGTGCTGAAACGTGCTAATACTGTGGAGGATCTGGGAAGGGACCATCAGAAAGTCCACACATTGTGCTAAAACTGTGGATTTTTTATTGAAAATCAGAAGGTTCAATATAAATGTTCAATAAAACCATATTCGGATGGCAATTGTTTCTCAGGGTGATGTCTGTAAAAGTAAATTTTCAGGACTGTGATAAAACTCATGCGTTTGATGACAAACAAAGGGGTATGAGCAAGACATTTTGTCGATCACATGATTGCAGTTGTGCTTGATATATGGACAATTCATCAATCAACAAACTGTGTCCTCTGTATTTGTGTTTAAATATGCTTAGAATTATGCTAATGTGAAAATAAGCATTTTAAAACATGAGGGAACTATGTTGTAAAGTGCTGCAGACATTTACAGTGTACATTTTCACAAACGGAGCAAGCCAAAATTCTTGCGAAAAGCAATTAAACGAATCAAGAAACTGTAGGATCAAGACTATTAATCAATGCGGCCAAATAAATCTGTCAATGGGGGTACGCATGTTTCATCACCCACATCACCTCAGTTGCGCTGCTTGCACGCTCTCTCCTAAGTGCCAGCAAGGAGTTATAGAAGCTGCTTGTGTGCTCTCTCCTAAGTGCCCGCAAGGAGATATAGAAGCTGCGCATATCAAGGACAGTAAAGATTTTGGAGAAAGATTTGAGGAGCTATGGTAAAAATGGTTCCCCTTCTGTCACTCACTCAACATTGTGTTGATGTAGTGACACTAGGGGTCACTCTTGAGAGCCCCGAACACCTCCCATTCTTTGAGAAAAGGCCAATGAGAATTGGCAAGTGGAATTTTTGTATGCCACTCCCCTGGACATACGGGTATAAAAGGAGCTGGAATGCCCACTCCATTCAGATTTTCTCATCAGAGCCGAGTGATTGTACTGTCAGTGAGCTGAATACTACTGCTGTTCCATTCACCTCTTAAGAAGTGTATGCAGTTGGATATATGGCGCATTTCCAGTGGCTTTCTCGCCTTCTGCACGACGAGTGCAGATTTCGCCCCTGTGCTAAAAGTGTGTACTGTATATTCCTGCTAAAGAGTACAGTATATTTTCTCTTTTAGAGCACAGACATTGACGTTGAACGTTTTTTTAAAGATGCTTATTTATAAAGATGCCTTTCTGTCTTTGTGTGATTCCTGGATGTGGTCGTTATCTTTCTGCTTCCAATGGCCACGGGCACTGCCTCACGTGTCTTGGCAGTGATCACACTGAGGCAGTGTTAGTGAATGGTTCATGTTCTCATTGCGAGAATATGACCATGGCAACATTGCGGTCGCAGCTTTCCTTCTTCCATGGGAAAGCCACTCTGGCCGCCCCCGTGCTGTGCATTCTATCCATGGGTTTGAGGCTGGCCCGGCTGGCACTGGAGGCGATTTGGGGAGTTCAATGGGCGCGGTCTCTCCAGGTAATTCCCCGTGGAACTCCCATTCCCCAGCATGCTCGTTTTCTTCCGTCCAGTTCCGAAATGAGACCAGAGTGTTTGATCGCTGCATCGGAGAGCGCACTGGCAATATCGGACACCGATGACTCGACTGGGCTGCCACCTTCGGGTCTGTCCACCCATTCTGAGGCTGACGCAGAGCTGACCACCATGCTTGCCCGGGCCGCCACAAGCATCGGGTTGGAATGGATCCCTCCACCCTCCTCTGAGTGCTCGTGGCTTGATGATTGGTTCCTGGGTTCGGGGAGCTGCACATGACCACACCCCCCGGTTCCTTTCTTCCCGGAGGTGCATGACAAATTAACGAGGTCGTGGAGGGCACCTTTCGCTGCCAGAAACACGGTTTTACCACTCTAATTACCCTCGATGACGGGGCGGCCCACTGGAACATGGAGGTCCCTCAGGTGGATAAGGCAGTTGCAATGCCACCACCTGGTGGAATCGTCCGGCGCTTCGTTCAGGGCCTGTAGGACTACTCTCTGGCGACCAAAGCCTATGGTTCTGCTGGACAGGCCACCTCTGCCTAACATGCCATGGCCACCCTGCAGATGTTTGTTTGTGAATTGGTGTTCTTCCCGAGCCAAAGACCCCCAGAGATTCGCAGTCGTGTAGGTGCTTTCCTTCCTGCAGGAGAGGCTGGAGGGTGGCTGTCCCCCTCCACCTTGAAGGTATACATAGCCGCTAGAGCCGCACACCTTGACGCAGTGGATGGTAAGTCGAAAGGAAACACGACCTGATCATCAGGTTCCTCAGAGGCACCCGGAGGCTGAATCCTCCCAGGCCATTCCTCTTCCCCTCATGGGATCTCTCCGTGGTCGCCTTGGGCCTTCGGAGAGCCCCATTTGAGCTGCTAGAGTCAGTTGAGCTGAATGCCCTCTCCTTAAAGACAGCCCCTCTGATTGCGAAGGAGCCAGAAGGATGTTCCAGACAGTTCTGGCCCAATTTAACCCCTGACTATGTTATCACTTCCTTAAACCCACCCAGCAGCAGTGAGCAGGAAGATGACCAGTAAAGATCAGTAAATGACAGAGAGCCAATTATAACAGTGGGTGTTCACTGTCAAGTATTAAAGGAGAAGCAGCACCAAAAAAATATTGTGTTTTTGACAGAGTGTCAAAATGAGGGTGGAAAATGATCATGTTTTACAATATTACAATAATTAAATATTTTTTAGCAAAAAAAAACTTTACCAATATTATAATTGAACCTCAAAGAACATTTTAAAATAATAAAAAAGGCATGTCATGACCCCTTTAATTTATTTCCTCTTCCGCAGAAGGGTTTGGATCAACATAGTTTGCATGGTTTTACTTTATCCTTAAAACTGCGATGCATGGGCTCTCATGGCTCATTGCTTGATTAAATATGTTGAAATGTGTCCTTCCAGAGTTAAATCTAGTCTCAAAATGTATCTTATATATATTTGTATTCAACCTGTGTCTTAATCAATGGTTAAGTGGTCTTTGACCTTTAAACGGAAGATCAATTTGTACGGTGATTACTTTCCTCATCTCCTCTCTTTCTACGCTGCATTTTGACCAAGGATGCAGGAATGAATGAGCTCCTTGTGAATTAGAGAGCATAAATTGCTACTCATTCAGCAGGATTTGCTAGTCACACACATCCACACCCATACACTAGCACAGCTGAAAACAAAAGGCTTTGAAGGGGACATGGAGTAACATTTTGTCCTTGTGAAACAAACTGAGTGATTCAATGCACTGATTGAAATGAATTACACAAATTCAAAATATGGTTATGCTCCATTTTCATTGTTTACAAGATTTATTGTCTTGCCTTCACAAAAGATTTGGAATTTCATAGTGCATTTAGAGGTGCTGTATAAGTGCCCCCCCCCCCCCCCCCCAAAACCCATGCAAAAACGCACCTGACGGGTATCACTGAAATATGTGTCCTGAGAAATCACACCTGTCTGTTTGATATCCTAAAACTCTGTAAACAGAGAGTGGCCTGTGCTACACAAAAGCTAACCGATCAGAAACACTTTCTGCTTTTGACTAATTTTGCATGTTCATATTTTCTGCAAAGAAATTTTGAATATCTAGAGAAAGCTATCCAGCTGTACATTTTCTTTACATGGTAATATTATTTATTTTTAAAGAGCATCTATTATGGTTTTTAAACATGCCTAATTTTGTTTTAATGCTTTCATACAATAGATTTACAAGCATCCAAGTTCAAAAAACACTTTAATTTGCTCATAATTCAAATTGCAGCATTACCTTTTTTTTCCCAGTGTCAAAAACGACTTGTTCAATTATCCACTCTAAAAGATTCATTCTAAACTCCTCCTTAAAGAGAGCCTTCTATGCTCTGATTGGTCAGATGTCCCAGTCTGTTGTGATTGGTCTACCGCTTAGTGTAGTGAGGTCAAAAGCTGTTCACGAGCAGTCAATGAAGACCAGAGGTGGGTTTTATTGTTACCAAATTATGTAGGTTAGTACAGGAAGTAAGTCTGGAATTACTAATAGCTCATTTCAGGTGTTCAGAATCGGTTCTTTCTTTTGGGATTCAATAACTCCATTGTCGTGCACTTTGATTTTTGAAACTTTGCAGACTTTTTTTACATTCACAAACAGCTATATAACACACTACATGAAAGGTATTATTTGAAAAAACATAATAGGTGCTCTTTAAGAGTGTATAATAATATAATATACATGTAAATGAAGGTGATAAATATAAGTAAAACTGTGAAGTAAAAAACAGAGTCTGTGTGTTCAGGGGGTCCTTGAGACTGGTTTGAGATATGATGGGGTATAGTACTAAAGAAAAAAAAAAAAAAAGATTTGAGAACCACTGACCAACTAGTCCTTTTCTTGTCAGTCTACATGTTTTTGCTTGTTAAAAAAAATATTTAATCAGAATACACAGCTACTGTACTTTTGAATGGCTGTCAGTGGAAAAAGTTTTTTTTTGGGGGGGGGGGTCTAGATGGTTTATTTACGGCATCTGTCAGCAGGGGATAACTCCAACCAAACTTTGACCCTTAGGTTGCTGACATTGGGTTCACTGACATGGAGGGCAGGGTTTTGGAGAGAGAGTGTGTGGTTGCAGTAAGCAAAATGGCTCAAATTGTTAACAACAACATATCACCATACACTTGCCTGGAAATGCATTTCACAAATATAGACCCAGTCACAGACACACATACACTTACACACAGTATGCAATGAATGCTTGTCCAGCAATTAACTCACTCTGACAGATGTTGCAGTAAAGTAAAGACGTTAGTGGTTGTTATTCTGCCACTGATAGCTAGTTTACACTCAGCAGGTAACAAAACGTACCTCACAAACCAAAAACACAATACTACAGGGCAGACTGTATATGGTCACCTGCAGAGGTAGAAAAGACCTGGCTGCCTGCAGTCAGATGCTGAAATACAACACAATCTCTTCTTTAGCAAAAACCATTTAAGAATTTAATTTATGACTTACAAGCTCGGTTGACTTTGTTTAATTTCTAGAGTGCCCCTTTCAAAGCAGTTGTGAATGTTTGGTATAAAAAGAGAGAAATAGTTAGGAAAATTAAGGAACGAGCCAGGGCTTAAATGAAATTACGAACATGACCAACAACCCAGAAAAAGGAAACCATTAATCAGACACTCTTTCATGTGCTGTGTGGCAGTAGTTTCAGAGAAGGCGTAAGACAAAGTGATACACTTACTTGAAAGAGAAAATGAAATATGGGAGTTGAATGCCACTAAACACCCACAAATTCCCTCGGCTTATTTAATTTATGTCAAATTCATTTTATTTAGTGCAACAATAATGAATGCTTTTTTTTTTTTGTTTGTACGTTTTATGATAGCACAATTTTGAACAAAGTTACAAGGGAACATATTTGGTATTTTCAACTTCTTCATTATAAAGAGTGACAGTAGAAAAGAACCATTATAAGTCCTCACTTTCTCATTCAACACGAAGAATACTTTTATATATATATATATATATATATTTAACAGCTTAATTTAGATAGGGACGAGGGATATTTTCAGTATCAACACCAACACTTGTAACCCAACAGCTCTGTTAAATGGAAAGTTATTCAGCGGATAATATAGTAAATGTAGTTACTTAACATTTAAATCCAAAATGTAAACAATTTAAAATATATATTTTAAGCAGCTCTATTCCATAGAATAACAGTTTATAGTGAGCAGGAGCTGTTAAGCTTCAATAAGGACAAATACTATAAAGCATTATTAAAGGTTCAATCTCAGAATCAGAATTAGTTTTATTGCCAGGTATGCTTACACATACAAGGAATTTGTCTTGGTGACTGGAGCTTCCAGCGCACAACAATACAATACAGCAACCAGACAGAGATGTCTAAAAAAAAAAAATACAAATAGATATAAATAAATATAAAAATTATATATATATATATATATATATATATATATATATATAAACAAAAAATACATGTCCTCTCACTTTCAACTGCTTATATTTTTCGAAAATTTTACAAGTTTACAAAACTTGACGTGCTCAATGGGTTTGAGATCTGGGCTCTTCACTGGCCATGGCAGAACTCTGACATCCCTGTCTTGCAGGAAATCACGCACAGAATGAGCAGTATGGCTGGTGGCATTGCCATGCTGGAGGGTCATGTCAGGATGAGCATGAGGGAGGAGGATGTATTCCCTGTAACACGCAGCAATGAGATTGCCTGCAATGACAACAAGCTCAGTCCGATGATGATTTTCTTCTTGCTAGCCAGCTGATGTCATGTAATTTTACAGATCCATTAGCAGGGCTTGACTGGTAATCTGGCATACCGGGCATTTTCCCGGTGGGCCGACTCATTTTGGGGCGGATCAGGGGCGTACTGGCCATCGGAAGAACCGTGTGGTCAGGTTAGTCGGCTGCGAAGCGTGCCAGTCCTGTACATCAATGATGAAAATAATTCTAATTATATTAGTTTTTCTTTGATACAGCACAAAAAATAAAGAAAAGATGACTGAAACTGACAAATTGATAGCAATGCAGACACAGTGCTTGTCTTGTACTGTGTGAACTTTAAAAAAGAAAACATCTTTTAAAACCAAAAATTGTCAAATTTTGGTCAATTTTAAATAAAAAACTTTAACACATTTAAACAGTTATAATTTCATCGCATTTACTACTTTAAAGGACCAAGTACCATTATATTTGTGACCCATTATATTTGTGAAAATGGTTTTGTCCCCCTCTAATGTTATATGCTAAAGGGACAAAAATAGGACTTTAGAGCTGAAACTCTATTTGGGTGATTCCCAAAAGACATGTCAAGAAAATGTCCTGGTCATATTTAAACCCAAATCAATATAATATATTTATATACACTACCAGTCAAAAGTTTTGAAACACTTGACTGAAATGTTTCTCATGATCTTAAAAATCTTTTGATCTGAAAGCTTAAGGCTAAGAGCGCATGAGGTTGAGTGGAGTGGAGGGGAAATGCGCTAGGTGCAAGCGGTACACCCAGTCAGTTGTTCCACGTTACCGAGTTCTACCAGCTCGGACCTGAGAAAACACATGACGAGACCGACTCAAACCTGAGATTGTAAAATCTTGTAAAGATATTGGGTGTTACCCAGCCCGCTGCTCTGCATATGTCTGCTTAGGAGGTGCCATTGGCCAGTGCCCACGAGGATGCCACACTTCTCATTGAGTGTGCTCGAACCCGCAAGGGGGCAGGCACGGCCTGGGCAAATGCTATGTCATCAACAACCCAGTGGGAAAGCCTCTGTTTGGAGACAGCATTCCCTTTGCGCTGTCCACCAAAGCAGACAAAGAGCTTCTCAGATCATTTAAAGCTCTGAGTGCGGTCCACATAAGTAGGCAAAGCATGCACTGGACACAGCAAAGAAAAGGCTGGGTCTGCCTCCTCCAGGAGCAGCTTCACTTGCAGGTTCACTACTTGGTCCCTGAAGGGGGTCGTAGGAACCTTGGGCACGTATCCCGATCACAGTCTTAGGACGAAATGGGTGTCTGCCGGACAGAAATCCAGGCAGGTGTCGCTGATGGAGAATGCTTGCAGGTCCCCAACCTTCTTGATGGAAGCGAGTTCAATCAGGAGGGCCTTCTTCAAGGAGAGGGCCTTGAGCTCAACTGAGTCAAGTGGCTCGAAGGGAGGTCTCTGAAGGCCCGAGAGGACCACTGAGAGATACCAGGATGGAAATAGGCTTGGCCAGGTAGGATTCAGCCTCCTGGCGCCTCTAAGGAACCTGATATTCTGGTTCCTTAGTGAGAGCGGAGGAGAGAGGAAGCTGTTTTCGGGCAGTAAAAGGTGCCCTCTACGGCTTCGTCAACTCATCATGCACCTCCGGGAAGAAAAAACTGGGTAAAAGTAACTAGAACTCTCCATCACCCCCTAACCACTCACGGCGGTAAGCATAGCGGACATCTGCGCATCAGGCTCAGACTGGACGAGCAGACCCGGAGGTGGCAGCCCAGTCGAGTCATCAGAATCAGATGCTCTCCGAAGCGGTGGCGAAATCATCATCCAGCTCTCGGGGTCTGAGGGAGTAAACAGACTGGCCGTGAGGCGAGCCGCTCACACCTCGAGCCCAAACGGAAGCAAAAGAGCCTTCTGGGTGTGGGTGGTTCATGGGGATTAACCCGGCGAATCCATGCCCGCTGTACGCCCCAAATTGCCTTCATCGCCAGCCACGCCGGCCCCAATCCCGTAGGAAGTAGACCCGGTGCGGGAGGCGGCTGAAGTGGCTTTCTCTCGTGAGGAAAGAAAGCAGAGACGTTGCCATGCTATGTTCTTGCACTGAGAACATGAACCATTCATAAAACGCTGCCTGCGTGTGATCGCAGCCCAGGCACGCGAGGCAGCTGTTATGACAGTCAGAAGTGGAGAGAAATCGACCACATCCAGGAATTACACAGGGGCGGAAGGGCATCTTTATAAAGACGTGTCCTGAAAAGTACATTTAACGGCAGCTGTGTATTGCTCTTTTAGAGAAAATAAATATTCTCTTTTAGAAGTGCTGTCGAAGCGCCCAGGGGCAAAGCTGCACTGTTGTGCAGAGAAGGAGAAAGCCACTGATATGTGACATAGATCCAACAGCATACGCTCTGTAGAGATTAGTGGAACAGTCAGGGAATACTGCTGATCACACAACCGCTCAGCTCCGAACGAAAAAATCTGAATGGACAGATGCATATTTGCCTCCCTTTATATCCGTATGACAAGCAAATTCTGTCTGCCAATTTCTCATTGGCCTTTTCTCAAGTTCAGAGATGCACGAGGCTCTCAAGTGTGTCCCTAGTGTCGCTTCTTCGATATAATGTTGAAGTGAGCAACAGACGGGGAACTAATTTTAAAATGTAACTCTCTTACATTTAGGCTATAGCTTTTTTATATAAAGTATGCCTCGGGGAGGCCTATTTAATTATTATTATTATTAATATAATAATTATTATTATTTTTATTATTTTTAGTAGTAGTAATATAATAAAAAAAATTATATTTGTATTATTATTAATTATATTTTTGATATATTCTTTATTTTTTCTCACAAGATGAACCTGAATATGTAGGCTAAGTAAAATGTGGAATTTGTTGTTAACTGTATTCCGGACATCATTTTCGTTTATGTCTATGCAGTGTGCAATTAACAATGTTATTCTGGAGGTTCTAGGTGTCACGCAATTGTAAAATGTCAAGCACAAATTTTGCAGTGAATATTAAATACAATTATGTATATTAAATTAATATAGCCTACAAACTAAAAGGAATATAAATCTCTATCAGAAAGTTTTATGAAGTTGATATGAAGCTTATTTTGTGTTCACATATTTTTGTGGAGGACATAATTCATTTTTTTTAACTTCATTTGCAGAATTAGTGAAATGCAGTGGAATAAATTGCAAAATCGAGCCATTTCTAGAAATGAAAATTTTAAACAATTAGCATGTTTTTTTGTTTTTGTTTTTCCATGTGGAGGAACATTGTCAATAGATTTACACTCTATTTAAACATTTTGGAATAAAGGATTAACCAGATAATTGCCTTAATGTGGATATAAATCTGGCCAAGAGATGAGCTCAACTATAAAATCATCTCTTCTTTGGTCAGGAATTAAACATCACACTCAGGTTGGTTTATAAATCCTTACATGTGAATTGTGTGAAAATGTTGTCGTTAATGTGATCAGACATTTCAAACAGACATTTCAAGAAGTGGGAAATGTGTATGATATGGTTCATACTCTTTGCAAGCTTGGATTTCTAAGATGTGCACAATTAACGGAGATGAGTCGAGAATGTGGCCATCCGATCTGAACTTAAAATCACCATGTGGATTTTCATTCATAAGGTTTACTCTGTTGTAATATTGGTTTCACAGACTCATCATTGCTTTGTAAATTTCTATATGTTTATTTAAAGTATCGCTTTATGCCTATGCTCGTTGGATGATCAGTCTTCTAAAAAATAATTCAAGTATTCGGGTGAATCCGTTATTCGTTTTGAGATCATTATTCGCACCTTCCCAAATAAGGTATTTGGCTTCGGGCACATGCCTAATAAAGATATTTTACAATTTAAATTGAGATTTAAAATTAATGTCACATGCAGGGTTGGGAGGGTTACTTTTGGGAATACATAATGTAAAATGTCATTGTAACATATCGTTAGTTTACTAGAGGTCAGTAACGTATTCTAAATATGTTTTATTACTTCTTCAGCATTGGTAGATTTTTTTCAGTTGTTTTGACTATAAAAACTCTGCCAGTACATTAAGACAAAAAAAACGCATGTTAAAAATACATTCTCTGAAAATAAATATCTTATACAGTGTTTCTAAAACAAAGTCAATCAAATTGATTTTGTTTTAAAGATTTTTAGATATTTTTACAGGAAACATTACAAAAATTATTAACAAGAATATGATTTTTTCCCTAATATCAAAGGTATTACTAGAAAAAAAAGAAATTATGATCCAATGTGAATTTTCTTGATAAAAAAATATGATCATGTCTGGTAACATGTGCATGTAAAATGGCTAGAAATAGCATTTTAGCTTAGCGTAAAGATGACAATTTACACAAGGTTTATTTATATTTCTTCTGCTCCAAACTTACTTCAAACTTACTTCTCTGTCTGCTCCTATGACACTTCATAAGGAAGTGTTTTACCGCTGTTCAAATGTACTTTGGTACATTTATATGAATACATTTTTCCATCTGAAAGGACTAACTATTAAATTAAACAAATGACAATAAAATGCAAAGTAATCTCTTCAGTAATCAAAATACTTGTTGAATGTAACTTATTCTAAAGATCAATTATTTAAATTGTAACTGTAGTGGAATCCAGTTACTTGTATTTTAAATACATATTCCCTTTACTTGTATTTCGTTACTCCCCAACCCTGGTCACAGGTGTGTATATACGGCCTACAATAAATACTGTTGTGGCACGGTGGAGGGCGGGACCGGCGTGTGATTACGCACGCCCGGTCCCGTATCAGGCTAATTGAGCCGTCAAGAGGGATATAGGCCACTCGCAGACGGCGATCGAGAGAGAGAGCTTAATCAGCAGACATGTCTGTTGTCCTATGTGTTTGTTTTAAGTTCTTCATTAAAATATTATTTATATTGACAAGCCGGTTTCTCGCCTCTTCCTTGCCCATGAAAATGATCTTCTTTACATTGGTGCCGAAACCCGGGAAGGAAGAGGGATACGCCGTAGCGGAGTTCTCGCCACTTCTCAATGGAGCAGCCGCGGCCATCTGCCGGGGGACGGAGGAGCCCAGCCACCTGGACGCGGAGGAACGGCCGCCGACCGCGAGGGGAGGAGGGGCTCCTGGCCAACCGCCTGGAGCGGTTAGGGCCGCTGCCAGGGGCAGGGGAGTCCCCTACTAGCCGCTGGAACGCGGCGGGGTTGGAGACTGCCGACCGCGTGCGGGGAGGGGCTCGCCGCCGACCGCCTGGAGCGGGAGAACCGCTGCCAGGGGCGGGGGGAGGCCCCTTCGACACCCCGGGAACGCGGCTGGGCGTTCCGTCCGCCAGGGGCTGGGGACTGCCTCCGATCTGCCCGGAGAGGCGCGGCTGTTGTCCTGAAGAGGGTGGAGAAGTGGCTGAGGAACGAGCTACGGCGTATCAGAGAACCGGCGAGTAAGTTTTTTTTTTCTCCTTTAAATCTCTCTCTCCTCTTTCTCTTGATACCGCTCTGCGTTGGCCTTTTCCCTCTTTTTTTAAATTATGGTTTTCGTGGGAGGGGAGGTACCGCCCAGTGCAGGAACCCTCCCCCCCCCTATTTTTAATTGTTGTTTCCCTCCCCTTGCCCCTCCCTCGTCCAGGCTGATGGGGATGACCTGCCGGCAGACCGCGCGGGAGGCGCCCCCCCCCCAGGGGATGTACGTCAGGCCGGGGGTCCCCAGCCTGAGAGAACGGGGGAGGAATGTGGCACGGTGGAGGGCGGGACCGGCGTGTGATTACGCACGCCCGGTCCCGTATCAGGCTAATTGAGCCGTCAAGAGGGATAAAGGCCACTCACAGACGGCGATCGAGAGAGAGAGCTTAATCAGCAGACATGTCTGTTGTCCTATGTGTTTGTTTTAAGATCTTCATTAAAATATTATTTATATTGACAAGCCGGTTTCTCACCTCTTCCTTGCCCATGAAAATGATCTTCTTTACAACTGTATTTAAAATATGACCAGGCCATTTTCTCAACAGGTTTTTTTGAGAATCACTTGCAGCTACACTTGTGATACATAGCACCAAATTGCTACAGGCTAGCAGTGTAAATACTGTTAATATGGGCTGCAAAGGAAATACATGCTGCTTTTGTGTGCAGTGTGAAATGGGCCTAAGACAAGTGGTACAAGCCTCCATAGTCTTCACCTGCCAATCACCATCACTGCCTCTTACTGCCTATTTTCCTGTACTTTTGAACAGTTCTCTCTCAGACCACACTGCTGCCATGCTGATGGGTCAACTTAAGCATCCAATCAGCCCTTGTAGGGAAGCTCCAGACAAGGGGAAGTTCTTTCTCTGAATGCCCAAGCAGGACAAGGTATTAGGGCAGCCTGACAGGAGGGTGGAGAGGGCTTTCAGAGTCACTGCCCCTTAGCCTGGATGTGGACAGGAGCAGCCCTAATAATGTGTAAGGCTACAGGAGACAATGTCAACCTGTCCACAGCCTGTCAAAGAGTGTGGTGATAGGGTACGATGGGAGAGCAAGTTACAGAGGCATGAGAAGGAAAGGTGGGGAAGAGGGACAAGTAAACAGATAAAAGGAAGATGGGAGGAAGCTATGAAAGGGGAAAGAAGAGGGAGATTGTTCGTTGTTTAATGAAGTGGAGCAGGAATGTTTTCTCAAAGGACTGTTCTGTTGAATTCTGCTGTTTTGTTCTGGAGGACTACTGGTTTTATTCACACTTCAGGGAATTTTTTGACTGATTGCTGAAACAGCAAGTTATATATGGCCAGATCAGATTTACTTCTGTTCAGACTGCAGTTGCTTTTGCATGCATGTCCACATTGCTCTTTATAGTTACCCAAATCTCTCGCCCTCCATATCTACCAACTTTCATCTCAAAGCCAACTTCTTCACCTTAAATAAGAGCACAAGGCTTATACTGTTTTCCTCAAGTCCCAATGTATAATTCTTGCCATACATTACATCAATTGTAATTAATAAGGGCTATTGACTTTGTGCTGGCCTGTCAAATATAATTCATAGAGCTTTTGCTTTCATAAGCATCATTTAAGGAATGATATATGTGGTCTTGTCTTAAAATAACCACAAAGGCAGTTAAACGTATGCTAGGAGCTGTGAGCAGAATCAATATATAATACAACATTATGCCTGTTTAGTGTTCCCATAGAAATTAATGATATTGAAAAATGAGAATGTTCATCTACCCAGACTACCCAGAACTAATGATTTACAAAGCACGGCACTTTTAGAGGTCTATTTAAAAAGCCCTCAAGAATACTGCAAGGTGAAAAGCTGAGACTCTAAACATATTCCTAAGTTATTTTTTCTCACACTCGACAGTTTCGGAGAAATCGAGTGGGACCGGTAAGCTTATTTGTGTTACCTAGAGGCACCCCGTGGTACCACTAATCATATTTTAATCTCTCACAGGACATTTTGTTAAAAGAACTGCAGTAGCACTTTCTGAGAAAAAAAAGCTTTTTGTTGTTTTGAAGTCAATAATACAGAGCATTACATGTTAAACACTATCTAGAGTAGCCTTTGGTTTTTCACCAAACAGCAATAGTGCTATATTGAGGTTTGTCATTAAGGCTACTCTGCACCCCCTTCATCATTTCCTCTAAAGAGCTTCCGCCCACAGTGCCATCCTGTTTGGCTCAGTAATGGCCTTGTGTAGAGAGGACAAATGCCGATAATACAGACTAATATGGGCGCAGAACTCAAAGTCTCTGTCATCAATGTTCATCACCAATGTCTTTAGCCAAGGCTTTAAGAGTTATCGATTGCGGAGTACACACCATGTGATGAGTTCTCGTTTCATTCGCTGCAACTTAAACATCACTGGCAATGATCCAGTTGGGATTGGCTTGTCCATTTATGCCTTAACCTTGTCTGTCCTCAATGGGTCTGTTCTGTAGACGGCCTTTAAACATGACCCTCGTGTTATGACAAATGTGTAATGCACAGGAATGTTAGCATGAGCATTTAGCCCCTGCTAGATTTTTTTATCAGTGCCCAATTTTCTGAGGGCTCTTAAAAGCATGAAATTGACATATTGCCTTTTATGTCACAGCTCATTCACCAGCAGGATAGTCACTAGTGATGGGCTTGGGACAGGGTGTGTGTTCTTGTAGTGCCATTAGCCAATCAACATTGTCAGGATGTAATTTTCCTTTGCCTCCAAATTAACTAGTTACATTGCCTTTTAAGGCTCAGGCAATTGGCTTAAAACAACAGATAAGAACTGAGTGTCCATGAGAAAAGATGGCGGTATGCAGGTTGCCTACTTCTAGGGATGCACAAGCGGAGCATCTGCAATTAAAATAATTGGAAATGCTAATGGATCGCTCTCTCTGGATATTACAGACCTCCTTGGTGAGGTTGACTTGCACACTTTGGTGCCTAAAATCATTTGCGTAATTACTGGATGTTAAGAATGTCATAAAATTTTGATACATCAATCAGCTCATTATTTTCTCAATACGTTTTTGAGGCATTGATTAACATTAGCCTAAATTTGAAGCATTCTGTTTAATGTAGTCTGGCGCAATACCTTTGGTACACCACAAGGTGTTGATGTAACATTTGCTGTATTTAATACTGCAGCCAGTTGCTCTTTGGATGAGAAGCGTCACGTCGCAGGTAGAACAGGTATCACACAAAGGATGAAAGTTGTGAATCTAGTCACCATACACACAAAAGTTACAAAGGTATTTGTCCTTCTTTGCAGGTAAGTACATGAAACTGGTGTAACTGCACAAATGGAATAAACAGAAATGGTGATGTTTATTATGCAATTAATCTGTATGTAGCCTTGAATAGGTTTCATTCAAGCTGTCAAAACACAAAAAGACATGTTTGTAATATGAAAATAAATTATGTAGGCTATATGAAAGACTCATATAAACAATATATAATCCAGTGATGGCTAGAGTAAATAACCTTTGTCTTTTGATAATGATTTGTGTCAAATTTCATGAAATACTATGTGATTTGCATTCCGTGGCCCTGCAGAATTTTGAGCGGCATCGAAGCTGGGTGCCACTGACAGACATCAGTGACAATGTGCGTACCTTCATAAAAAATGTATAGTTCCCCTTCTGTCACACACTCGACGTTGTGTCGATGTAATGGCACTAGGGGTCTATCTTGAAAGCATCGGTTAACTTTTATCTTTGAGAAAAGGCCAATGAGAATTGGTGAACAGAAGTGGTGAGTTTCGGAGTCGAGCGGTTGTGTTTACGCGAGCTGAGTAAAACCCACTGCTGTTCCACTCATCTCTAAAGAGCATATACTGTTGGAAATATGGAGCATTTCTGCAACTTTTCTCTTCTTCCGCACGCCAGTGCAGACTAAGCCCCTGAGCGCTTCGACAGCCCTTTTAAAGAGTATATATATTTCTCTAAAAGAGTAAACACATTGATGTTGAACATCTCTTTAAAGACATGTCTTTTATAAGATTTTTTAAGACCCTTCTGTCTTTGTGTCATTCCTGGATGTGGTCGTTACCTCTCCGCTTCTGATGGCCACGGAAGCTGCCTCTCGTGTCTGGGCAGAGATCACACAGAGGTAGCATTTGTGGACGGCTCATGTTCTCAATGCGGGAACATGACCATGGTAACATTGCGGTCGCAGCTTTCCTTTGTCCGGGGGAAAGCCACTCTAGCCGCCCCCGCATCGTGCCTTCTAACCACAGGTATAGGGCCGGTGTGGCTGGCACTGGAGGCAATTTTGCCGGGTAAATCCCATTCCTGGACCACCCATTCCCCAGCATGCTCGTTTGCCCCCTTCGGGTTCCGAGATGAAAATGGCTCACTTTAAGGCCAGTCTGATGTCCCTTTCAGAGCCCCCGATCTGGATGGGAGTTTTGTCGCTGCATTGGAGAGCATCTTGGCAGACTCTGACACTGAGGACTCAACTGGTCTAACACCTTCGGTTGTGCTGGCCCAGTCTGAGGCTGACGGCGAACTGTTCTCTATGCTTACCAGGGCTGCCGCGAGCGTCGGGCTCAACTGGAACCCTCCGTCCTCATCGCATGCCGCAACTCACCGCCATCTCCTCCTTTGGAGTCAACAGTTGCTGAGGTTGCTGCACGCCACTCATGCCCCGTGTTATGTCAAGTAATGCTCAGCAGAGAGTGGAGACTCCACCCTCAGGTAGTCCAGCTGTTTTGGGCTCGGTTCAGCAGAGCAAAGGTAGATCTGTTTGCCTTCCGAGATTCCACCCACTGCCCGCTCTGGTACTCTCTGAGAGAAGCCCCCTTCGGCACAGACACGCTGGCACACAGCTGGCCCCAGTGCTGTGCAAATGCGAATTTCCCCCAGTGAGCCTACTTGCACAAGTCCTGTGCAAGGTCAGGGAGGACAAAGAACAAATAATTCTCATGGCCCCCACTGACCAGGCTCTTTGCACGCTCCTTGCAACAGCACCTACCTGCAAAATTCCCCTGAGGAGGACCTTCCTTCTTAGGGATAGGGCACCCTCTGTCATCCATGCCCAGACTTCTGGACCCTTCATGTCTGGCCCTCAGATGGGATGTGGA
The DNA here is from genome assembly GCA_032164185.1 of Moxostoma hubbsi. NCBI lineage: Eukaryota > Metazoa > Chordata > Actinopteri > Cypriniformes > Catostomidae > Moxostoma > Moxostoma hubbsi. The sequence continues at coordinate 14,705,931 of JAVLUX010000046.1, forward strand.
AGATCTAAAAGGTCTACCACCAGCCATCATAGACACGATCACTCAAGACAGAGCTCCCTCTACCAGGCAGCTTTATTCCCTAAAATGGCGTTTATTCGCAAATTGGTGTTCTTCCCGATCTGAAGAGTCACAGAGATGCACAGTTGGGTCAGTGCTCTCATTCCTGCAGGAGAGGCTGGAGGGGTGGCTGTCCTGCTACACCTTGAAGGTTTATGTAGCCGCCATAGTGGCTCACCACGATGCAGTGGACGGTAAGTCATTAGGGTAGTATGACCTGATTGTAAGGTTCCTTAGAGGCGCCCAGAGGCTGAAACCACCTAGGCCATGCCTGTTCCCCTCATGGGATCTCTCCATTGTCCTCTCGGGCCTTTGAAGACCCCATTTGAGCCGATAGAATCAGTCAAACTAAAGGCCATCTCCTTGAAGATGGCCCTCCAGATTGCGCTCACTTCCATCAAGAGGGTTGGGGACCTGCAAGCGCTCTCCGTAAGCAACACTTGCCTGGAGTTCAGTCCGGCAGACTCTCACGTGATCCTGAGACCCCGACTGGGCTCTGTGACAAAGGTTCCTACAACCCCTTTCAGGGATCAGGTAGTGAACCTGCAAGCGCTGCCCCAGGAGGAGGCAGACCCAGCCTTAGCGTTGCTGTGTCTGGTGCATGGTTTGCGCACCTAATTGGATCGCACTAGATCTTTGTCTGCTTTGGCGGACAGCGGAAAGTGAATACTGTCTCCAAACAGAGGCTTTCCCTCTGAACCGTGGATGCTATTGCATTGGCCTACCAGACCCTGGATGTGCCCACCCCCTTGCGGGTTCGAGCACACTCTACAAGGTGTGTGGCATCCTCATAGGCACTGACCAATGGCACCTCTCAAGCAGACATCTGCAGACTGGCGGGCTGGGCAACACCCAATACATTTGCGAATTTTACAATCTCCAGGTTAAGCCGGTCTCGTCCCTTTTTTTGACAGCTCCGAGCACATAGAATTTGGTAAACCTGAGGTAAAGAAGTGCGCTCTACTCCCCCAATCGAGTCCACAAGTCACGGACCCTGGGTGTCCTTCCTCCTTAGCCCTCTGGCTCCGAACTCAGCTGAGGAAGTTCGTAGCCAGACACACCACAGGCAATATGTGCTCCACAGGTTCTGATTATTACAATATCTCCTGTGATGTATTTTCCCCGAAAGAATAGGATTAGAAAAGAATGCCTTCCCAGATGGCCCCAGTCGCATCTAACACTCTATGGAGAGAAAACAATCACTGGCGAGGCCTGCTCCCAGGCTAGTTATGTCGCTTTCCTCCCTCATGGATGTGGGGAACTATATGGCGTCTCTTGGGGCGTTGGGGAAGGTTACGTGCAGACTGATGCACCTGTTATTATCGACACAACGTTGAGTGAGTGACAGAGGGGAACATCTCGGTTACTGCTGTAATCCCCGTTCCCTGATGGAGGGAACGAGTCATTGTGTTCCTCTTGCCACAACACTGTACTAAGCCGCTGGAATGGCCGAGACCTTACTCTCGGCTCCTCATCTCAAAAACCTGTCTGAACAGACGCACACTTCCCTCCTTTTTTACCCGTATGTCCGGGGGAAGGGCATGCAAATTATGTTCGCCAATTCTCATTGGCCTTTTCTCAAAGATAACTTTATTTATCACAATGTCTCATTCCCTCCATCAGGGAATGGAGGTTATGACAGTAACCGAGACGGTTTGAATTTTAGAATTTGCCATGTCATCAGCCAGACACGTCTGGTGTGTGACCCCCTTTAAGATAACCTGATGCTCACACTTTACCAAAGTTGTGTGATATATATTCTGAAATATGTATAAAGAGAGAAAGACTTTTGTACAATGAGTAGCCCTATTTATATCTGAAAAAAAAAAACTGAGATATAGGTTGATAATCATCAGGAAACTTTTCTGATTTTCGATGCATGAACAGGCCGTTGATCCAAAGCCTACTGGATATGGAGTGGTTTCAAAGGTCTTGGATCCACAGACATTACAACAACTGGTTATGAATGTCTAGCTGCTCAAAGAAACCACTTAATTTCTCTAAACTCAGGACAAATTAAGAAACATGAACTCAAAAAAGAAACAACATAATGCAGTAATTAGTAGTGTTGAAATGCGTAATGTGTCTAAAAAACAAGATGTGACAGTTTACCTTTTGTAAATCTCACTACAACGAATTCTGCTGTTTCAGGTTTAAGAAATTAATTTGGTGAATTTACCTGTTAAGGTTTAAAGGTGCAGTATGTAAGATTCAGAAAACATTTTTATTAATGACACCTGTGGCCGTTAAGTGAACTGCAGCCAGCTACATGTTGCTCATGCTCACGCTCGTGCACACACTCCTTAGGGACGCGAGCGAGCAAGCAACGACCAAAACAATGACGTAACGTACAAAGAGGCTTAACTATACCAGAGAGTGTTCTGTTGCACTGCACTGTTTTGTTGTATGTCATAAGATGTACTACGAATAAGAAACCAGCATATTTGATTAAATTGATCCTTGTAAAGGGATTTCAAGGGAAAGGAGGAGGCGAGAACCGGCTTGACAATATAAATAATAGTTTAATGAGAAACTAAAACAAAAGACAAAACACACACATGACGGACATGTGCGTAAACGTTCTCTCTCTCCCGCACCATCCTCTGCAGTTGGCCTTTATCCCTCTCGGAGGCTTGATTAGCTTAATACGTGACCGGGTGTGTAGGATCGTGACCCAGCCCTGCCCTCCGCCCTGCCACAATCCTGTATACCTGACTTTTAGTATAAAGAGAAGATCGTTTAAATTTTTTTAAAGTTACGAACCAAGGTAGCTTCCAATTCGTCAGCGTTAGCAGGCAAGATCAAGTTACAATTACATAGAACAATCATTATGGCACTATATTTCACATGCTTTGCAGTTATGTAAGCTTACCTCGCCAATTTAGGGTAGGCTTTGATCCCCAAAATCGGTTTTGGTCTCAAAAACCGAACGAAGTTCCCTCCAGGAATCAAATGCCCTGCCGATGTTCACTCTAGTTTTTGCTCGACCATGACCATGTTCCCACTTAGCCAGACGGGATTCAGTGGATACATTTTGTATTTTTTTTTACTTATTCTGAGTCATTGTTGTGCTGAGACCTAGACGTTTGCTGGATTCCATCTCTAAGATAACATTACCTAGTGTTGCAGTTTGTTGTCGCTGTTGAATAGCGGAAGCATTGAGCCAAGGCACTCAGGAGCACACATAAACATCACATCCTTTGGATTTTCCTGGCAAAAGCGACCCACTCCCTTCGCATTAATATCAGTCCACAGGCTTTAATAGGCAACCAAGGAAGTCCAGGGAGGGCTCATTTTTTTAAGTAGTGTTACAGGCCGTTCACACATTGGAAAAAAAGCAATGAAAATTGTTACATATTGCACCTTTAAATATTTGCAGCTGGTAATAGTGTGGTACCACAGTAAAGCATAACACATAAACTTCTATTGTTTGCTTATCAAATGTTTAATAGTGAACAAGAGCAAGGTTTCTGTAAATAAATACATTTATTCAATAAAATACAGAATGGTAACGCTTTACAATATGGTTCAATTTGTTAACAACTTTAGTTAACATGAACTAACAGTGAATAATAATTTTACAACATTTATTAATCTTAATGTAAATGAATACATATACTGATACTGTTGTAAACATTAGTTGATGTTCTATGAACTCATCTAAACATAACTGGTTTTCTCTGACATTAATGGTAACACTTTACAATAAGTTTGTACATGGTTGTGAAATACAACTTTTGATTTAAAACATGTATTAGTATATGTAAATATTAACATTAACCAAGATTAATAAATGCTGTAATAGTTTTGTTATTGTCAGTCCATGTTAACTATTGTAGTTAACTAAAACTTACTGTAAACTGTTACCCATAATTGAAACTGGAAATGAGTGTTGTGCTACTCATTTTCGCAATGCTAAATAAGGCAGCAATTTTGCATGCAACTCAACGGTTACCCCTTTCTTAAAGAATGTGGAATGAACATGCTTTCATTTTGGCGTTCATGGTTGGCTATAACAGATCAATTTTATACCTGCGAGTACTTAATAGGTTCCATTTGCACTATATTACAATTGTTGGTCTATGTATACATGCATCAAACTGACAATTCTGGCTGTTACACCACTTTCTTTTTTTGTTTTCTTTTTTTTCAAATCATGTGAATATTTTTTTCACACAAAAATAAAAATGAGGCTGCTGTGTATAGTTTTTTAATGAATTTCGATTGGTATAATGAAGGTTTTAAAAAAGTTGCAGTTTTAATTAAAGTTAGGCAATGACAGTGTCTTGATGATCGATCATTGCCTGTTACTTCTAAGTATTGGTGTGTGGCATTGAGAAAGCTAAATTTTTAACCTAAGATTTTAAGGACAAGACCAGCACAGATTTGAGGGCCCATCGATATTCCAAGCACCTCTCTGGGACTTCACTAAAAACATGGACAAGCTTCCTAATGAATTTCTTCCTGCTTCTTCATGCCCTTTATGGTGCTGTGACATCATAAATCAGCAGCAACACTGAAGCTTCTCATCAGGTAGGGGGAGTTTCAGACTCTGTCAAGCAAATGCTTCCGTTTATCAAGCACCTTCTGTTATGACTACTGATGTCAAATCATCAGGGAGGTGAGAGCACAATGTTTTAGGGATTTTTTTTTTTTAAAAAAGGCTTCATACTCCCCAGTATTTACATCCTGTGATTAAGAAGATGAGATAAAGGGAGCATTGAACAGTGTCCTTGTATGTGCCTTCATGAAGATGTGAATGCCACAATCAGGCAAAAATATATAAATAAATCAAAAATCTAAATGAAATAAAAGCATCCCGGTAAATATTATGTGCTTCTGTAATTGAAAGCTAGAGTAATGGAAGAGTAATCATAGCGATCATAATAATGCAACAGCCCATCACCACACAGGGATCCACATTCAACATTTCAACCATTAAAATTATACTCATAGCATCCCATTGTATTACCATCCAATCAGAACTTTCAAATTGTCAAGTTCTAAAAGTTTTATAAGGAACTCCAATGGAACTTTCTTTGATTGAAATGTCTTAATATATTTCTAGGAAAAGTATTAAGTCTTGGCCATTGTGAAAAAGCTTAAATTTAAGATTGGAAAGTAAAAATGGCACAAAGAGTTTACAGCGCCTGGTCTTCCAATTGCAGCAGACACCACCCAAATCTAGCTCATAATGTATGACCTTGCCACAAACTGATGGAGAAGCAAAGGCTTTTACCTTTTTGTAGGATATAAATGAGAACACATTTTAGTTGTGTATTAGGAGTATGGTTATCTAATTTTAGACTGTGGTCAGGCATGGTTATTTCGGAATATATAATGGGTTTCTGAAGAATGGGTTTTGAAAATATGTTTTGTTTTTTCATAGGGTTAGGGTTAGGTTAGGTGTTAGGGTAAAGTTAGAACAATTTAAAATAGAAAAGTTACTGTCATTAACCCTAAAACGCAGTGTATATCAAATATGATCCACATCATTTGACGGCTCCTTTTTCACTCTGTGTACAAGCTGATGAGCCAAACAACATAAGGTATGTATGTGTTACATGTTTATGGCACCATCTAGTGGTTATTTGTGAAAAAAGTGCTCTCAATGTTTATATCAATCTATTTAAAAATGGCGGCAGACTTGTGTGAAATGTGACTCTTACGTTGGGATAAATGACCACTTATTTTAATACAGTAAAAGTGACAGAAATTATTATATTGTTACTGCTATTTTAAAATGAGTATTTGCTGAATATAAGCAACTTGTGCTTGGTTAAATTTTTTTATATTATTTAATTGAAAAACCCTGTTGAAATCCATATGTATCAAATATAATACAATAAGCTTTTGGGTTATATATATCTAAATAACCATTACATTACATTCATGCCCACCACAAAAAAAAAAAAAACAAAAAAAAAAATGACAGTTCAAATTACAAATTTGAAAATTCATATGTAAATATAAAGATATATTTAAAGTGTGAGCTAATATGTCTGTGTATTTTCATATATGTAGCCTGCTCTGTTAAAGATAAAGATCTCATTATGTAACATTACAAGCTATTGTGACGCCATCTTACTATAATTTCCTGAGACCCAGCTAAAGAAAATTACAACTTCCCTTTTTTAAATGTGAATATAGTGTTTGGTGCATAAAATACATATTATAATAAGTGTTAATTAAAAAAATTATATTTTATTCATATTGTATTTGACACTCAAACATTTGGCATCTCCTATCTCTGGTAATACCCCAGTAAAAACTTTATGGGCTTTATAACAAAGTTCCTACACAAAAATGAACTGCTGGGCCTCAGGAGGATATTGACCTTTAAAGCCTAATGTATCAAATATCATATAGAAAAAAAGTGATTTTTTTTTTTTTTTATGTTTGTCTAATGGCACTAAAAACAGTGTAATGTAAAAATTTAGAATTTTCTGACAATTCTTTCATGTGTCAATGTTCTTAACATGTTCTTAGTAGGGTTAAAGAAAAAGAGGGACACACCACATTCAAAAACAATTAAACCTTATTCAATTTGTAAAGAAATATTTTCGTAAAAAATTGCTAATTATAAGCATTTTAACAAATGGCCTCAGATTTGTGATCTTGTATTTCCCTTATCTGTATGCTTTCACTGTACATAAAAACATTAAGGTTACTGTGAGGGTTAGGTTTAGGGGTAGGGTTAGGGTTAGGGAATAGAAATTATTATTAGATCTGTATAAAATCCATAAAATGCATGGACGTCTCTGGAAAGTCCCCACAATTATATAAATACAAGTTTGTGTGTGTGTGTGTGTGTGTGTGTGTGTGTGTAGAGTGAGAGATAGGTTTCTCAGATGCCCATGTGAGCTAGATGCCAGCTCTGGGTGATAGAGAGGCAGAGATTGGATGTGACAGCAGTGCTTTACTGAACTAAATACCTGGGTCCTTCTTCACAGATACTCACATATTTCAAACACCTGCACACACACTCCATTGGGCCTCTTACACAGCGGCGGTTCAGCTCCAACACTGATAGAGCAATCTAACACACCACTGAATAGGTGTACTGTACAATATGCGCTGATCCTGCAAGGCTGGACTGAAAGCTGAAATGATGTAAGGTGAGATTTGTTACATTTTAATCTACAATACAAATCTTAGGGGCTCCATAGCACCATAGTGACTCGCTCCTCCTTGGGTCAATGGCCAAGCAAATTCAACGCACCCGCTGTACCACCACTCCGGAAGACGAAGATGGAGCCCCCGGTGAGGTCCCAATGATCGCGGTCCCGAGGTGCCCTCATACCGGTGGAAGTCCTCCCGCCAAACCGGAGCAGCGTTCCTGACGTTACTGGCATGAAGTGGGGACCAGAACCAACGGACATGTTCGTTCCGGCTACCAAGAGGGCCTGGATCAGTTGTTGGCTTCATGCCAAGAGTGCTTCACAAACCAATAAAAAATACAAGCCCCCAATGCGATTGCTTGGGGCACAAACAGATTCACAATAAAGAGCTCTTTTCCGGTTCATGCAACAGTACAATACATACACTGGGAATGCTCCCCGAGGGCGAACGGCACACAAATAGACAAAGAGAGGCTCCTATGTCATCTGGCCCATTACACGAATGCGTGGCACCATCTTCTGTGCATTTCAAGTTGGATGCTGAGGATGATAAAACAAGGGTATGTGTTATGGTTCGCGAAGCGACTGCCTCGTCAGCACCTCATCACAGGCCATTTTTGAGGTTCGCCTTTGAGGGGACTGCTTACCCATTCAAAGTCCTGCCTTTCGGCTTATCACTGGCTCCTCAAAGATTCATGAAATGTGCTGATGTGGCACTCACTCCACTGAGGCCGAGCGGTGTTAGCGTTATGAATTACCTCAGTGACTGGTTGCTATTAGCACAGTCAGAGGAACAAGCTTGCAAACACAGAGACCTGTTTCTTGCACATTTGGAGCATTTGGTACTGTAAGTCAACAGGGCAAAGAGCATGTTAATGCCCAACTGTCAGTGCCTTGGTAAGTGCCTTATTTATACTTATTCACACATGGTAGTGATTTAATTCATCTTGTGATGACTGCACTACCCGGTCCGGTTAGCGCCATCACCATGTACACTGGCTGCCAAAAGTTTGGAATAATGTACTGATTTTGATCTTATGGAAATAAATTGGTACTTTTATTCACCAAAGTGGCATTGAACTGATCACAATGTATAGTCAGGACATTAATAAATTTGATTTTATTTTCAAACCACTTAAAAGAGTTATCATCAAAAAATCCTCCATGTGCAGAAATGTCAGCTTTGCAGATCCTTTGCATTCTAGCTGTCAGTTTGTCCAGATACTGAGGTGACATTTCATCCTCTGCTTCCTGTAGCACTTGCTATAGATGTCTGGAGTCTTGTCAGGCACTTCTCATGCACCTTACAGTCTAGCTGATCCCACAAAAGCTCAATGGTGTTAAGATCCATAACACTCTTTTTCAATTATCTGTTGTTCAATCTCTGTGTTTCTTTGCCCACTCTAAACTTTTCTTATTGTTTTTCTTTTTCAAAAGTGTTTTTTCTTTGCAATCCTTCCCATAAGGCCTGCACCCCTAAGTCTTCTCTTTACTGTTGTACATGAAACTGGTGTTGAGAGGTTAGAATTCAATGAAGCTGTCAGCTGAGAAAATGTGAGGCATCTATTTTGTAAACTAGAGACTCTGATGTACTTATCCTCTTGTTTTGTTGTACATCTGGCCTTCCACATCTCATTCTGTCCTTGTTAGAGCCAGTTGTCCTTTGTCTTTGAAGACTTTAGTGTACATCTTTGTATGAATTCTTTTTCAAGCATTGTATAGCCTTTATTCCTTAAAACAATGATTGACTGACAAGTTTTTAGAGAAAGCATTTTTTGCCTAATATTGACCTTAAGACATGCCAGTCTATTGCATACTGCAGCTACTCAAAAACAAATACAATTCATTTGTGCTTCATTTAACAAACCAAAATAACTTTAAACTGTGTTTGATATAATGCCATGTGTTTTTCTAGTACCAAATTATCAATTTACCATGATTACTCAAGGATAAGGTGTTGGAGAGATGGCTGCTGGAAATGGGGCCTGTATAGATTTGATCAAAAATTACTTTTTTCAAATAGTGATGGTGCTGTTTTTTTACATAAATAATGTACTGACTATAATTTGTGATCAGTTGAATGCCACTTTGGTGAATTAAAGTACCAATTTCCTTCCAAAACAGCAAAATCTGTGCATTATTCCAAACTTTTGGCTGCCAGTGTATATCCATCCATTCATCATTCTACTTCTCTCTTCTTAATGCGTAGGAGTGTTGCAAGAGTGCTGTTTTTTAGATGATGTGTCTAATTAAAAATAACTTTAAATGCATATTTAGACTCCTGCTCTCTGATAAACTGTATTTGTTGTGCTGTGACTTGTCTAGCCTTTTTTAGTGTAAGAATGTGATCTGAAGTCATTGTATTTCAGTGAGGATATTGATTTTTTCTTGAAATCAGATGCGTTTCTGATTTGTTTATACTGTACGTTTCTCTTGGCTGCATGAATATATTAATTTACTTTCTCACGTCACTAGCTTTAAATATGCAGATTAGTTGGCTAACGAATGCATAAACATGACCAGCTGGATATAAACTAATGCAAATAGATGGTAACAATCATGACATTTAAACATTTGTGTAAGCCTTGCATGTTTTGTTGTCACTTTGACTGCTCTCATACTGTATAATAACAGTAGACCCTTCTCAGCTGCTCCAGCATCGGACTCAATATAACAATAGTTTCAGAAATCTGTTATCTGTGCTGATTAATTGGCAAAACCAATTGTGGCACAGTGGAGGGCGGGGCCGGGTCGTGATTCAACACGCCCGGTCCCATATTGGACTAATCAAGCCTCCAAGCGGGTTAAAGGCCGACAGCGGATGATGTGCGAGAGAGAGAGATCATTACGGACATGTCCGGTGTCTTATGTGTCTGTATTTTGAGTTTACCATTAAACCTTTAGTTTGTATGTCAAGCTGGTTTCTCGCCTCTTCCTTGCCCGTGAACATGAACTTCTTTACATTGGTACCGAAACTCGGGAAGGAAGAGGGATACGCCGTAGCGGAGTTCTCGCCACTACCCCAACGAAGCAGTCGCGGCCATCTGCCGGGGGACGAGGAGCCCAGCCACCTGGATGCGGAGGAACGGCCGCTGACCGCGAGAGGAGAAGGGGCTCCTAGCTGACCGCCTGAAACGGTCAGGGCCGCTGCCGGGGGAGGAGGATGCCCCTACCGGCCGCTGAAACGCGGAGGGGTCGAGGGAAGACCACCGTTCACGAGCGGAGAGGGGATCGCGACCGACCACCTGGAGCGGGAGAACCGCTGCCAGGGGCAGGGGAGTCCCCTTCGGCTCCCCGAGAACGCAGCGGGGCGTTCCGTCCGCCAGGGGCTGGAGGACAGCCTCGGATCCGCCTGGAGAGGCACGGCTGCCGTTCGGTAGAGGGTGGAGGAGTGGCTGAGGAACAAGCTACGGCGTATCGGAGAACCGACGAGTAAGGTTTTTTTTTTTATCTCTCTCTCCTCTCTCTCTCACTGCCGCTCTGCATTGGTTTTCCCTCTTTTTTAAATTATGGTGTTTGTGGGAGGGGAGGTACTGCTCAGTGCAGGAAGGACCCCCCCCACCCCACATTTTTAATTATTGTTGTTTCCCTCCCCTTGCCCCCTCCCTCGTCCAGGTAGATGGGGATGACCCGCCGGCAGATCACGCGGGAGGCGCCCCCCCAGGGGATGTACGTCAGGCCGGGGGTCCCCAGCCTGAAAGAACGAGGGAGGAATGTGGCACGGTGGAGGGCGGGGCCGGGTTGTGATTCAACACGCCCAGTCCTGTATTGGGCTAATCAAGCCTCCAAGAGGGTTAAAGGCTGACCGTGGATGATGTGCGAGAAAGAGAGATCATTACGGACATGTCCGGTGTCTTATGTGTTTGTATTTTGAGTTTACCATTAAACCTTTAGTTTGTATGTCAAGCCGGTTTCTCGCCTCTTCCTTGCCCGTGAACATGAACTTCTTTACACCAATATATCGGTCGATCCCTTGTGTGAACCAAGGACATTGACAAGGGTTTGCAAAAGTCATGCTATGTCATGTCACCAAAAGTCACACCAATATTTTTTATTGTAATGAACTCTGACATAGGCATCACTTGAGAGGTAAGTTATGTTGAGTTTTGGGAAATCCAAGTTGCTGTCTTAAAACTGACATGGTTCTTTCAATGTCTTCAAAATAAATCATCCAAATTCCAATCCGATAAACATTCTGCCACACCATTCTCTAGAGTATAGCCACACTTAGTTTCAGAAAATTATCTGTAGCATGTGGACTAGGGAGGAAGCTTTGCATTGTGAAAGTAATGGAAATGCCTACAAAGTATCCTGTACTCTCATTTCAAAAGACCAAAGAAAATTAGGGTTTCCATGCAATGTCCCCTTAAGGAAACAATCAAACACATAGAAAGTCACATGGGATCTACATCTGAGATATCAATGACAGAGTATGTCTTCCACTCTCCTAAGGTAGAACTCTTGGACTTCAAACAAAAGCATGTTATCAAGCTAGTGGCAGAATTTCAACTCAGCTGGAGACGGATGGCATAATACCTACAACAAAAGTATGAAGTGGGTTCGGATTCACTAAAATGTTTTTAAGAAACAAATTAAGAAAGTTCTTAGGATGCATTAGAAGTTCATAAGAATGCAATAAGAGCAAGAGTTCTCTATACCTGAATACATGTATATGGACATTTATCATTGGTAGCTGTTTTTTTAGTTTATCAGCCACAAATGTTATGTTACTAAGACATAACATGATATGTGCCTTTTCATTGCACTCCGTCCAGCTATTTTTGAGCACAAGAATGTGTCTTCTGTAATTGTGCCATAAGCAACACATCAAGTGAACCTGAAACACAGATTAGATGACTAATCATTCAGCCAATCCACTGACTAGTTGTTCATTATGTAGTTTTGTTCATCCCTAGAATTGACGGGCACAGCATGTCGTCAATTTATGTAAAATACATCCGTTGCACAGATTTATTAACGTCTTGGATACTGTCGTAACCTCCATAACCTGATGGAGGGAGTGAGATGTTGTGTCGATGTAGAGACACTAGGGGTCGCTCTTAAGAGCCCCGAACACCTCTATTCTTTTGAGAAAAGGCCAATGAGAAATGGCGAGTGGAATTTGCATGCCACTCCCCTGGACATATGGGTATAAAAAGAGAAGGAATGCCCACTCTCAATCAGGTTTTGTGCAGAGGAGCCGAGACAAGGTTGCAAGCTGTGTGCTGCGTGCATACTAGCAGGTGCATCAGTCTGCACGTAACCTCCCCCAACACCCCAAGAGGACGTCATGTAAAAGCACATGCTTTTGCCTCAGGGGAGGGGAAGGGCACTATATGCAAGTGATAAACCTTGTCAGTTGTTCCATATTACCAAACTCTTCCTGGTCATAACTGACAAAACACAGGATAAAACATGATCAACCCGGAGATGGTAAAATCTTGCAAAGATATTGGGTGTAGCCCAGCCCACTGCTCTGCAGATATCTGCTAGAGAAGTGCCCATGAGGATAGTCCACTCCTAGTAGAGTGTGCTCGTATTCCTGAAGGGGCAGGCACGGCCTGGGCCTGGTATGCCAGAGCGATGGCATCCAAAATCCATAGGGTAAGCCACTGTTTGGAGACAGTGTTCTCTTTCCACTGTCCGCTGAAGCAGAAAAACAGCTGCTCTGAGCTCTGCGTGCGATCCAAGTAGGTGCGCAAAGCACGCAGCGGACACAGCAATGACAGGGTTGGGTCTGCCTCCTCCCTGGGCAGCGCTTGTAGCCCGTCCGGGATCTCAGGATCACGTGAGAATCTACCAAACTCCAGGCAAGTGTCGCTGGCAGAAAATGCTTGCAGGTACCCAACCCTCTTGATGGAGGTGAGCATAATCAGGAGGGCCGTCTTCAAGGAGAGGGCTTTCACATCGACTGACTCTAGCGGCTCAAAGGGGGCTCCTCTTATCCCATGAGTATAAGAGGTGTGGCCTGGGATGATTCAGCCTCCAGGTGGCTCTGAGGAACATGTTGATCTGGTCATTCTCCCCTTGGGGTTTCCCTTGGGACAGTCCACTGCATCGTCATGGGCCACTATAGTGGCTACATATACCTTCAAGGTAGAGGGGGACAGCCAACACTCCAGCCTCTCCTGCAGGAAGGAAACTGACCCAACTGCGCATCTCTGGGGTCTTCGGCTCGGGAAGAACAACAATTTGCGAACAAGCGCCACTTCAGGGCATAAAGCTGCCTCATAGAGGGAGTGATCGTGTCTTCCACTGCTGGTGGTAGGCCATTTAGGTCTTCTGCATCCCATCTGAGGGCCAGACGTGGAGGTTCCAGATGTCTGGGCATAGGTGCCAGATGGTGCCCCATTCCTGAGAAAGAAGGTCCTCAGTGGAATCCGCCAGGGAGGTGCTGTCGGAGGTCCGAGAACCAAGTCTGCTTAGGAGCCTTCCGGGTCCTCGTCAGCTTCCTGAAGGGAGCTCTACGTTGGGGCCGAGAGATGGGCTGGGGCTGAGGCGGAGCCACCTGGGCTATCGCCGGCACAGGGGGACGTTGTCGGCAAGCAGATGGGGTGTGGGATCTTGAGACGTGCTGGGGCAAGATGTGCTGGATGGCATCTGTCTGCTTCTTCACTGCCGAGAACTGCTGGGCAAAGTCCTCAACAATGTTGCCAAAAAGTCCAATCTGGGAGATAGGCGCGTTGAGAAACCGTTCTTTGTCGGCGTCCCTCATCTTGACCATATTCAGCCACAGTTGGCACTCCTGGACCACCAAGGTGGACATCGCCTGCCTGAGTGCTCATGCCATGACCTTTGTCGACTACCCCCGTGCAGTTCTTTTACTGCCTTGGCCTGGTGTATCAGTAGGAGCGCCATGGCATCCAGGTCAGAGACGGCCTGTCCAGTGGTACTGTAGGCTTTGGTTGCCAGAGACGACATAGTCCTACAGGCTCTGGAGGGGAGCACCAGACAATCCCGCTAGGTGAGGGCAGCGAAAGGTGCTCTCCACAACCTTGTCAATTCGTCATGCACTTCTGGGGAGAAAGGAACCCTGAACCCAGGAACCAATTATCAAGCCGTGAGCGCTCAGGTGAGGGTGGAGGGTTCCAGTTTCACCCGATACTTGCATTAGCCTGGCTAAGCATGCCGGTCAGCTCTGCGTCAGCCTCAGACTGTGTGGGCAGACCTGAAGGTGGCAGCCCAGTCGAGTCCTCAGCGTCCGACGTCTCGCAATGAGAACATGAATGCTGCCTCAGTGTGATCGCACGTGTGCATTACAAAGACGCACCTTTAAAAATAATTTAAATGTCAATGTGTTTGCTCTAATAGAGAAAATATACTCTTTAGCAGGAATATACAGACTTTTAGCACTGTTGAAATGCCCAGGGGCGAAATCTGCACTTGTCGTGCAGAAGGAGAGAAGCTGCTGGAAATGCGCCGTATATCCAATGGCATAGGCTTCTTAAGAGGTGAATGGAACAGCAGTAATATTATATTAATAAAGCTCACTGATAGTACAACCGCTTGGCTCCGAAGAAATAATCTGAATGAGAGTGGGCATTCACTCTCCTTTTATGTCTGGGGGAGTGGCATGCAAATTCCACTCACCAATTCACATTGGCCTTTTCTCAAAAGAATAGAGGTGTTCAGGCTCTCAATAGCGACCCCTAGTGCCGCTACATCGACACAACATCGAGTGAGTGACAGAAGGGGAACTTAAATTATAAATCTGTACAATTATGGCTGTTAATTACAAAATAAAATAAAAATAAAATATTAAAATGCAGCTGTAAATAATGCACAAGATTTCGATACACAATAAACATTCTTGAATAATACATTTTAAATAACTGGTCAGTTTCTATGTTAGATTAAAAAGTTCTCTGCAGTTCATAGTCACAATATTTTTTATGTATTCAAAATCTTAGATATTAAATATCTGACACCTACCAGTGACTACACTATGTGCAGAGGTACTAAATCCATCCAGACTCGTCACACTATGAATCTGACAACAGTAGGTCAAACGTTTTGCAACTGAATTCAGTCTGTGGCTATCGATTCAAATCCCCCAGTGGACATAGCTGGAAGTGTTTTTAAATGCGTTTGAGCTTTAGCATTCAATGGGAAGGTCCACAGATTTTAATATAGACAATAATATTAACTCTCCCCTAACCCAAATCCTAAACCTAACCATCAGTGGAGACAAAATGTAATGTAATCCTAACAAACTGAGCTCACCAATGATTACGTAAACGCATTTATTTTCTGGTTTCAGTGGAACTAGGAAATGTGTCTCGCTATCAGTAGCGTTCAAGGGAAATGTGTCCATGTTTAAAGTAATGCTAAAATGACTGATGGGGATGACACTTCCCATTAATTTGTCTAAAAGGGATTGATTTAAGGGTACGTCAACTTTTGGAAGTTACAGTACATGTCGATTTACTATATGATCACGTTGACCCATCGCTAAGCAGGCTTAGAATAGAATAGTGTGAAATATATTAAATGTTAGATTTAATAACATATTTAAAAAATAAATAAATAAATGAAGAATTCACTATGCTGAGCATTTTGTGTCCCAACATATAAAATATCTGGGGCATTTTTGTCACATTCAGTGCTATTTTTCCCTGAGTCCTGGTAAATTTCTAACACCAGATCATGCACATACACACACTCCCTCTCTTGCCCCCTGGTACCACTGAAATAATGGTAAATTTCACTCAAGGTCATATGTTGGTAGTGTAATAAATTCCACTTTGAGCTTTGCTGACAGCCCTGTTCTCCACTGAGCCCTCCATCTGGACACTGTTCGCATCACACATCATCTGTTATCATTACTAGCTCATCTAGTACTCTTCCCCTGCCAATCTACAGGTAACCATCACAACCCCAGACAGAAGACTTCTCTCTGCATCACACTCCTATATCAAACCAGTTCCTCTCCGGTTTATTGATAAACTCTATGGTGTCATTTATAAAATGTCCCTGAAACTCTCCATATAATATAGACCATAATATATATAATGATTGAGTTCATTACTACCCAAAACTAAACTGCATGCTAACAAGTTCATCTAAAACATTTTGTTAACAGTGTAAACATACTTCTGTATGTAACAAGCAAAAATAATAATTAAAAAATAAATAATTAAAAAATCAGATCTCTTTAATATCAGCACACAATTCTTCCAAGTCCAAATTATCTCAGCTATACTATCAACATTAATGTTATATTTTCAAAATTATACAGTATAAACTCAAGGAACTGCATGTTAACTCTTTTTTCTAAATTTCTTGATTTCTGCCAGGGAATTTTAGGAGAAACCTCTCAGACAAGAAGTCTTGAATTCAAGATGAACCCTTGAATTTCTTTACAAGGTCCTTTCACATTGCCAACAGAAGAGCACTCTGCTTGCTGAACATTAATCGAAGATGACGTTCCTCTACCAATTACACATAAAACATTACATGCTGCCCTTTGTTTATTTACAGCACATCCCTTTGGCGATGACAACAAATGCAGAAGCAATTTCCCTTGAGAGCAATCTACTTAAATTCATCATGTTTCATTTCGAATCATCTACAGATATACATGAAATGATTGGAGCAAAACAACTATAAACCTGGAGCTGAAAATTATTCTTATGAGCACGTGTGCTACATCTGCGCGACTGCCAAGAAGGCGGTGTGATTAAAACACACACTAGTGGAGACTGCATGCTTCTGAAAGAAACACTGAAGCACAACAAAGAAAATCCCATGTTGGAACGAGTTCACGCTTTTGCCACCATGTGATCTGAAATATCAGTGAGTTTTCTCACCACAGAAGTGCATGTTGTCCTCTGCATAGCCCCTTGGTACACGTGTGCATCTGTGTGTATGTTACTCTGTGTGTGTGTGTGTGTGTGTGTGTGTGTGTTAAAGGAGCTTTTGTGAAGGCTCCAGATGGAGTCTCTAAATCTGTGATTTAACCTCAAACGCTGTCAGACTGGGCTTTCTCTCCAAAAAGAGAGAAAGAGAGTTATTAAGAAGATCAGAAGAAAATCATAGATGGAATAAAACAAGATTGTAGCTGTAGAAAGGCATGATAGAGATGCAGAAGAAATGAGAACCAATGTGAAAGTTAAAACGCATCTTAAGGGTATCTCGAGAGAAAAAGTATCTTGAGAGGACATATTCACTGCACTCCCTGCTCTGTCCATGCATGGCTGCATGAATGGACAGAGAGTTTGCCCAGAACAGAACCAAGCTGCCAACACCAACAGATAGCTTTATATGTCAATAAGTGAATAAAAGTATTCAAATGATGGAAAATGGTCCTGACTGAAATATTTTTAAATTTCAATATAAAATAATGTAATTTTAATAAATTAATTTAAATAACTTATTTTTTTCATTTTGCGGTAATGAAAATATGATAATGACATTTTTTCTGCTATTTACAGAAGTAACCTGCTTTATGGGAAATATAAGTTAATTAATAATTACAAGCCAACATTTGATCCAAAACTAGCTAGCCTGTGGCATAATTTTTTTTTCATAACATTTTGTACACTTTGGAACAGGAAAATGTTTCCAGGAATGACTGGCATTTCAAGGTTCTGATGCTAAAAAAGATATCCGATTTAGGGAAAATTCCATCAGGAAAACCCTAATGTCTTTGAGAGCATTAAGCATTCAAAAATCACATCCTCTAAAGAGCAAACGGTCAGAAGATGTTGTTAGAGGGGTTGTATGGTGTTTAGAAACAAGAAGTGGAGAAACAAGCACATTTTGGGATTTGGGAAAAAAAAAAAGGCTTTAAAATGACACATTACCCCTTAAAAGACAATCCTATTCTTTTTATGTTCCGCCTTCCAAAGTAGGTTGAAATTAGCACCTAGCCCTTGGGTTCCAAAGAGCGAACAAGTGACAGATGTCACAGACACAGGAGGTGAGAGATAGAGACAGAAGGCAGAGGTTGTCTCTAATGAGAATAAAGAGATCACTCTTTATTTTGTTTAGAGAGACTCTTAAGTTAGACGACACATCCCACAATCCTTTTTTGCATAAGACTCATGACATCTTTCTGTCTCCGTAAGATAAAATAAAAATCCTGGACATAAAATAACTACATATGACTGTTAGAAAGAGCTTAGAGCTTAAGGAAAAACAAGACTAGCATATCTGAAATGGACTTTAAAAAGTATGTAAAGTGAAACAGAAACTTTAAACTGGCTTGCCTCTTCTAGGTGGGTGGGACGCCATAACCTTATACTATCAAAATATCAGGCTTTATTAGGAACAGAACAAATACAACCACATCTGATGCCAACATTTTACTTAATATAATAAAACATTTTTATTTTAGTCGATAATGTAGCACCAACATAGTGATGAAATCATTCCATTTGTGAATGACTGCTATGAAATGATCCATTGCGAAGGGCACAGTCCACATCTTTCACACTGAACTGCTGGGCATAAATCAAAACCCAGGGGTTTAAAATAAAAATAAAAATAAATCTTTCTGGGACATTTCTTTTGCTGTAGACAACAGAGGTTGCAGCAGATGCCATACCTTGCTTGGCTAAGAAATGTGTTTGTGTGTACAATTTAAGTCATTTCACTTTTTACAAAACACATCATTTCAAAGCAGCTTTAAAGAAAATCATGAAATAACAAAAAATTAAACTAATATCTATAAAGTCTTAGAGTGATCTTTGTGTAGTTTTATTAAATATGATTATAAATTGTGTATAAAAATTTAATAATTGAATAATAATTGTATATAGAACCCCTATGAGCAAGTTGAAGGTGACTGTGGTAAGGAACACAAAAACTTCATAAGATGGTTAATTGAGAAAAATAAACTTGGGGAAACCAGGCTCATTGTGGGGGACAGTTCCCCTCTGGCTAAAAAGCATGAATATAATGCCAATATTAGTCGCAAGTCATGGTTTAAAGTTTGTAAACTAAGTGTTAAGATCCAGTGTTTAAAAAATAATAATTATGAACTTTAACATTGACTAATTTCGTTGAGGACCATCCTGGATTAACTGCAGAAGTTCACATAGATGCTTTGTCCTTTGTTAGTTGACTGATGAAAGCATTTCTTGGCAATTAATTGATAGTCTATGTATTCCATTTCAATAATGTAGTCCATTAATAGACAAATGTGATGCAGGCAGAGATCAATGAGGTGCATCGCAGTTCAACAGGTAATTTTGGTGAGGTTCAGTGGGGTCCATCCTAAATCCAAGGTTCAGGCAGTGGCATATCAAGAATCCAATGTCTTACAGTTGGAGTTGGCATCAGTTCATCCTCTGAAGTCTATCATAAAAGACTGAAGTGATGTCTTGCTAGCACCGGCTGTAGTTTGTAGTTTATCATCACTCAGCGACATGTAGCAGTGGAGTCCGACACCATGCAGGAATGGAGCAGGATCTATCAAGCTCTGGTAACCTTGTGATATGAATCCCGATGTTGAGACATGAAAACAAACAAAATAATATTAGAGTAATGAACGTGATGGAATATAGCGTGTCAGAAGATCACTTAAGTACTGTGAAGCTAGACCATTCCAAGCTTTGTACAGTATGTAGTTAACAGAATTTAAAAATGAATACAAAATTTAACAGGTAGCCAATGTAACTGATTAAATAGGGCTAATATGATCATATTTCTTGGTTCTAGTCAGCACTCTGGCGGCTGCATTTTGAACCAATTGAAGTTGAATTATTGAACTTGCAGTACATCCTCCCAATATGCATTAAAATAATCTAGTCTTGAGGTCATGAACGCATTAATTAGTTTATTGGAATCAACAACAGAGAGCATGTGTCACAACTTAGCAATATTACTGAGGTGGAAGTATGGTGTTCTACGACCATTGGAAATGAGATTTTCAAAGGACAAATTGGTACCAAATATAACACCTAAGTTCTTCACTGTAGAAGACGACGTAACAGTATTGTATTTTAGTGGCTTATTTTTAGAGGTGTTTGGTCCAATAATAGTATCTCTGTTTTGTTATAATTGAGTAGAAGGAAATTTCTCGTCATCCAATCTTTGCTAGTTTTTAGAATTATGAATTTTCATTGGATTTAGAAGAAATATCAAGTTGGGTATCGTCGGCATAACAGTGGAAACTTATTCCATGATTCCTGATGATATCTCCCAGGGGAAGCATGTGTAAGGAGAAAAGAAGAGGCCCTAAAACTGATCCCTGTGGCACTCCATACTTAACTTTTGTTTGATTTGACAATTCCTCATTTACCTGATAAATAGGACCTAAACCATGATAATGCAAGTCCACTAATTCAAGTACACTAATAAAATATCTTGTTAAATGTCCTAAGGATAGTGAGGAGTTAATAATATAAAGAAGAGATTCTGAGATTACAGGAAATACCTCTTTTAAGAGCCTAGTTGTATTGGATCTAACATAAATATTGTGGCTTTTGATTTTTTTTGATACGTTTTGTTAGCTCTTCATGAACTATGGCAGCGAATGATTGAAGTTACTTGTGAGGAAAATTATGAGACACTGTTTTCTGAGGTGCTGTAACAGTTGATTGCATAGTTCCAATTTAATTTCTGATTATATCAATTTTATCAGTAAAGAAATGTATGGTAATTTCGATTGTACACAATCTCTGGTTCAGTTGATGCTTTATTCCTAACCAAATACTGAATGAACTTAAAATTAAAAAAAAAAAAAAAAAAAAAAAAAGTTATTCCTTCTACAAATCATCAGATTTATTGAAGTCATCTCCATCTGCTGGATCTCACTGCATCAGTCGCCAACAATTAAAGCTCTATCTACATTAACTACTAGAGCTGATAGAATATTTGCAAATTCACCTAGGACATCTGAGTATGGCACTGGTGATCAATACACTGTAGCAAGGGCAAAATATGACAGAGATGTTTTATTTATATCTGATAGTGTCCCACTAAGCATTATTAGTTCAAAAGACTTAAACTTATATCCTGTCCTCTGAGTAACACCAAAAAATATTGTTTATAACAATAACCTGGGGGAGAAGATTCATTTAAACTAATATATTCATCCATTTTAAGTCAAACAGAGCACATCCAAACTATGATCTGTAATAATTACATTTTCAAATAGTGTTTTTGTAGAAAGAGATCTAATGTTTAGTAGCACTACATTAATATGATGTTTATCTAATTTTTTTTTTTTTTTCAAGTTTGACCATCAATTTTTTTCTAAATCATTTAGTGAGAGTTTTGTGTTTGGTAGTTTGAGGAACAGACACAGTCTCTATGTGATATCTAGTGATTCAGTATATCTGTTGTAGTCTATGTGAACTTTTTGACATCTCAAGGTAGAGCGAGCAAATGTTGGGATTAACCAGTTTGTCTGCTTCCTGACCTGGGCCCCAGTTAGTCAAATACTATCACTATTGTAATGTATTGTAGCTGGCAATGGCAATGACGAAGACAATGACGATGAAATGAAGAAGCCAAGTGTGGTTTAATAATCAATGTGAAAACAAAAAAAACCCTAACTATAAACATGAATAAAACATAACATAACCTTGAAACTTAAACATGAACATGAACTTGGTAGTCAAGGCTTAAACTTGACATGAACTTGAAAAGTGCTACACAAACTAACATCAATAATAGTCAAAGGACAATGGTAAACATGAGGGCTTAAATACATGGGGGAACAATGATCAAACAGGACACTAAAGAAGATAACAAGACAATTAAACTAAACCAATGACAAACTAGAACTGATAACAACCTAATGAAACAATAAACCAATGAAAACAAGACACATGAACATGGAGGGAAAATAGGACATCACATGACTTGGGAATCAGGAACTAAACTTCTCAAAATCAAAACATGAACAAAAACACATCAAAACATGACAACTATTAAGACTATAAGCCAAATTGGAGGGATCCCTGGAGGGATGCAGTTTGTCTCTCTTTAGCAGGTCAGGTCTACCCAAAAAAACTCATCCAATTGTCTATTAATCCTATGCAATTCTCCAAACACCACTCGTTCAGTGACAATAATCTACTATAAACCTTGTCACAATGATGAACAGGGAGGGGGCCAGAGTATATTAGTGTCTAACACCTCTTTAACATTATCTTTAGTGATCTCCGACTAGTGAAGCCAAACATCGTTAGCGCCAACATGAATAACAATTTTAGAAAATCTATGTTTAGCATTAGCCAGCTCTTGTACATTTGATATGATGTCAGACGCTCGAGCCCCAGAAATGTATTTAACAATGGTGACTGGAGTCTCTATTTCCATGTTCCTTGATTCTCAGTGGGTGCATCACTGAGTGAGGAGAATCGATTGGAAACCCTAACAGGAATGGGAGAGTGGTGTCACTTTGCTGAGCAAGTATGCTGCCAATATGTCACCCAAACTCCCTGCTGCAGGGGCTCTATATCTGGAAACGAAGCGTGTGTTTTGCTCCCTGTATTACCCGCATCTGAAACAGTATTTACCGGCTTCTCTTTCTCACTGACCTCCACTAGCGTTCGAATGCATGCCTCTATCTCATTAACCTTCACCGTTAGACTGACTAATTCATTACATTTATGTGAATCCCTCACTGCTGATGGAAGACGCAATAGTAAACTTGTGGCATGCTATAAAAGAAGAAAAATCATGAGCGGATTCCACAACTTACCACAATTAATTGTTTTTGTTGTTATGGTTGTTCTTGAGGCGAGGGTATGAGATCGATGTGGTTCGATGTGGTTCCTAATCAGCAATTTAATGTCATGGTACAACTTTCTAATCAATCCCAATTCCCTTCTTGTGCACAGACTCAGAAAAGGACAAAGTACACTCAAATAACACACAAAGCCATACCGCACAGCCCAAAAATTATTTGAACACTTATAAAAACACACTAAAACATGTATGGATGAACATCATTGCATTAGATAACAAAATATCAAACTAAGTGCAGTTTATTGTAAAGAAATAAAGCACAAGTACTGTACATTTTTAAAGCAAGCACAAAACAGTTTGAAATGTTTTAAATGAACAAACAATAGATGTATTGCTCAAACTAAAAGTATTTGGCAACTTTCTGGTTGGCAAACTTTGTGGAACATGTTCCACCTTTAAAGACACTATTGATAAATTCCACTAAGTTTGCAACTAGAATGTGTGGTGAACAAGATGTGATTTGACTGCATACATACACTAAAAATTATCTTTGGACCAGTAAGTAATTGCAAATTCGTTTAGAAAAGTAAAGTTAGATTTGAGAAAAACATTTGTTTGCAGATGTGTCTTTACTTGACTAACATGTTTACGTTAGTGTTGCTTAGGTGTCAAAATATCTTTTGGGGTCACTGCATGCATACCCATAGACACATATTGCAATGGAAGCTGTTTGTATTACACATTGCATTGTAAAGCAACTCTGTCACATGCAGCATTCACTTCCTCTGTAATGGTGCATGGTGCTCATAAGTTTTAAATATATAGAAGGATACAATATCTATAAATAGAGCACATGATAGGAACAAAAAAGTAGTCTCACTACTCAGATGTAGTCGAGACATCTATGGAGAAAAAAAGGAAACTTTTTAAATTGGTTAGTTGAGCCACTGTGCAAAATGCACCATGTAATGGTCCCCAAATTTTGTTTAAATGACATTACGCTTAGCAAACCTTATGCAGATATACGATGTATGGTCCGGTTCAGATCCGCTTGGGAGCAAAATGTCCATCAATTGAACACAACAGAAATGTTTTTTTTGAAGGACCTTTCAAAGCAGTTGTTTTTAAGCACTTTGCTTTGGAACGACCCTCCAACCTGATGGCCATTATTGTCCTCCCTTTGAAGTGCATGTTTGCAAGGCAAGAATCATCAATCGAAAAAAGCAGTCCACCTATTAGTGTAGTTATGGCATTTACTGGCAGAGTCAAACTATTGAAGCTAACTAGCTGAAACTTGACCCCCTTTTATTTTTAAATCTCTCAATTAACATAAGGTCATTAAAATTACATGCTGTTTCATATTGCAGGACATCACTGCAGTGGTATCACTGTTGTAACGTATCAATTCATATCATGTCCTGAATATATTTTTTGCCACTTTTTATTATTAGTATTGTAAAGAGGGGATAAAAAAAAATCATGGAGAGAGATTAAATTTAAACTAACATGTTCCACATGAGTTCAATGGCTCAATTTGACAGAGCAAAAGTAGAGGTCGCAACTCCACTAAAGCCTTATTAATCATCAGTATTCTCGTGACACCTACTGTTTTAAGAGCAGGAATGCAAAACGTTCCTAAAATGTGCTGCTGAACTGGCCCATTCATTTAATTTAAATGATTTTATAAAACGTCCTTGCTCTTTTATCTGAAGCAATAACATTCTAAACCAAAACTCTGTTAAATTATAAAAACTTAAATTGAGTTGACAGATGGGGGCATGCCAAAAAAAGAACAGCCCAATGGATATAAACTGGATGAAAGGTAGTGGGCCAGAAGTCATGTAATCAGAGAGTTTAACTTAGATGGACTAGGGAAGTTAATACTGAAGACAGGCCACATATTTGTAAGAGTAATGGGAAACGAGAAAGTATGTGAGGAAATATGAGTAGCTGAAGGGGGTATTTCTTTGAAAACTGAGTTTAACACTTTGTGAATTTCTCCCCCAAAAGAAACTAGCTTGAGGCTTCAAACAGGCACATTAAACCTGAATCTACTTTCATGAACAATGCAGGCCAAAGCAAATGCACACCAAGCGCTTTCATCTATACACAACACTGCAGCCACACTTCCACAATAAATCACAGCTGGAGGAACGTAGACATTCACACATACCGCTGAGAACAGAAGAGCCGCATATTTTATGTGCTACACCATTAGCTGAGAAATGTTCACATATTCCCCAATGCTCAAATATTCACAGCATGAAAATAAAAACTTTCAAGTGCTCATGAGAAGCCGTTTTACAATTGTAACAAAGGTTTTCATCAAAATTCATCAGAAAAGATCATCAGAGGTTTAGTGAAAAATAAACAGAATATTCAAGCAATCTTTTTTGTCACAGAGAGTGCATGACAGAGAAGATGATTTTATCTTATTTTGTATGCATGATGATAGTAACAGACACAAAACAAAAGAGGACTATCTGAATATGATACATAGCCTATAAACACTGTGGTATCATATTTGATCAAAAAATTTGAAAAGGTAACACATATATCAAACCACTGTCAGCAGAAAAGTTGTTTTTAATTAATTGATTTAAGAAATCACAACCTAAATGCCAAATGGCAACTTGTACCATTGCAAATAAAAAATTTAAATACCATTGGCCCAAGAACACTACTCAACATTTCAGTTCAAATCTACTGTACCATGTAAAGTAATATAATCTAGTTGAGCCTTGACTCAATGTATTCACAGCAACTACAACACAAACACAAACAAAAATATTTGTCTCATTTTCAGGTAAAAAAAAATAAATCTAAACATCCTTAAAATAATAATAAAAAAAAGCAGAAATATGTTTAATCTGTTTTCCGAGAAATCCAACAACATTTAGTGAGGCTTATGCTTAAATGCTTATGCTTAAAGTAGACTGAGAAAAATAAACTTAATATTTTTTATCTTACCCCATTGACAAATATTTTTTTTTTTCTTGTTATAAGCATAAACTTTACAAAAGTTTGTTAGTTTCCCTGAAAACCCCCCAAAATATCTTACATAATTTTGCTCCGTTAAGGAATAGTTCGTCCAAAAATGAAAATTCTCTCATCGTTTACTCACCCTTACGCCATGCCAGATGTGTATGACTTTCTTTCATCTGCTGTACTCAAATGAAGATTTTTAGAAGAATTTCTTAGGTCTTTTGGTCCATACAATGCAAGTAAATGAGTGCCAAAATGTGAAGCTCCAAAAATAAGATAAATCAGCATAAAAGTAAACCATAAGACTCAACTGAATCTATATCTTCAGAAGCGATATGACAGGTGTGGGTGAGAAAAAGATCACTTTTACATTCTTCTTGTGTTTTTGGTGTTTCACATTCTTCATGCATAAAAGGACTTAAATATTGATCTATTTCTCACCCACACCTATCATATAACTTCTGAAAATATGGATTACACCACTGGAGTCATATGGATTACTTTTACACTGCCTTTATGTGATTTTTGGAGTGTCACAATGTTGCCACCTATCCACTTGCATTGCATGGACCTACAGAGCAGAGATGTTCTTCTAAAAATCATAATTTGTGTTCTGCAGAAAAAGTCATACACATCTGGGATGGCATGAGGGTAAAAGATGAGAGAAGTTTAATTTTTTTGTGAATTATCCCCTTAATAAATTTGCAACCTGTCTCATAAAATTAATGTAACTATAACTAAATTTTTGTAAATTGACATTTATGTTCTACAAAAACAGTTTCACAAAACATCAACGGCTTATTATGACTTCATAACACAAATTTTCGCACCATTACTTACACTGTCATGTTACGATATCTAAACACTTTTACTCTAATGCATCACTTTAAAAAACGTCTAGGTTACGTATGTAACCTCTATTCCCTGATGTCCCTGTTGTGTCGAAGAAGTGACACTAGGGGTCTCTCTTGAGCGCCGAATATGCCTTTGGTCTATGAAAAAAGGCCAATGATAAGTTGGCAGACAGTATTTGCATACTCCGCCCCCGGACATATGGGTATAAAAGCGGGGAAATACGTCGAGTTCATTCAGGATTTTTCTGAGGAGCCAGAAATGGTCTGGCCACTACAGTGGCTCGGCTCACCAACGTGGCCGGGAGGACACAACGTCTTGTTCCCTCCATCAGGGAACGGAGATTAAATACGTAACCTAGACGTTCCCCGTCTGTCGCCGTGTACGTGTACTGCTGATACAGGAGTGGGCAGATATTTTACGTGCAGAGGTGACCAGCTGTGTCACACTGCAAGTACTTTTCCCCAATGCCCCAAAAAAGTCGTCGGGATCCTTCTGGTTACCCTTGGCAGGGGAACAAGGCGACGCTTGCCAACCTGGGAACCTCTTTTCTCTCTATGTTTTTCGCGTAGCGCAAGAACGGCCGGGGCCCTTATACGCATCGAGGGAAGGGGGTCTTACCCAGTTTCCTATTCTTTCAGGGGGAAAAGACCCTGCGGAGACCACCCCTGCCCTGAAGGGGAGGTAAGAGTGGTGAATACATCACATGGGTTTTTCAGGAGGCATGTGGAAATGACGCAGTGGTAGATCCAACCTCATTGGAGGGGAGAGTTGCTACAACACAGTGAACGGAGGGCAGTTGGAACTGCCTAAGGGAGACACGGGTCCACTCGTAAGACTGTACCACAGATAATACACACAGGGGGACGCAAGTTAAGATGTGTTTTTGTGTGAGCATTTTGAACAGGAGTTTGAGCAAGGCCCGGTTCAAAACTCGCTGGTCCAAGATCAGTCGTAAGCCGCCGCCTTTCTTGGGTACAACGAAGTAAGTGCTGTAGAAACCCTTCATTTTTGTTGGAGGGACAGGCTCTATTGTGTCTTTGAGCAAAAGAGTAGCGATTTCCGCACGCAGGGATTTGGCATGTTTGCCATATACTGCGGTAAAGCAGATGCCCGCGAAGGGGGGCGGGGGCCTGGCAAATTGAATTGTGTAACCGAGTCGAATGGTCTGGGCCAGCCAGTGTGACGGTTGGGAAGTGAAAGCCACGCATCCAAGCTCCATGCTAGGGGCACCAAGGGGACGGTTATTTTTGACGTACCCGGCGGGGCTTTGCAGCGGGGCAGAGCAGGTAATACGGCGTCAGGAGGCAAAGACGCGTCCTGAGGCTCTAGCGCTGAGAAAAGACTCAAAGCAGTTACCTTGCTCCACACACCCAACAGGGGGCGGGTTAGTGACTGAGGAGGAGGCCCAGTGTAGGTGTCCTCTAGACTCGTCGGAACCTGCCGGCCGGGGAACAGTCGTGGGGCTGAAGGCGGAGGGTACACGTCCAGCATGCCGGGACTGTAGAGGTCTGGAGTCAGGGTGCCGTGAGAATGGCGTTTGCGGGCTGGGTGACCCAGAGACAAAGGAAATAGCTCTGTTATTGAGAATGTGGGTAAATTAAATAATTCCAACAAAAGATTCTCCTCCCGACCCTCCACCAGAGGATGGAGTGGTCTTACCAGCTAACATCTCGGAGACGGGGGTGTCTGCTTCCTGCTGGGTGCTTGACGCTGGGGCTGAGAGCTGGGCCCGGGTCGAGGCAGAGCAGGGTGCTTTTTAGCCACAGGAGGACGCACTCGACGGGCAGACGGTGCATGGCCCATGGTGGCAGGCTTGCGGTGGGGCAGGATGTGAGATATGGTCTCCGTCTGCTCCTTCACCACAGAGAACTGCTGGGTGAAGTCCTCGACGGTGTCGCCGAAGAGGCCAAACTGGGAGACAGGGGCGTTGATAATGCGAGCCATGTCGGTCTTGCATCTCAACCAAGTTCAGCCTCAGATGACATTCCTGGACCACAAGCATGGCCATTGCCTGCCCGAGTGACTGCAATGTGACCTCCGTGGCTCTAAGGGCGAGGTTGGTCACTGAGCGCAGTTCCTGCAGCACATCGGGATCAGGGCTACCCCCATGCAGATCTTTGAGCACCTTGGCCTGGTGGACTTGCAGGAGGGCCATGGCGTGCAGGAAGGAAGCGGCATGTCCGGCGGCACTGTAGGCTTTTGCAGTCAGCGAGGATGTTGTCCTACAGGCCTTAGAGGGGAGCACAGGGCGACCCCGCCAGGTGGTAGGGTTTCCGGGACACAGGTGGAGCACAACAGCCATATCCTGAAAGAGGCGAGGCATCTCAGCACCGACTGCGCATGCTCGTTGGTGAGGCGTGCTGACATTGAGACTGAGTCTAACTCCATGCCAAGAAAAGAGATGCTCTGAACTGGGGTGAGCTTGCTCTTTTGCCAGTTGACCTTAAGCCCCAAGCGGCTGAGGTGCCTGAGCACCTGGTCTCTGTGAGTTCATAGTAATTCTCGTGATTATGCCAGAATAAGCCAGTTGTCGAGGTAATTGAGTATGCGAATGCCGGCTTCTCGGAGCGGGGCAAGAGCTGCCTCTGCGACTTTCGTGAAAGACACACCTGGGGAATAGCCGTGTACCCGTGGGCCGCTCTGCCGTTGAGGGTAGCAAGAGCGGATGAGCGAGTGGCTTTGTGACGGGTGGAGAGGAGTGCTCTACATGATGACGTCAGCTCATCATGCACCTCTGGGAAAAATGGGACCGGGGGGGGCCCAGACCCCAGGAACCAGTCATCCAACTACGATGGCTGTGGGGAGGACGGAGGGTTCCAGTCCAAGCCCACGCTGGCGGTGGCCCGGGAAGCATGTTGGCCATCTGGGTCTCAGCCTCAGCCTGGGCGTGCTGGCCCGAAGGCGGCAGCACAGCGGAGTCATCCGCGTCAGACACCGTGCTCTCTGATGCAGCGGCGAGCTCATCCACTTCAAGCTCTAGAGGATAAGCAGGCTGGCTGTGAGGCGAGCCGCTGTTGCCTTGAGCACAGACGGGAGTCAACAAGCATGCTGGGGGGAGGGTGGTAAGAGGGGGCATACCCGGTGGAGCTGCACCCGCTGCCATCCCCAGATCGCCTCCATCGCCAGCCGCATTGTCCTCAATCCCATGGGAAGCATTGAAAGCAAGCCGCGACCGCAACGTTGCCATGGTCATGCCCTTGCAGTGAGAGCATGAACCATCCACAAACGCTGCCCAGACACACGAGACAACGTCTGTGGCCATCTGAAGCGGAGAGCACTCTACCGCATCCAGGAACTACACAGGGGCGGAATGGCATCTTTAAAAAGATGCATCCTGAAAAGGACATTCAACTCCGCTGTGTATTGCTCTAATAGAGAAAAATACTCTTTTACAAGAAATATCACTTTTAATACTCTTTTTTGCTCTTGCACTGTCGAAGTGCCCAGGGGCAAGCTGCACTGCCATGCAGGGAAGGAGAAAGCCGCTGTATTGCGCCGTTGATCAAACAGCAGAGATCTTCAGAGGAACAGGAATGGGTGTGTGACTCGCAGCTCACTGCAGTACAACCATCGGCTCCGAAGAAAATTTCTGAACGAACTCGACGTATTTCTCCGCTTTTATACCCGTATGTCCGGGGGCGGGGTATGCAAATACTGTCTGCCAACTTCTCATTGGCATTTTTTCATAGATCAGAGGCATATTCGGCACTCAAGAGAGACCCCTAGTGTCGCTTCTTCGACACAACATCGAAGTGAGCGAGAGACGGGGAACTACACTCACCTAAAGGATTATTAGGAACACCTGTTCAATTTCTCATTAATGTAATTATCTAATCAACCAATCACATGGCAGTTGCTTCAATGCATTTAGGGGTGTGGTCCTGGTCAAGACAATCTCCTGAACTCCAAACTGAATGTCAGAATGGGAAAGAAATGTGATTTAAGCAATTTTGAGCGTGGCATGGTTGTTGGTGCCAGACGGGCCGGTCTGAGTATTTCCCAATCTGCTCAGTTACTGGGATTTTCACGCACAACCATTTCTAGGGTTTACAAAGAATGGTGTGAAAAGGGAAAAACATCCAGTACGCGGCAGTCCTGTGGGCGAAAATGCCTTGATGGTGCTAGAGGTCAGAGGAGAATGGGCCGACTGATTCAAGCTGATAGAAGAGCAACTTTGACTGAAATAACCACTCGTTACAACCAAGGTATGCAGCAAAGCATTTGTGAAGCCACAACACGCACAACCTTGAGGCGGATGGGCTACAACAGCAGAAGACCCCACCGGGTACCACTCATCTCCACTACAAATAGGAAAAAGAGGCTACAATTTGCAAGAGCTCACCAAAATTGGACAGTTGAAGACTGGAAAAATGTTGCCTGGTCTGATGAGTCTCGATTTCTGTTGAGACATTCAGATGGTAGAGTCAGAATTTGGCGTAAACAGAATGAGAACATGGATCCATCATGCCTTGTTACCACTGTGCAGGCTGGTGGTGGTGGTGTAATGGTGTGGGGGATGTTTTCTTGGCACACTTTAGGCCCCTTAGTGCCAATTGGGCATCGTTTAAATGCCACGGCCTACCTGAGCATTGTTTCTGACCATGTCCATCCCTTTATGACCACCATGTACCCATCCTCTGATGGCTACTTCCAGCAGGATAATGCACCATGTCACCAAGCTCGAATCATTTCAAACTGGTTTCTTGAACATGGCAATGAGTTCACTGTACTAAAATGGCCCCCACAGTCACCAGATCTCAACCCAATAGAGCATCTTTGGGATGTGGTGGAACGGGAGCTTCGTGCCCTGGATGTGCATCCCACAAATCTCCATCAACTGCAAGATGCTCTCCTATCAATATGGGCCAACATTTCTAAAGAATGCTTTCAGCACCTTGTTGAATCAATGCCACGTAGAATTAAGGCAGTTCTGAAGGCGAAAGGGGGTCAAACACAGTATTAGTATGGTGTTCCTAATAATCCTTTAGGTGAGTGTATATATATTAAATAGTGCTGTGAATCGATTAAAAAATGGGGAGGACAAATAATCAGCTAAGCAATCGCACAGTTTTCTGTTATTAATTGTTATTAAATTATGGTACATAATACATTAACATTAAAAACCATCATAAATATATTTACTTTATAACTTGTCTAAAAGAACTTGCAATTGGTTGGTCATCATTTATTTTAATTATTTAAATATGTAAATGTTGACATGTTCAGTTTTATTTTTCATGTTTCATTTTTTTAAGGTAATTAATTACCTTTAATTAGACACATTTTTACAAGTATTTCTCTTTGATAAACTTATATGTATACATGCCATAATATCAGTAGACATATTATTACATGTTGTTGTTAACATTGTTATGTTTTTCAGGGGAAATTTTTTATAATAAATCAAATGATGACTGAATAAATGCTAAATACAAATGGTTGGTAATAAGTTAATTTTCTATATTTAACATAATTATATTATAAAATATTAAATTAATATTTAAATACTGTAACTAAATGTAATCTCCAAATAATCTCTGTGGGCAAACAACAAGAATAAAAAAAATATATTCTCAGGGATAATGAAAAAGAAAAGAAAATCCTTAAAGCAAACACACACACACGCACTAACACATACAGCTGTAATTTTAATAAGCTCTCAAAGCAGTTCATCTTAAACATTCCAACAAACTTCTAAGGGAAATTAGGTCCTGTTACTTTCTATTCTACTTTGTCTATATTGCATTTACCAGCTGCCTCAAAACTGACCTACTGTCACACAGGAAAATCTTCCAATGTGTGTGGAAGAACAGGCGGAAAGACTGAAACAGTGACAGAGTGAGACAGGAGAAAGACAGGTAGTGACAGAAATGCAAAAGCATTCAGTGTCTTATCTTTGACTTCAGAAGATGTTTGTGTGTTTCTTGCATATTTTCTCATGCTTTCATGAGTTTGTATTAGTCTCTATCTGTGTGCATATGCATGAGTATGTTTCTTACGAAGGCAGCATGGATTAAAATGACAGCTTGGTGCTTAGTGCGAATATCTGGATTAAGTGTTGAACAATTATTTTTTTTCCCCCACATGAACTTTATACAGACATATGAACATTCACACAAATACACAGTGTCCCAGTGTGCACATGTTAAGCATGTAACTAGCAGTTAGCTGGCTATGTCTGTCACAGAGATACAGTCTTGCACGCACGCACGCACGCACGCACGCACGCACGCACGCACGCACTCTCTACTGGCACACATAGGCTGTTCAGTGTAAAGAGCTGCCACTTTTACACTGCTGCATGTATTTGTTTGTGTATTGAATGAAATGAAGAAAAAAACAGATAATAATATAGTATTAATTTATTATATAATAAATAATATTTCCCCGCCTCTCTAGGGCTGGGTAGGGGGACGAGAAAAAAAAAAAAAACTTGCTCGCCGGTTCCCAGCCACACCGTCGCCTGGTCCTCGATCACTCCTCCACCCTCTCGCGGACAACAGCCGCTCCTTCCAGGATGGATGGATGGAATGCCCCTCCATGTTTAGGCGACCAGTAGGTAACTCCTCCACCACTGGCAGTGGCTCCACCACTCCAGGAGGCCGGCGGCAACTCATCTGTCCCCTTGCAGATGGCCACGGCTGCTCCTTTGGGTGGATGGCAGTGGCGAGGACTCCACGACAGCGCTTCCTTCCTCCTTTCCAGGTTTCGGAACAAATGTAGCAAGGTTAAAATAGGAAAGGAGGAGGTAGGGAACTGGCTGAACAATCAAAGTAATATTTTAATAGGAACTTAAACAAAAAGACCCCAAAACATAAACGGACACATAGCAGCTGCATGAGGCTATCTCTCTTCTGATCTGCCACATTCTGCTGCACTTATCCCTCTCCTTGGCTGATTAGACCGTTTTGGGGATGGGTGTGCATTGTCACCGGCCCCACCTTCATCCTCGTCACAATGATGTAAGAACAACAACCGCAAAAATGATCTGCTCTGGTTATGTTAAAAAAAAAGCTCAAGTTATTGGCAGGGAACAATTATTTTGGTATATATAGCACTTACAGTTGAGAACAGCCATCTGATTTGCATTTCACTGCCATTCTTTTAAATCCAGCGTTTTGAATGTGACAGCTCTCGAGGGATTATGGGATCATTAAGTGTCCAGTCTATCTGTACTTCAGAATCTCGCTGGAAGTAGTATGCATCTGTGGATTTCTCGCTTACTGCTTCAAGGATACAGTGGAATCTGACATACTACTCCATTGGCATACTGTTTTTTGGCATACTACTGTAATGAAACGATTAGTCAACGTTATTGTCAAAGTCAAAAATAAAAAAATTGCAGACAAATTTCTGTTGTAAACTCTAATAATGACGCATGAGAGCAGCATTGCAGTTCACGACTGACTTAAGAGAGGAAGAAATACACAGCTCACAGCCAAGATGCACTCTAAACATTCCAAACATGTTCAGATGATGTCGATCGCAAAGTTTGAGGGAATTATATTGCAAAAATCCCGAATAAGTAAATACAGAAGCACACTCATTGTGGAATAAGTGGAGCCTCTGAAGCAAAACTTGCATGTTACGCATCTTTAAAGGAAACACCCCGGCGTTACATCTTAAATACAGTAATATTTAATGCGTTATAGCTTTATTAAATTTCAAATAATACAGAAGCAGATCATGTAAATAACTACAAACTCCAAAACTGGCATTTCTTTGTGCACTCAGCACCTCTTCTAGGAGTTGCATGACTGTCCCGATCCAACTTTTTCCTTTTTTTCCTTTTAATTCAGTTAATGTCATTTAGAGGTATTTTTAAAATATGATTTTGTCCTCTTTGTTGTTAGTAAGCACATCAAATCCAAACTTTTAAGTCGGGGCACAAGCTGAATAATTGGTTGCCCCTCACTGGATATATATATATTTTTATTTTTTTTTGCCATCATTCTGAGTAAATTCTAGAGACTGTTGTGTGTGAAAATCCCAGGAGATCAGCAGTTACAAAAGTGTGGCAGAAGTGTAGTGCATGAAATAATTCAGATACTGGTCAGGAGCTTCACTTAATGTTCACATAAAACATCAGAATAGGGCAAAAATATGATCTCAGTGATTTGAACCATGGGAAGATTGTTGGTGCCATATGGGCTGGTTTGAGTATTTCTGTATCTGCTGATCAAGTTACTATTTATTTAAAACAATGTCCAGAGTAATGGCAGAAGTTCCACATCCAATATTTCCAATGAAAAGACTTAAATAAAATATTGTTTTTAATAATTAGTTAGCAAGCTCTTTCTTTCAATATTTACAAAACATATTTAAATATTGCTGAATAAAATACTATGAATGTCTGCTTTCATTTTTACATTTCAGTAGGTTTTCATTTGAATCATCTTTAGGTGTCTTCAATATTATATGAAATATATATAATATGAAAATCTGAAAAATAACACATAACAATTAACTAATGATGGCTACAAATGCACATTCCTTCCTAAACGGAGGCACTTTGCATCACCATGATAGCAAGGATACACATTTCTTGTGGTTGACACCCACCTCAAGTCACATAATTTTTATTGACATTATATTTTAGCCCCCCATATCCGTTGATAAATCTTTTGAATATATAAACTATGCTCTTTTGAGCTACACATGCTTGGTAGCTTTGGAAATGGCTCACTAAAACCTAGCTAGCTAGCATTATATACTCCTGTATAGAAAAAAAAGCTCAAAAGTTAATCAACTTGTCACAGTTCTACCTGAAACTCCCAGCACTAACACTCCTCAACCCATCTCCCCTGAGTACTAATCATCCACACCTGCAACTCGTCTCCTCTTCAATCAGCTCCACAACATATAAACTCCACTCTCCCTTCACTCTCTGTCTGGTCTCGACTTTGATTACCGACTCACTTACCTGTCTCTACGTTGCTTCGCGCTATTGACGACATCCTAGTTTCTCCTCTCCATCGTCCTAGAATCTCCTCGCTCCTATTCCTCCAAGATTTACTCTCCTACGTCTCAGAGTCTCCACGTTCCACTCGCCCTCGCTCAGACGACTTCATCCTGACACCTTCGCTCAGTAATATCATACTCTACATCCGTTCAATAAACTTAACCTCCGGGTTCAACACTATCTCTGAGTCTGGGTATCTGTGACAGCAGACCAGACCTATAATATTAAAATCATGAATCCGGCGAATCCTGACCCCTTTCAGACTCTGGTATATGCTCTCCGGCAAGCGTTCTCTCTTAATTCCGATCCTTCCTCACCGCCTTTACCAGCTGGCGCTTCCGCATTTTCTTCTCCAGCCCATTTCGCTAGTCCTGTGGCCAACCCAGCACCCTACTCTGGATCGGTGGAGTATTGCAGTTGTTTTCTGACCCAGTGTTCCCTAGTATTGGAAATGCAGCCACATCGTTTCCCCACTGAACGTGCTAAGGTAGCATTCGTTATTTCTCTGCTGACCGGTCAAGCGCTTCAATGGGCACAACCTCTCTGGGATTCTAATAGCCCAGTTACCCAAAACTTAGATACTTTTACTCGACACTTCCGTGAAGTTTTTGGTCACCCAGTTGGTGATTCTTCAATTGGTGAACAGCTATATAACCTCCGTCAAGGGAAGAGTACAGTCAATGAATATGCCCTTAGGTTCCGCACCCTAGCAGCATCCAGCGGCTGGAATGAGTCTTCACTCCTCACCGTTTACCATATGGGACTTGAACCTAGGCTACGATTACACCTCTCCTCCTTTGACGATGCCATGGGTCTAGAACGTTTCATCCAACTCTCCATCAGGGTGGCTAACAGAATGCGGTCCTGCCTAGATGAGTTACCGACCTCACATCCATTCTTCCCCACTCAACATACCTCAGCCCCTACGACTGAACCTGACAACAACTCAATGCAGGTGGACGCCTACTGATTGTCTCCTACCGAGCGCCAGCGCTGGCTGACCCAGGGGTTGTGCTTGTACTGTGGAAAAAAGGGACACGTTATCTCTGCGTGTCCCATTCGACCTCCTCGTCCAAAGGTGAGTTATTTACATACAACAAGAATTAGCACCACACCTCTGCTAACCACTGTTTCACTTACTGCTTCAACCTTCTCTGTCTCAGTACCAGCACTCCTCGATTCCGGGTCAGCCGGCAACTTTATCTCCTACACGCTTTGCACCCAGCTCCTGCTCCAAAGATGGCCCTGTGAACCCCACCTTCAAATCCAGACCATAAACAGCGAACCTCTAGGAAAAGGACATATCCGTCATTGGGTAGGACCAGTCAAACTTCAAGTTGGTTGTCTGCATTCAGAAGAAATCACTTTACTGGTACTTGAAAACTCCACCTCCAATATTATCCTGGGACGCCCCTGGCTGGTCCATCATTCCCCGGTCATCTGTTGGTCTACTGGTGAAGTCCAGAAGTGGGGTGTCAAATGCTTCTCCACCTGTTTTCCAAACTTGCCAAATCCTAACCATTTTAAATCTAACAAGGAACCTCTTGTCAATCTTAATACCACCACAGTCGAAAGCCCAACCTACTCACAGTCCTTAGAAATCCCTTCCTGCTACTCCCACTTCCAGGATGTTTTCTGCCCCCTCCGGGCCTCACAGCTACCTCCTCTCCGACCCTGGGACTGTGCTATTGACCCTCTTCCGGGTGAACCTCTCCCCAGGGGAAGAATTTACCCTCTCTCGATTCCTGAACAAAGGGCCATGGAGGAGTACATCGAGGAGGCTCTCTCCCAGGGATACATCTGTCCGTCCACTTCCCTGGCTGCCTCTAGCTTCTTCTTTGTGGCTAAGAAGGATGGAGGTCATTGATTACCGCTCCCTCAACAAAATAAACATGAAGTTCCGATATCCTCTTCCTCTTGTCCCTGCTGCACTGGAATTATTGAGAGGAGCAAATATCTTCACCAAGCTAGATCTTCGCAGCGCCTACAGCCTCATTCGTATCCGGAGGGGAGATGAATGTAAGACGGCCTTTGTAACACCTACTGGCCACTATGAATACAGAGTTATGCCGTATGGCTTGGTCAATGCCCCCTCAGTTTTCCAAGGTTTCATGAACGAGATTTTCTGTGAGTACCTCAATCGTTTCATCATCATATACATTGACGACATACTTATATACTCCCAGAATGAGACTGATCATCATCAACATGTCAAACTTGTGTTGAAAAGACTAAGGGAAAACCACCTATACCTCAAGGCTGAGAAGTGTGCCTTCCACCAGAAGTCCCTCCAGTTCCTCGGATATAACATCAGTCCAGAGGGCATCCAGATGGACGAGGGTAAAGTAGAAGCCGTATGAAACTGGCCCACTCCAACCTCCATAAAGGAGCTCCAGCGCTTTCTGGGTTTCACCAACTTCTATCGCAGGTTTATTAAGAACGTCAGTTCCCTCGCTGCACCTCTTACTACTCTAATCAAATCAAAACCTAAGTCCCTAACCTGGCCTCCCACAGCCTCTTATGCCTTCCAGCAACTTAAGCTCGCCTTCACCACAGCTCCCCTTCTAAAACATCCTGATCCTAATAGACCTTTCATAGTAGAAGTAGATGCCTCTACCTTGGGGGTAGGAGCCGTTTTTTCCCAGCAGCAGGGGAAACCACCCAAACTCCACCCATGCGCCTACTTCTCAAAGAAACTCAACTCTGCAGAACAGAACTATGACATTGGTAACCGTGAACTTCTGGCCATAAAATTAGCTCTAGAAGAATGGCGACATTGGCTGGAGGGGGCCCAATTCCCTTTTCAGGTACTCACTGACCATAAGAACCTGGAATATCTCCGCAAGGCTCGTCGCCTGAACCCTTGCCAAGCACGATGGGCACTATTCTTCTCTCGCTTCCACTTCACTATCTCCTATCGTTCAGGTAATAAGAATGTCAAAGCAGATGCACTTTCCCGTCTTTACACTTCAGAAGAAACTCAGGAAACACCAGATACCATTCTCCCTTCCAACATAGTGGTAAGTCCGATTCAATGGTCTCTGGATGATGACATTGCTGAAGCATCTGCCACTGAGCCAGCTCCTCCCAACTGTCCTCCTAACAAGACCTATGTCCCCTCTTCCTTACGACTTACTCTCATAGACTCTCTACACTCCTCCTTAGGCACGGATCATCCCGGAACCAATAGAACCCTCTCACTCTTCCAGGACCATTTTTGGTGGCCACGTATGCAACAGGATGTTCGCAAGTTCCTTCAGGGATTGAATGTGCCATCTCCCGAACCCCGAGCCAACTTCCAGCTGGAAAACTCCTCCCTCTGCCCATCCCTCGTCGTCCCTGGTCACATGTGGGAGTCGATTTCATCTCTGACTTGCCTTCCTCCGAGGGTTTTACTTGCATTCTGGTAGCAGTAGACCGTTTCTCTAAAGCCTGCAAGGCCTGCCCATAAAAGAAAGCCTCCCCTTAAAGAAAACACTTCTTCTACAAACATAAACCCTCTGTAAGACCAAATGGCCAAGTAACACCTTGTGACCTTAATGCATAAATCTGCAGCCATATCAGGAAATGGAGACTCGTGAAGACAGTCCCAAGGCCCGAAATCAAAATAGACCTAAAACAGTAACATTTTGTTTCTCCCCCGGGACACTTCCTCTTCCCATTTGCACATTCTAAAGACATTTTCTCTTAGCTTAGCAAAGACCGCATGGCTCCACAATGTACATAATAATTAGCCTTTCTAGATAATTCTGAAAATTACTTTGACCTGTGATTACTTTTATAACTGATAAATTAATGATTATCGCCAATGTACCTTTTATTTGTAATCACTTCTAACAAACAATTCAATGATTATAATCTTGAATCTTGTATGATTCATCTAATTCTACTAAGAATGGTGACTATTCAAGGCTTAACCTGATAATATACCCTGACAATCAGGTTTTTCATAGCATGTAATGTATTATCCATGTTGTAACGCCAATGAATTAACCAGTATGATTGTTAATCAGGGATTTTCATGTTTTGTTACTTACACATGTAATATTTTTGAAAGTATGTCATATTTAGTATGTAAATGCTTGCTTGTTTACATAGAGAATTTTGATGACAATGATGACAATGTTTTCAAGATATAAGTGTTCATGACTAACATGCACTGTTTTTGAGCGGGAGATGAAAGAATCCTGAACACACAAAGGATTGCAAATCAACTTTGAAAAGGAAAGACAAGTCAACCATGTGACTCAAAAGTCAGTTCTGATTGGCTCAGGACACCTTTGGGGTGCGGCCAATTTCAGTTCAAAACTTTCCTACTAAGGAAATATGGTCTCTTCCCTCTTGGAATCCTCTCTTGGTCCTGTCTCTTTGACTCCTCTCCTCTTCGGCTCTCTTGCTCTTCAGCTCCACAGACTCCATGCCATGTAGAGTTCAAGGAAAACTCGGGACTCAAAGTCCCAAGGAAGCTTCTCACTCTCTACTCTACGGTTCATATACCCAATGGGAGTAGTAATTCTTCCTTGCTGAAGGCCTCACTTCAAAGCCCACTTCACCATCCATCCAGACAACCACTATCAACGATCATTACAGAATCCAAGACATCGACGGAACAAACTTTCTTCAAACGCCAAAAAACCAAGCAACACAAGGAAACACAACACAAGGAAATGCAACAACATGCAAGTACATCTCTAGACTTTTGCTCAAAGTGCTGGGGTATTATTTGAATACTTTGGGTAATCCGATTGCAAATCGTTTAGACTCAAATAAGGATAAATGGTTCTTTAGGGATTATCAACAGACACATTCATTAAAAGTTCATTTTAGCTGTATTGATCATTTATTTCACTTTCTGTCACTTTACTCACAAACCAGTTTCATGATGTAAGTGTTATATTAGTTTTAAGTTTATAATAGCAATTAAGTTTGTCTGTATTCAAAGATAATTTGACTGTGGTATATTATGATAAATAATGAATCCCTGTTTTTAAAAGATTTCACTTCAGAGCTATACTGAAATGTGTGTTATATTATTTTCAATAAGCCATGAGAATAATATTACTCCAATAAGTGAATTAATGGTATTATTAATTAATTAATCATAATTCCCTTATTAAAGCTAATTCCTTACAATTGAAATTGTGAGTGGATACAACGAGACATTGTATTATGATTTTAATGGTGGAGAATATTATTCATACAAATAATCTAGTTAATTGCCATTTATTTTTCTTATGATGGTTGTCAAATGTGACTAAAATAATAATGATGTAGAATAAGAACAGTTTAATTTAATTTCTAGCACACACATACTGTTTCCAACATATAATGGTGGAGGTACGCGGGCACATTAACCCACACCGTGTACATTTATACTACCAGATTTTCTACAGCATTGTTCACTGTGAGAAATTGAAATGTTCATCCTATTAGTTCCAAAGAAATGCTGCCCTGTCTAGCAGAAAATAATATCAAAATAGCTGCTGCCAATTTATGGTTTTGCTCTGTATCAAAGACAGAAGAGCCAACAGCACTCCAGCCATTGTTAAAACAGCTGTGATAAAAGCTAAATTATTGCTAATGCTGCAGTGTATGATTTTTACACCACTAGCAGGACCAAACAAAATTGAAAAATCAGATAGGTGTCTGAAAAAACAGCTATTCCCATCCCAAACTGGTGGTGGTGTGTGTGGAATTCAGTTTTGCAAGGGCTGAAGCACAAAGTTATGGTGCTTAAAGCATGTACAGAGGTTGATAAAGGAAGGGTTCTGGTCACATCTTCATTGGCTAAGATTCCTATCAGGTTATTCGCAAAAAAGCTGTCTGGAGAGGTCTCTGGTTTGCCCGTAATTCGCACCGTGCTTGCAAAGCAAATGGCCGGGGCATAAGCCCTGAACAGCATGCAAAACACCACATGAGCCAAAAGTGTCATAGAAGCACCACAGAATGACATGATTGCTCACTTTGCATCTCACATTTAATTTAATTAAACTTGATGAAATCATTTAAGGGATAGTTCACCCAAAAATGAAAACTCTCATTATTTACTCACCCTCATGCCATCCCAGATGTGTAAGACTTTTTCATGTGCTGAACCCAAATTAAGATTTGTAGAAGAATATTTCAGCTCTGTTGGTCCATACAATGAAAGTGAATTGGTGGCAAAATTTTGAAGCTTCAAAATCTACATAAGTACAATATAAAAGAACTCTAAAAGAAAAATGACTCTGGTGGTTAAATCCATATCTTCTGAAGAGATATGATAGATATGGGTAATAATCAGATCAATGTTTCATTCAATATTTAATTTTTTTCCTTCACTTTCACCTTCTGTTTTTGGTGATTCACATTCTTCATGCATATTGCCCCCTACTGGGCATGGAGAATTTATGATTTAAAAAAATGACTTAAATATATATAAATTACTTTTAAGCTCCCTTTATGTGGATTTTGGAGCTTCACAATTTTGGCACACATTCTTCTACAAATCTTAATTTAATTTCTACAAAAGAAAGAAAATTAACATTTCTGGGTGAACTATTCCTTTAAACTTAAAAATCGAATCCGTTTAGGTGATGTAACATGATTTCGACAGGCAAGGAGGAGGCGAGAACTGGCTTGTCAAAATAAATAATATTTTAATTATAAACTTAAAACAAAAGACATAATTAAATGATCTCTCTCTCTCTCCTCGCACCACCGTCTGCCATCGGCCTTTATCCCTCTCGGAGGCTTTATTAGCCTAATACGGGACCGGGTGTGTAACACCACAACCCGGCCCCGCCCTCCCCCCTGCCACAGGTAAAAATTTAACTTTTAGCTCAACTCATCACAAAATGCTGCAATACAAGTAGCCATGTAATAAAATTCTGCAAAAATGTCCTAGTAATTTTTATTATTATAATAATAATAATAATAATAATAATAATAATAATAATAAGTCAGATGATCTTGGTGTTCACCTGGCGGAGAGCCTCACCTGGTCCCTCAACACAAGCTCTGTTACCAAGAAAGCCCAGCAGCGTCTCTACTTTCTGCAAAGGCTGAGGAAAGCACATCTCCCACCCCCCATCCTCACTACATTCTATAGAGGGACTACTGAGAGCATCCTGAGCAGCTGCATCACTACCTGGTTTGGGACTTGCACCGTTTCGGACCGCAAAGCCCTGCAGAGGATAGTGAGGACAGCTGAGAAGATCATCGGGGTCTCTCTTCCCTTCATCAAAGACATTTATGAAAAACACTGCATCCGCAAAGCCAACAGCATTTTGGACGACCCCACACACCCCTCACACACACTCTTCACCCTCCTGCCGTCTGGCAAGAGGTACCGAAGCATTCTGGCCCTCACGGCCAGACTGTGTAACAGCTTCTTCCCTCAAGCCTTTAGACTCCTCAATATTCAGAGACTGGTTTGACACACACACACATGTCCTGAGTTGCACTTTAATTACTGTCACTTTATAACTGTCTGCTACCTCAATAACTGCTATGTCCATAGAACACTATCTCATATTATGTTATGTTTACATTACATTTTTAGGAACTGTCATCTTTTTGCACTACTGTGTACTGGTCGGCGCTGCACTGGCTCTCACTGTGTCTATTGTCCTGTTCATTGATAGTAATTTATTGTACTGTCCCGTACTTTTTGCACACATTTGCACGTGCACTTTATATAGGTATGTTATTTAGTCTGTGTAGTCTCATGTGGTTCTGGGTTTGTCCTATGTTGTTTTATGTAGCACCATGGTCCTGGAGGAACGTTGTCTCATTTCACTGTGTACTGTACTAACTGTATATGGTTGAAACGACAATAAAAACCACTTGACTTGACCAGGCTCAATACTTTCAGGCTCTCTATAATAAATATTTTCAAATATAATTCCAATGCAGAAAGTGCACAGGGAAGCTGGATTGGGGGTATGTGTATAAGACACTGTTTTTGTGCAAAACTACTGATAAAATGTCCAATAAATTTGCCCAGTGAATGGCCTACTTTTAGTTGTCTCTGCAAATCAAACTGGTATAGGACAAAGTATTTTAAAATCAAACAAATTACACAAACCTGGATGTCGCAAAAAAAAAAAAAGGGAGGAAGTTCTAAACAACACAATGTCAAACAAAAAAAAAATCTAAGGATATCTGTTCTGAGTCTTTTGTAACTTTATGCACTTTTATATCAAACATGCAAAACTAAAAGAACATCTCTTTGTTTTTAGATGCAGGGGAATTTGGCTCAGATATTTGTTCTTTGTGTGAGGTAAACAAAATAAATATATTTATTGCTGAGTTTATTAGAAGTGTTCTTGACAAAGCACTTAACTTGGAGGCGGTATTCCTGTCAGTGTTCTTTCAATCTTTTTAATCTTGATTAGTTGTATTCTATAAGACTTCATGCTAGCTTTGATGACTTCGCCTTTTGAGTTAGCTACCTTACTTTAAAATAGGCAGACGAATGTGGAGGTAAAGTACTCTCGCCAACACACACATTCGCAAACTGCAATTTGGC
The DNA here is from genome assembly GCA_032164185.1 of Moxostoma hubbsi. Lineage (NCBI taxonomy): Eukaryota > Metazoa > Chordata > Actinopteri > Cypriniformes > Catostomidae > Moxostoma > Moxostoma hubbsi. Next base: position 14,750,068 of record JAVLUX010000046.1, read on the forward strand.
TCTGACTGAGTAAGATGAGATGTACCCTTGCAGAGTTATGCAGAAACACATACATACTGATTAGAGCTACTGGCTGATCATTAGGTGCTTACAGATTATAGACTACATGCACACTTCTTTGTCTTTTCTCAGTAAGATTTTAAAGATTAAGATAAACCTCATAGATAAACAGCCATCACTCTCGCAATCTTTCTAATGGTCCTTTGGTTTGGTTTGCTAGGCATTTGAAATGGCTATGAAAGTAATGGTGTTGTGTCTCTCTCTCTCTCTCTCTCTCATGTACACACCAACACACTTACATGCACACAATGGCCTCTTCAGCTCCATTGAGTTAATAAGTCCTCTTGCAAATTGCTTCTCAATTGTATTGCTAACAAATTTGGGTGGGCAATTTGCATGACCAGTGAAGAAATGTAGGATATTAGATGCAGAAGAGCAAACAATTGCTGGCAATATGACTTTAATCTAGAAAACCCAACCTTATAACCCTGGAATTCCTCAACATCATAAATTAAAAGATTCTGCTCAACCAGGCACAGAGAAATCTCACATCTGGCCAATAAAACTAACAAAAGGGTCTTGTCCAGATAATGTATGACTTGAGAACTTCTCTGCAAAGAGACCCTAAGTGCAAAGGATATGGGCAATAAAAGACAGAACGCACTCCTTGGAATCCCCGGGAAAGGCTTAAAACACACTCTGTTTGTCCTACGATATAAACCAATTTGCTACACTTAAGACTCATCAGATCATGATATGCTCGTGATCATTAATCTGCAAACAGCAGCTAAAAAGGAATGAATGAACATTTCACACAAATTCTCAGTACTTGTGATTTAACCCTCTAAAATGTACAGAATGTATTTGGACCCAAAATGTCCACGTCCAGGCCCGCCCCTGCTCCATGGTCCAGGACCGCCTCTGCTCCACCGGGGACCTCCATCCCTACAGCTCCACCTTGGTCCGCCCCTCAAGCCTCTTGCTTGTTTACATAGAGAATGTTGATGACAACTAATGTCATGTCTCTTGCACCGTTTTCAAGATATAAAAGTTCATGATTTAACATTTACTAGTATGAGCAGGAAGTTTGTAGGAATCCTCCACACAAAGGATTATAAATCAACTTTGAAAAAGACAGACAATTTGAACATGTGACTCTGAAAAGCCACTTCTGAATGGCTCAGGACACCTTTGGGGTGCGGCTAATTTAATTTCAATAGTTTCCAACCAAGGAAGAACTCTAGCTCTTGGTCTCCTCTTTTCTTGGAACTGACTCTTGGTCTCCTCTCTTCTGCAGCTCTCCAGTTAATTTGTGTACCATATAGAATCCAAGGAAACTCAGGACCCAAAGTCCTGAAGAAGCCTCTCAATCTCTACTCTATGGTTCACACACCCAACAGGAGTCACGAGTCCTCCTTGTGGAAGGCCTCGCTTCAAAGCCCACCTCATCATCCATCGAGACAACAACTAGAGACCAAGACATCGTTGGAATGAACTTTCTACAAAGAGCCAAAGAACCAAGCCATGCAAGGAAAAGCAACACAAGGAAACGCAATGACACGTAAGTACATCTCTAGACTTTTGCTCAAAGGGCTGGTGTATTAGTTAAATACTTTGGGTAATCCGATTGCAAATTGATTTAGACTCAAAGAAGGATATATGGTTCTTAAGGCATTGTCAACAGACTCCATAATGTTAATTTTCTCTGTATTGATCATTCTGTCAATTTACTCACCAACCTGTTTCATGTTGTATGTGCTTGATTAGTTTAAGTTTAGAATAGTAATAAAGTTTGTCTGTATCCAAAGATAATTTGACTTTGGTATATTTTCCATAAATAATCTCATCCCTGTTTTTAAAAGATTCCACTTCAAAAATACACCTAAATATGTGTTATTATTTTCAATAAGCCATGAGAATAATATAACTCCAATAAGTTAATTAATCATAATTCCCTTATTAAAGCTAATTCCTTACAATATAAATTGTGAGTGGATACAACGAGACGTTGTATTGCGATTTTTAATGGTGGAGAATTTTCTTCAGACAAATAATCAAATTATTTGTGATTTATCTTTCTTATAATGGTTGTCGAACATGACTATTTCCATTAGAAATTTCCTTACATAATAATGATGTAGAATAAGGACATTTTAATTTAATTCCTAGCTCAAACACTGTTCCAACGGAAATAAGCCATTTAGATATTTTAGCCTTAAAATGCAATTACTAGAGCGTTAACTATAATGACTTCTTCATTATAAAGCAAAGCTACGATAGTACTTAAGGGTTATTCTTAAAAGGGCGAAGTTTGTTATTCCTATGCCCTCAGCCTCACCAAATGGAAATGTAAAAATAATTATTGTTTTCAGACAGGTATAACAAATACTCCCCCATCTTCCATTGGTCAGCCAACCAAGATATTACAGTAATGTGAGTATGACATATTGACAGGATTATGGTATTGGTGGACTAGATCTGTTCCACTGCTGATGCAGATCAAGAAGAAAGACTGCCTATTCTCACGAAAATTACATAACCATGGCATTATTTTTGCTAAATGAAATTACATGCTGTATTTCACTGCAGTTTCCCAGGAAATGCTCACTGAGGAGCACCAAAAGCAGGTGAAATTGTGTTGTAATCAGAGAAGGTTTTTAATGTGAACATGAGATGGAGGTTTTACATAATAACCCTTACAAAAAAATCTAAGGTTGCTGTAAACTTGCAGCAAATTCGCCTTTCAATCATTTTCACATGCAAATGATCTTGGCTGCAAACTCTTCATTGTCGCAAAAGGTTTGCTGCAAGTTCACCGATTACCAGCTGTGTGGCAAATTTGTGGCAACTCTATATTTTAGTAAGGGGATTAAAACGCTGCTCGCTAACCTAAAATATTTAACCTAAACCTAACCAAGAAGTGTCCAAAAAGCAAATGCGAGGAGAACAAAACAGATGTCCTTACCCTTAATGTACACCTAAACCTAACCAATAGTGTCCAAAAAGTAAATGAGAGGTAAACAAAACAGACTTGTTTACCCTTAAACATCACCTAAACTTAACCAATATTGTCTTAAAAACAATGAAACTCTCAATGAAACCTTCACCTCACGTGTCAGCCAGCATGCTTGGCTTGAGCTTAGGCCTTCCGAGTCTAAAGTCCAACACTCTATCAAGTGAGCTACTGTGCAAGCTAATCATATTGTAATAAGTGTGTAAATGCAGGTAGGTCTGTAATATAAGTGTTAAAATGCATTGTATTTCAAATGATGCATTAGATTAAAAGCATTTCGATATCATAACATAATAGTGTGTGAGTGATAAAGTGAAAAATAAATGTTAATAAAGTCATAATCACCCGCTGTATTTGTGATTTGTGTGAAATTCACTGTTGTAGCACCTCTATTGGTAAATTTACCAGGAATCTACTGTGAAACGAAGAACATGGCTCGCAAAACTCAGTTTGCAAAAATTATGTTATAGTCATGTTTATTCTATAAGACTAGATTGTGAGTTGTTTTTTTTTTTCCTTTATTTATTAGGGACCATGCACAAGTTCAGACATAAATATTACAATTTGATGCATTGTACCAGAGTTAGCCACAGGCTAATTTACATCTGCATGTAACACATTGCACACTAAGTATATACATTCCTTATGACCTTAAGATCTAGACCTTAAGATTTAGACCAATGGAGCTGGGGAGGAGGTGGGTTTTAAAGAAAATCACTTGCAGCGCACTGCAGTGAAACTGGCTTATCTGCAAAACTGAGCAATTTAAATGTTAGACAAAGAGAGAGTACACAAGTTGATTTGCTATCCGATTACATGTCAAGGGACCTATCAGCTTACACCATGTGAGCAAATTGGCTTAGCATCTGACAAGTGAGTGAGCAGATTGGCTAACAGATGATAAGTTCAAACAACCTAACAGTTTGTGCCATGTAGAGTTTCATGCCTGAACCTCAATCATTTGTTTTTGTATGTTATAGAAGAGAGCACTTTAACACCTTATGTACATACATAACCTTTATAGTTATTTTCAAGGGCTTTCAGTGGCTTAAACTCACAGACAGGTATCAAGCACCACCATGTAAAATGCATGTGCACTACTCACTAAGTCTGATCTCCAATATATGATGGTTATTTTTAGGCTCAACACATCTGTCTTGTCTGCCTAAATGTCTATCTATTCTTCCACAAATTAATCCATCCATGAAACTGGTTTAACAGATGTTGTTGTTTCAGTCATCAACTATGAAAAATGCAAAACTATACTCTTACAACACTATACAAAACAATTCAACAAACAAAAAACAGGTAGGTGTGCTGAGATTGAATGCATTTAAACTTCTTGTCAAAGCAGCAAACACGCACAAACCAGGTCAAACAATTAAGTTGTCTAATGGAAAAAAACAGCTTTGAGACAATAAGAGAGACCAATATTAAAAAAAATTACTGAGAGCTCTGTCCAATTACATTTTGATGAAAAGGTGAAAGAAGAATAAAGAAAAACAAGAGAGGAAACAACAAGGTTCCCTTATACGTCAGTAACACTTTTCCAGAGAGAGAGAGATACGTTAGCTTTTGTTTGCTAAAGTCCAATTAAGCAGGGCTACCACTCTCAGTGCAGTTTCAAAGCTTTATTAGAACAAGTACAGTGAAGCCAGGAAATCTATCCTCGCATTTCACTGAAATAGATCCACTGCAGTGGACTGCAGAGAATGGTCTCAACTTCCTCTTGTTTGCTTCTTAAGTCAATGGACACTTTGAATGTGTTGACTGCCCTTTATTTCCATAAACATTCATCTCAGCACATGCTGACAGAACCACTGGGGAGAAACACCATGCTTTTTGTCACTTATACTGAGGTCTTGCCTCCATGCTGCACAGCAGGATTTTTGCTGTATTGCTGCATTTATCAAAGTGATTTCCCCAGCTATTTTGACTGTGGGAATAAAAATGTCAATAGTACAGTCACTAATGTCAGTTAAAGGAATTTAAATTTGTTAACAAAGGTAGTGGTGTGATATAATAGGTGTGGGTGAGAAACAGATCAAAATGTAAGACCTTTTGTTTTACTCTAAAGCTCCACTTTCACTTTTACATCCGAAAGTCACATGTGGTGCCTGTTTATATTCACTTTCACATCTGAAAGTGAAAGTGGAGATGTAGAGTCAAAAAGTACTTAAATATTGTTCTGTTTCTCACCTACATATTGCTTCTGAAGATATGGATTTAACCACTGAGTCATATGGATTAATTTTCTGTTTCCTTTATGTGATTTTTGGAACTACAAAGGCCTGATTACCATTCACTTGCCATGTATGGACCTACAGAGCTGAGATATTTTCCTAAAAAAATCTTCTTTTGTTTTCTGCTGAAGAAAGAATGTCATTCACATCTGGGATGTCATGATGGTGAGTAAATTATAAGGAATAGTAAATTAATGGTTTAATTCCTTTAAACTATAGTACCCTTTTAAAGGAATAGTTTCACCCCAAAATCATTCTCTCATCATTTACTCACCCTTTATTATGTTTTAAACTTGTATAACTTACCTTTTTCTCTAAATTGCACAAAATGACAAGACCAACTATGATTGAAAACTTTACGTCAGTTATCAGTTCTTTCTGTCTAAATTGGCATTTTTTATTTTTTTTTTGGCCTAAAATGCCAATTTAGACAGAAAGAATTGATAACTGATGTAAAGTTTTCAATCATAGTTGGTCTTGTCTAAAAGCTCCATAGCTTTTGCAGTTTTATTCAAAGATTTGGCTGTGTGAGACAGCATTCCTTCCACAGAATGATTTCATGCATATACCTCACAAATTATAACTCACACATGCTTATCATTATTAAATAGTCAAAATGCAACAATATTCCTTTTGTGTTTGCCTTTTATATGATATCTAAAGCCACCTGCACATAACATATTATTTCCAAAAATTATTCACAAGAATGCACATTCATATTTTAATAATAGAGAGATGAATGCACTGGGCTGGACAGGTTAAAAGATTTGGCATGCATGTTTTATCAATATTTAATATTAGGTTGTGCATGCAAAGCATTTTTCCAACCACTGAATACTAGACAATACTAACAATGAAAAAGTATTTAATTTATTTATTTATTTGTTTATTTTTCTTAAAACTCATTTCTGTCTTGGAAATGTTACGAAATAAAATTTCTCTAACTTGCACTGAAAAAAAGACAACTACTACTTTGGGTCTATTTGGAAATAAACATTAGCTAATTTACTTAAAACATGTGAAGTGTTTATTTGTTAATTACTCGCCTCTGGTAGATGACTCAATCATTACATGTACAACAAGATTTACACACTCCCAGGATGCACTAAATCAGTCTGTAGCCTGAGCTGAACCTGTGACCTGATTAAATTTACTTCGACCAACCAGACGTGCTGATTAATTCAGATAGCATTGTGTGTTGCTGTAGCTCTCAACTTAAGTGAGCATAATGGGCCCCTGGAGATCCATTTACAGCAACTGAGTTTATAAGCAGAAACATGTTGGGTGTGAGAAAATCCTTAGTAACTGCAGTCAGGGGGCATAACATTATTTGTGGCATCATCTGTAGGTCTCAAACACATCTAAAAATAACTTAATGCAATGGTGTGATGTTTTAATTAGCTGCTTAGTTGATTGTGAGAATCTGTAACCCCACATTCAAATATGAGAACATCTCTATTTAAGTACAAGTATGGGAATTTGATGCAGCTTTTGTGTCAATGCCAAAGACACACGTAAATATCAATTATTTGTTCCCTTTACAAAAAGCTTCACTTATGATGCTGCGCTGAGAAAAGTGCTTTGGGAACATCTTATAGTTGTGACCAGCTGTGAATATGTGTGCAACACGTCAATGAACATGCGTTTTGAGCATTGCGGTCTTGACATCTTCGTGCTCGCCTTGCTTACTTCCGGGAGTCAGCACCCACACTTCATTCATGGGTTCTCGTATGGATCTGGCTGAGGAGCGAGAGACGGGTTCGTATTTGGGTATTTGATGATGCCGCCGGTTGAGGAGGCACTTGCGGGTTATCTCTCACCGGGTTCGGCATCATCACTGAAAAGACCCTCCCACCCCACAAAGCCATGCATGACTACCTCCATGCTAGTGGGAGGGCTTATCAAGCAGCGGGTCAGGCTGGTGCTGCTCTGCACACTATGGAATTGTTACAGGCATACCATGCTGATCTGCTGAAGGACCTGAGTGCAGGTACCACACTCGACGAAGTAGCTTTCTCTGAACTTCATAGAGCCATGGACCTATCTCTCCGTGTGACCAAGCAGACAGCCTGTGCCATTGGCTGGTCTATGTCTGCTTTGGTCAGCACGGAGGGACGCCTATGGCTCAACCTATCGGGCATCAAGGACAAAGATAAAGTTTTCTTCCTTGATGCCCCGGTTTCGCTTTCTGGCCTATTCGGGGACGCTATGAATACAGTTATCTCCAAGTTCCAGGAGGTGAAGAGCCACGAGGAAGCATTTGGGCAGATTTTTCCTCACTGCACTCAGGGGGCGGGGCCGTCGGCCACCCAGTCCCTCCCCGGTCCTGCTAGAAGGGAGGCTCAGAAGCAAAGCATGGCGAGTTGTGCTCCCCCTCGTAAAGACTGGGGACAGGCTCGTCGCCCTCGACAGCCCCCAAAGCAAGACCTCAGGGGATTCATTTCTAAGAGAAAAAAACCCTGACGCTCTTGCGCCCAGCACTGTGGGGGTAGCACCCCTGGGGACGGGGCACGTGTTCTATCCACTTCGCCCCTCCCGGTACCCCCATGAATCCTCTCCTTTCCCGCCGCCTCTGGTGTTTCGGGAGGCAGAGGCTTCCAAAGAAAAGTTAGGTGTACCGCTGCTTCCTTGCTTAGTCCAGGACGCAGAATACTCGACATCCCCTCAACAGGAAGTGTCGAAATGAATACCCATCTCAGAGAACCTGGCAGCGTGGAAACTTCTGCCCGGTATTTCTACATGGGTCCCCTCAACAGTAGAAAAAGGCTACAGACTTCAATCGCTCGCCGCCCTCCATGTCTCAACGGCGTGGTCCCCACTATCGTGAAACCAGAGCAGGCATGTCTACTGTGGAAAGAACTGCAAAATCTCTTGGTCAAAGGAGCCATTGAACGTGTTCCCCTTCCAGAGAAAGAGTCAGACTATTACAGCAAATACTTTCTGGTACCCAAGAAGGGTGAGGGGTTGCGTCCGATCTTAGATCTTCGAGGCTTGAACTGCTCAGTCAGGGTGTTCAAGTTCAAGATGCTAACTATCAAGACGGTCGTGTCACAAGCCCAACATCACGTTTTGGCTGGTCACGATTGATCTCATGGACGCATATCTTCATATAGAAATTCCGCCACAGCACAGAAAGTTCCTGAGGTTGGCTTTCAGGGGCGAAGCCTTCCAGTATCGGGTTATTCAATTCGGCCTTGTCCTATTACCCCGGACATTCACAAAATGCATAGATACAGCACTGGCTCCTTTGCGACTCCAGGGTATCCGCATTCTGAATTACATAGACGACTGGCTGATACTAGCGCAGTTCCAAGAACTGGCAGTTCAGCACAGGGATATCGTCTTAGCTCTTCTGGTTTCTCTGGCTCTGAGACTCCACGTCAAAAGAGCATTCTCTCTCCCATCCAGGGAATTACCTATCTGGGAGTTATACGGAATTCAATCATGATGCGGGCACAATTGTCTCCCGCTCGAATCATTTCCATTCAGAACACCCTGAGCAAAGTCAGTCTAGGTCAAGGTTGCACTGCTCGTCAGTAACAACAAATACTAGGTCTCATAGCCTCTGTGTCCATGGTGATCCCTTTGTGCCTTCTGCACATGAGACCATTCCAGCTGTGGCTAAAAGCAAGGGCCAGTCCCCTAAGGCAAATAAGGGTTACGCACCGTGGGCTTCGTTCCCTTTCTATGTGGTTCAGACCCCGGTTTCTTACCTTGGGTCCCACTCTAGGTGCATCTTGTTGTCGCAGTCTGCTAACGTCAGACGCCTCCCTGACGGGTAGGGTAGCGGTCTTAAGTGGTCGTCCAGCTCAAGGGGAATGGGAGGGTCATCAGCTCGATTGTCATATTAACTGTCTTGAGTTGATGGCTGTATTTCTGGCCCTGAAATACTTCCTCCAGAAGCTGCCATGTCTTGGTATTGTCCCCTATGTCTGAGACATAAACCATCAAGGAGGTCCACATTCACGTCAGCTGAATTTCTGGCACGTCGGATTCTCCTTGGGGCTCAGGGCAAGCTCCTGTCACTTAAGGCAGTTTATATCCCTGGATGCCCATATGTGGGAGCAGATTTACTGTCCAGACAGAAAATACATATGGGGGAGTGGAACAAATCTGGGTGAGATTTTACAGGGCAGAAGAGGACCTCTTCGCCTCAATGAACAACGCAATGTCTCCTCTACATCTCCCTGATCACCCCCGGGGCTGGACGTGGTGTTGCATACATGGTCCAGAATGCACCTGTATACGTTTCCCTCTACTAGAAGTTACGCCAACAAATGGGGTGTCTTTGAAAGATGGTGCAGTACACATAATGCAGATCCAGTTAACTGCAAGATTGCTTCAGTTCTGGACTTTCTGCAGGAAGAACTGTCAGCAGGCACTTGCCCCGCCACTCTCAGGGTCTATGTGGCCGCCATTTCGGCTCGCCACACCTTGATGGACGGGGTGCCATTGGGGAGACATCCTCAACTCACTCGCTTCATTCATGGAGCTAGGCGACCTAGGCCTCCTGCTAGGACCAGGACCCCTTCATGGGACTTAGCAATAGTCCTTGAGGGTCTGGTTGAGACCCCCCTTTGAACCTCTAGAGTCAGCGTCTACAGACTTCTGACTCTCAAGATGGTTTTTCTTATGGCGATTACCTCTCTAAAGAGAATTGGGGACCTACAGGCTCTATCTGTCTTGCCAGCCTGTTTAGAGTTTGCCCCAGGAAGGATCAAAGCAATTTTGCACCCTCATCCTGACTACCTGTCACACTCAAAGCCTTCTGCTCCCCGCCGTTTACTTTGTCCAGTCTATGCCCTTCAGACTTATGTCCACCGCACTAGCTAGTGGCGTAAGTCAGGGCAACTATTCGTTTGCCATGGGGGCCGCAACAGGGGGTTGGCCGCCACCAAGCAGACTATGTCACTTTGGGTGAGGGATGCTATTGCCCTGGCCTACGAGGCACGCGGTCAAGCTTCGCAAGTAGGCATCAGGGCTCACTCTACCAGAGGGGTCGCCTCCTCTGAAGCCTTGGCCAGAGGGGTCCCTCTACAGCATGTTTGTGATGCGGCGGGCTGGCCCTCTCCGCACACATTCATTAGATTCTATAGTTTGGATGTTCATGTCACTCTGGGCTCTTATGTCCTTGAGTCGACATCTCAAGCTCATGTCTGAGTCCTTTCACGCTCTTGTGAGCACACTAGGAGATCTGGACAGCCACAGTGCAGCGGTGTTCGTATTCTCGTTCCCAAAGCGTTTTTCTCAGCGCAGCATCATAAGTGAAGCTTTTTAAGTAAAGGGAACGTCTCAGGTTACTTAAGTGTAACCCTTGTTCCCTGAAAAAAGCAGAATGAGATGCTGCTCTTCAGACAAAATACCTGACAATGCTCCAGTGACGCATCTATTTATAGCCCTGCCCCAGGTGCATCCAATGATTACACCGGCAGAGGCTATAAATTCCGGTCAATGTTCATTGACGGGTTGCACACATATTCACAGCTGGTCACAACTATAAGATGTTCTCAAAGTGTTTTTCTCAGTGCAGCATCTCATTCCGCTTTTTTCAAGGAACAAGGGTTACACTTATGTAACCCGAGACGTTTTGTAGGTCTATAATACATGGAGAGAGATTTACATTAGCATTTCCATTCATCTCAATCACAATTTTTTAGCTGGTGCAGCACTCTCTGGTAGTACACAACCTGACGATGCCATGTTTGTTTATGGAGACTCTGTTCTGCACACATGCTTTGTTTGAGCCAATCAGATGCGCCGTGAATGTCATGAGACAAATCACTGTGGAGTTGCCACAAAATTATGTTATGCTAATGCTTATTGATAGAAGAAACCATAAGAGCCCTACATAAACAACTGGCACTAGTGAAAAATCTACTTGAAAATAATAAAATATTTGCAATTTCTTTCTTGCAAAAATGTATTCCATCACAATACATGTCTGCTTCTCAATGGCAGTCAATGGAGAAAAATTTGCCCTAAAAATGGCATGAAAATGATAACAGGCCTTCCTAACTAGCCAAACCTTGACCCATTGGTTTTGTATTACTTGTAAAGAGCAAACTTCTAAATGAGAAATATACTCTTTTAAAAATACACACATTTTCTTGAGCTCTCTTTCAAAGACTCATTTAAAAATATGAAAAGTAAAAAAAAAAAAAAAAAATGCTCCAATCTGATATTTTTGTCTCTCATCTTTAAATACTCCAAGTTTATAAAGGACTAGTGAAAATGTAGAACAAAGGCTAATTACTTATTTTGACTGAAGTATAATTAAGCAGTACAGATTGACTTCACAATTGCCTTTTCAGATTTGCAGAATAATTCATTTCAATTAGCTTTTCTCCCATTCATCAGGATCTGAGCCTTTATCCTTGTGGGCACAGCAAAATTCTTAGGCTCTGTGGAAACATGATTGACAGACAGGTTCCCTTTTGCAAGCTGACACTTATTGTGAGAACTATTCAGATACTAAACCTCACAGGACCCCAGCTACAACATGACAACAAGGCCATGGTGAGAGGAAGGTTATGTAAACATTAAAAATAATAAAAAACTGAGATGAAGAAATATGTAATTCAGTTGACATGCCTCCACCGACTTCTGAACAACTGCGTCAGTGTTCGACTGTGGTGGTCACTTGGGTTTAGCCTAATTGAAGAATGCAACAGTGAAAGAGTTAGAGTGGGATGATTAATTGAGTAATGGGAAAGGACTAGTTTCAGCTTTAATAAACTGACATGACCCTCACAATTTAAGCAATCTAATAAGATGACTGGGACAGACGTTTGAAATTAATTTAAAGTTAACATGAAACGACAATCACAGCACATGAAACTATGTAATATAACGCAGCTGACTGAACAGTGCACAATTCTGTGAAACTGCAGTGACTGAGCAAGAGAAATAAAATGCACGTCTCATTGTATGCACTAGACAATTGTCTTTATCACCTATGTCAGGATTGTCCACTGCTTCTATAATATTATTATTATTATTATTATTATTATTATTATTAATATTAATTTAAAAAAAAATACCCTACTTTACTTTTGGAATAGGTTTTGAGTACCTAAGGGCTTCCCACCTTTAATATGCTTCTGCCTACACAAAACAATACACTCAGTTCAAAGTCTTATTAATGGAATTTCACTATTGTATTTTAAAAAATGGGCCAGTTCCAGCATCATGGACATAACATTTGCAGTGAAATTGCAATGTTTTTTTTTTTTGTTTGCTGACGATACAACGGTTTTAGGGGTGAACGCTGACAATGATGAAACAGCCTACAGAGAGGAGGTGCACACCCTGACATGCTGGTATCAGGAGCACAACCTCTCTCTCAATGTCAGTAAGACCAAGGAGCTTGTAGTGACCTTCAGGAGGAAAGACAGAGAACACAGCCCCATCACCATTAATGGAGCACCGGTGGAGCGAGTCAACAGCTTCAAGTTCCTCAGTGTCTACATCACTGAGGAACTCACATGGTCCATCCACACTGAGGCCATTGTGAAGAAGGCTCACCAGCACCTCTTCTTCCTAAGATGGCTGAGGAAGTTTGGAATAAACCACCTCATCCTCATACAATTCTACACCAGCACTATAGAGAGCATCCTGACTGGCTGCATCACCGCTTGGTACGGCAATAGCACCACCAACAACCGTAAAGCCCTGCAAAGTGTGGTGCGAACTGCCACATCATCGGAGGTGAGATTCACTCCCTCCAGGACATATATAACAGGCGGTGTGTGAAAAAAGTTCTGAGGATCATCAGAGACTCCAGCCACCCGAGACATTATCTGCTCTCACTGCTTCCATCAGGCAGGCAGTATCGCAGCATCAGGACCCGCACCAGCCGACTACATGACAGCTTCTACCCCCAAGCAATAAGACTTTTGAACACTTGATCTCTCACGATCAACAATCAGCACAGCACTTTATTAATCTATTAATCTATTATTTCACACTGGACTGTCATAATTATATTCTACACAATATAACAACTGCATATATATTTTATATACTCTTATTTTTATTTTTTTTATTGTATGTGTATTCTATATTGTGTGTATTGTTTACTGTACATTGTATAATAGGATTGTGTTGTGTAAGTATGTGTACATTTGATATGTAAATTGCATTGTGTAAATATGTTGTTTATTGTAATTGGTAATATCTCGTCACTGTCATGACTGCTATGTTGCTCAGAACTGCACACAATACTTTTACCTACTGTTGCACTTGTTTACAAGGTAGTGTGACAATAAAGTGATTTGATTTGATTGATTTGAAATTTGACACACACCCAATGCCTCGTTTTGACGAGTTGCATGATCGGTTGGGCAAAGCTTGCTTTTACTCAACATTGGATTTTACAAAGGGTTACTGTCAGATCCCCTTATGGGGATTATCCCCCCAATGTCCTGCGAAAAATCGGCCTTCTCCACATCGTTTGGCTTACACCAATTTGTGAAACTTCCGTTCGGTTTATTTGGGGCCCTGGCTACATTTCAGCGACTTATGGACTGAGTCCTCAGACCACACTCTGCTAATGCCACTGCCTATTTGGATGACATCAGCATATGCAGCATATGAGGGCTGTTCTGAGGTCGCTGCGATGGGCGGGACTCACGGCAAACCCCAAGAAGTTCCCAGTAGGACAGGTGGAGGTATGGTATCTGGGGTTCCACTTGGGCTCATTAGTCACAAGCTCTCACTGAGGGAGACAAAGTACATCACCACTGAAAAAGAGTGTCTTGCTATCAAGTGGGCCATCCTCACTCTACGGTACTACTTGTTGCGGTGGGCCTTCACCCTCTGTTCAGATCACAATGGCTCCACCACATGAAAGATACCAATGTGCGGATCATCCACTGGTATCTGGCTCTTCAGGCGTTTAGGTTCGAGGAGGTCCACTGACCGGGGGCGCATTTTCCACTTCCTTTCTAGAAATGGGGGTGGCAGACTGGACGACTCCCTGGCCTGAGTCAGGCAGTGGGGATATGTGGCAGCGAGCACGTGGTCGAGCGTTTGTCCAGAGAGAGAGAGAAAGCGGTAAAGGTGCACTCACCTGAGCACTATAATGTCTTACACCTGTTTCTGATCATAATATGCACTGGGGAGAGCGATTAAAAGGGACCATGCCAGACACGAAAGGAGCGAGAGCTACCAGCCAGAAAAAGACTGAATTGAATTGTGACTGTGATCTGCTGAAAGTTGTGCTGAAAAAACATTTTTAATTTGTTTAATTAAAGTTCTAACTTTGAGCTGAAATCCCAAGTTTCCCGCTTCCTCCTTTCCCACCCAACAAACCTTCTCATATATGTCTTTTTATTTCAACATGTTGTTTTTAGTGAACTGTGAGAGACATGTTGTGGGTGACTTGACTCAGTAAAGTTCCCGATTTTAAGTTTATAACCACAATAAAACCGCAATGTGAGCACAGTTTTGGCTGCACAAACACCACACACAATTTTACCAGTTGTCCACTGTCATGTGAAACTGCCATGTTTCTTTCCTATTACATTGGTTACATAACTGTCTTTCCCCGTCTGACACTCACTTCGACGTTGTGTCAAAGAAGCGACACTAGGGGTCTCACTTGAGAGCCTTATGCATCACTGAACTTTGAGAAAAGGCCAATGAGAAATTGGCAGACAGAATTTGCATGTCACACCCCCGGACATATGGGTCTATTAGGAGGGATATTCGTCTATTCATTCAGAAATTTTCTTCGGAGCGACCGGTTGTGTGAGCAGCAAGCTGCGAGACCCAATTGGTTTTCTCTCATCTCTGGTATCAGCGTATGTTGTTGGATCTATGGCGCATATCAGCGGCTTTCTCCTTCTCTGCCAGGCAGTGCAGCTTTCCCCTGGGCGCTTCGTCAGCACTGCTAAAAGATAATTTTCCCTAAAAGAGTATTTTCTCTAAAAGAGCAATACACAGCAGCGTTGACTGTCCTTTTCAGGACGCATCTTTATAAAGATGCCTTTCCGCCCCTGTGTAGTTTCTGGATGCAGTTGAGTTCTCTCCGCTCCAGATGGTCACAGGCGCAATCACACAGAGGCAGCATTTGTGGACGGTTCGTGTTCTAACTGCTAGAACCTCACCATGGCAACGTTGCGGCCGCGGCTTTCCTTGCTAAGAAAGAACGCCACTACAGCCGCCGTGTCGCTCCTTCTTCCCACGGGATTGAGGACGATGTGGCTGGCGATGGAGGTGATTTTGGGATCGCAGCGGGCTCGGTTTTGCCGGGTATATCTGCATGAACCACCCGCCCCCCCGGGCACGCTCGTTGACTAACGCCCGGGCTCGGGGTGACAGCGGCTCATCTCATGGCCAGTCCGCCTATCCTCTTGAGCCCCCCGAGCTGGATGATGATGAGCTTGCAGCTGAATCGGAGAGTGTTCCGGCATCTGCCGCAGAAGACTCAATTGGGCTGCCACCTTCAGGTCAGCATGCCCAGTCAGAAGCTGATGCCCAGATGGCCGATATGCTTGCCCGGGCTGCCGTCAGCGTGGGGCTGGACTGGAATCCTCCGTCCTCTCCACAGCCTTCGCAACTGGATGATTGGTTCCTTGGGTCTGCATGCTGCGCATGGCCACGCCCTCCTCCCGGTTCCTTTCTTCCCGGAAGTGCATGATGAGCTGACGAGGTCGTGGAGGGTACCTTTCACTGCCCATAATCGATCCTCTCGCTCATCCGCTCACACTACCATTGACAGCAGAGCGGACCACAGATACACGATGGTCCCCCATGTGGACAGAGAGATCCACCAGTGTCTCGAAAACGCCACCATTGCCCAGTGCTCCCCTCCAGGGCCTGTAGGATGATGTTTCACTGACCTCCAAAGCCTACAGCGCAAGTCCACCAGGCCAAGGCACTTAAAGATCTGCACTTGGGTAGTCTTGACCCTGACGTGCTGCAGGAACTGCGCTCAGTGACCGACCTTGCCCTTATGGCCACGAAGGTAATAGCACGGTAATTCAGGCAGGCGATGGCCACCCTCGTGGTCCAGGAATGTCATCTGTGGCTGAACCTAGTCAAGATGTGCGAAACAGACAAAGCATGCTTTCTCAATGCACCCGTCTCCAGTTCAGCCTTTTCGGTGACACCGGCGAGGACTTCGACCAACAGTTCTCAGCGGTAAAGAAGCAGACGGAGGTCATCTCCCACATCATGTCCCGTCGCACTTCCAGCGCGGGCCGTGCCCCATCTGCCCGCCAAGGGCGTCCTCCAGCGGCTTCCAAGAAGCATACAGCTCCGCCTCGGCCTGGGCCCAGCTCCCAGCCCCAGCGTCGAGCGCCCCACGGGAAGTGCGCCCCCAGTCTCACAAAACCCCTCGAGGAACTGGAAGGCTCCCAAGCGTTCCTGAGACTGATGACCCAAAGACCAAAAACGTTTGCTCTGGAGCTGGTAAGCAGACCACTCCGTCCTCTGGTGGAGGGCCGGGAGGAGAAACCTCAGTTTAGTTTATTTTCTTTGCCGCACCCCCTTCAGGCTGCGGTACCCACATTCTCAATAAAAGAGCAATTTCATCTGTCTCTGGCTCACTTGGCCCACAAATGCCGTTCTCACACCTCAACAGTCCCGGCAAATTGGATGCAGACCCTTCACCTCCAGCCCCACGACTGTTGCCCCCCGGCCCGCCGGTCCTGACGAGTCTAGAGGACGCCTCCACGGGACCTCCTCCTCAGTCACTGACCCGCCCCCTGCCGGGTGTGCGGAACAAGGTAAGTGCTTTGAGTCTTCTCTCAGCACCAGAGCCTCGGGACGCACTTTTGCCTCCCGACGCCATATTACCTGCTCCGCCCCGCTGCTCTGCCCCGCCGGGTCAGACAAAAGTAATTGTCCCCTTAGTGCCCCTAGCAAGGAGCTTGGACGCGTGGCTTTCACTTCCCAATCCGTCACGCTGGCTGGACAGGACCATCCGATTCAGTTTGCCAGGTCTCCTCCCCCCTTCGGGGGTGTCCACTTTACTGCAGTACACGGCAAAGACGCCAAATTCCTGCATGTGGAAATCACGACTTTCTTGCACAATCTCCCGTTCAAAATGCTCATGCAAAGACACATTCTAACTTGCGTCTGGCACGTAGATTGGTTCAGAGCAGTAGACCGCATACTTCCACGTCTCAATCTTGCCTCGACATCGACCCTATCTACAGTTCGCGTTCGACGGCCAGGTGTATCAGTACAAGGCCCTCCCCTTCGGCATGTTCCTGTACCCTTGCGTCTTTACGAAGGTCGCAGAGGCAGCCCTTGCCCCGCTTCAGGAAGCAGGCATTCGCATACTCAACTACCTCGACAACTGGCTCATCCTGGCCCACTCACGAGAGTTACTATGAGCTCACAGGGACCAGGTGTTCAGGCACCTCAGTCGCTTCGGGCTTCAGATCAACTGGAAAAAGAGCAAGCTCGCCCCGGTTCAGAGCATCTCTTTTCTCGGCATGGAGTTAGACTCGGTCTCAATGTCTGCACGCCTAACCAACGAGCGTGTGCAGTAAGTGCTGAAGTGCCTCACCGTGTTCAGGCCAGGCACGTGGGTCCCCCTAAAATATTTCCAAAAGCTCCTGGGGCATATGGCATTCTCCGCGGTGGCCGCGCCGCTGGGGTTGATGCATATGAGACCGCTCCAGTATTGGCTCCAGACCCGAGTCCCAAGATGAGTATGGCACCGCGGAACACACCGTGTGTTTATCACCCCCGCCTGCTTCCAAACTTTCAAACCCTGGACCGACCTCTGTTTTTTACGGGCTGGAGTCCCTTTGCAGAAGGTGTCCTGACGTGTCCTGATCACCACAGATGCTTCCAAACAGGGTTGGGGCGCTGTGTGCAAGGGGCACGCAGCCGTGGGCCATTCGGAAGGGCCCCCGCTGCGCTGGCACACCTAGAGATGTTGGCTGTACTTCTTGCACTGCGGAGATTTCTCCAACTAGTTCGGGGGCAAGCACGTCTTGATCTGATCAGACAGAAGCACCACGATAGCGTACATAAATCGCTATGGCGGCGTATGTTCCCGCCACATGTCACAAATAGCCCGTTGTCTCCTCCTTTGAAGACAGCAGCGACTCCAGCTATCACGACAATGCTTGCCCAGCAGAGAGTGGAGGCTAGGCACAGGCAGACCTATTCGCCTTCCAAGAGACCTCCCACTGTTACGCCTGAATGGAGACTCCCCTTGGGACAGGGGGGACCCCTTGCGGGTTCGAGCACACTCGACGAGAAGTGTGGCATCCTCATGGGCACTGGCTAAAGGCACCTCCCTAGCAGACATATGCAGAGCAGCGGTTTGGGCAACACGCAATACCTTTACAAGATTTCACAATCTCAGGGTTGCATCGGTTTCATCACGTGTTTTCTCAAGTCCGAGCCGGTAGAACGCGGTAAAGTGGTATCAACTGAACGGGTGTACAGTTTGCACCTAGCGCCCTTTCCCTCCGCTGAGGCAATACTGAGGCAATACCGTGCCCTCTTATCCCAGGAGATCCCACGAACTTGGTTCCCTGGATGAGTCCTCCCTAGCCCTCTGGTCTGCGATTTCAGCAGAGGAATTCGCTGATCAAACCCAATGCGGGTACTCAATTTACCCTCTACTGGAATAGGTGCTCCACAGGTCGGGCCCCCATGTGGACTTATCCCCCCTGTGTGCATTTTCCGCAGTACGGTCCCCTTGCGAGCGGACCCACGTCTCCCTTGGGCAGTCCTCACTGACCCCCGGTCACCGTGTTTGTAGAAACTCCTCCCTCCCAATGAGGTAGGATCTACCACCACGCCATTCTCCACATTTCCGGACCTAAAAGCCCATGTGCTGTATTTCACCACACTTTACCTCCCCCAGTTAGGGCAGGTGTGGTCTCCATAGGGTCTTTCCTCCCTGAAAGAATAGGAACTGGGAAAGAACGACTTCCTCGATGCGTGTGATTGCGTTAAGATGGTCCCAGCCACTTTAATTCTATGCGAGAAACATAGAGAGAGAAAAGACGTGGCTGGTGTGGCTTGCTCCCATGCTTGGCATGTCGCCTTGTTCCCCTGAGTTTCTGTAAGAACCAGAAGGTTTTGATGATTTTTTTGGGGTGTTGGGGAAGGGTACGTGCAGTCTGGCACAGCCTGTCATTTTGGCATGCAAACTACCTGCCCACACCTGTGTCATCACTGTTGTAACCTCCGTTCCCTGATGGAGGGAACGAGATGTTGTGTCCTCCCGGCCACGTCGCTGAACCCTCATTGTCGGCTCCTCAGACAAATCCTGAATGAACAGATGCATTTCCCTCCTTATATACCTGTATGTCCAGGGACGGGACATGCAAATTCTGTCTGCCAATTTCTCATTGGCCTTTTCTCAAAGTTCAGAGATGCATAAGGCCCTCAAGAGAGAACCCTAGTATCACTTCTTCGACACAACGTCTCGTTCCCTCCATCATGAAATGGAGGTTATAACAGTAACCTAGACGTTATATTTTCATCATGCCAGCCACCTCGGCAGTTGATGTTATACAGTAGTCGATGTTATACTGTAATCTCTGTAGTAACATTCAAGCGTATTGGTTGACTGATGAGTGTGCATGTGTGTATGCGTGTGTTTGCTTAAACACAGTGAAACAACTCTGGCTACATCTATGTCTTCGGGGGCTAATACGGCTGCATTTGAAAAAGATGTGTTCATTCATTTCTGGTTTGTTATTTATTTATTTACTTTTTCATTGCATCACAAATGTCATGGACTTGGCTGGACCATTAAAATTTGACTTGTGACTCAGACTCGAGTCTGAGTCCAAACTCGAGTACCCCAACTCTACAAATGGACACTTTGAACTTATCCTGAGGTCTTGCCTCCACACTGCACAGTAGGCATTTTTTGCTTTATTGCTGCATTTATTTTATTATACATTTTATTTAAGTGATTTCTCCAGCTATTTTGACCGTGGGAATAAAAATGTAACTTACACAATCACTAATGTCAGCTGAAGGAATTTAAATTTGTTACCAAATTTAAATTGGTGTGATACAGTATAATAGGTGTGGGTGAGAAACAGATCAAAATGTAAGTCCTTTTTTTTTACTCTAAATCTCCACTTTCACTTTTACATCTGAAAGTGAAAGTTGAGATGTAGACTCAAACTACATAAATATTGTTCTGTTTCTCACCTATCATATTGCTTCTTATTTAACCACTGAAGTCACTGGAGTTTCCTTTATGGGATTTTTGGAGCTACAAAGGCCTGATTACATTCACTTGCCATGTATGGACCTACAGAGCTGAGATATTTTCCTAAAAATTTTTATTTTTCTGCTGAAGAAAGAAAGTCATTCATATCTGGGATGGCATGATGGTGAGTAAATTATAAGGAATAGTAAATTAATGGTTTAATTCCATTAAACAATCCTTTAAAGGAATAGTTTCACCCAAAAATCATTCTCACATCGTTTACTCACACTTTATGCTGTTTTAAACTTGAATAACTTTCTATTTTCCCTAAATTGCCAACTATGATTGAAAACTTTGTCAGTTATCAATTTTTTCTCTCCAAATTGGCGTTTATTGGCCTGTTTAATAAGCTCCATACCTTTTGCAGTTTTATTCAAAGATTTGACTATGTGAGATAGCATTCCTTCCACAAAATGATTTCATGCATACACCTTGCAAATTATCACTCACACATGTCAAAAATTATATTTCAAATTACAGACACATTTCTCTCTCCTACCATAATGCTTTGTAACTGCAGCTTCACATGTCCAAAATCTTGCTTCACTTATTCACAAGAATGCACATTCATATTTTAATAATAGAGAGATGAATGCACTGGGCTGAATAGGTTAAAATATTTGGCATGCATGTTTTATCAATATTTAATATTAGGTTGTGCTTCCAAAGCATTTTTCCAACCACTGCGAAAAATAATTTTATTTATTTATTTATTCTTAAAACTGTCTTGATAATGTTACAAGAAAATTTCTCTAACTTACACTGAAAAAAAGACGACTACTACTTTGGGTCTATTTGGAAATAAACATTAGCTAATTTATTTAAAACATGTTAAGTGTTTATTTGTAATTACTCACATCTGGCAGATGACTCGATCATTACATGTTCAACAAGGTTTACACACTCCCAGGATGCACTAAATCAGTCTGTAGCCTGAGCTGAACCTGTGACCTGATTAAATTAACTTTGACCAACCAGACACGCTGAATAATTCAGATAACGGTGTGTGTTGCTGTAGCTCTAAACTAAAGTGAGCATAATGGGCCCCTGGAGATCCATTTACAGCAACTGAGTTTATAAGCAGAAACCTGTTGGGTGTGAGAAAATACTTAGTAGCTGCAGTCAGGGGTGTAACATTATTTGAGGCATCATCTGTAGATCTCAACCAAGAAATCTAAGAATAACTTAATGCAATCTTGTGAGGTTTTAAATAGCTGCTTAGTTGATTGTGAGAATTAGTAACCCCACATTCAAAACATGAGAACATCCCTATTTAAATACAAGTATGGGAATTTTATGTGGCTTATGTGTCAAGGCCAAGGACAAATATATCAATTATCTGTGGTGTAGGTCTATAAAACCTGGAGTAAAAGTAAACATTTTTTTTTAATAAAATACCCCAATCTGATCATTTTGTCAATCATCTTTAAATACTCCATATTTGATAAAGGACTAGTGAAAACGTAGAACAAAGGCTAATTACATATTTTGACTGAAGTTTAATTAAGCAATACAAATTGACTTCACAATTGCTTTTTCAGATTTGCAGAATAATTCATTTCAATTAGCTTTCCTCCCATTCATCCTGATCTGAGTCTTTATCCTTGTGGGCACTTTTGATGAGACAGCAAAACTCTTAGGCTCTGTGGAAACATGATTGACAGACAGGTTCCCTTTTGCAAGCTGACACTTATTGTGAGAACTATTCAGATACTAAACCTCACAGGACCCCAGCTACAACACAACAACAAGGCCATGGTGAGAGGAAGGTTATGTAAACATTAAAAATATAATTAAATGTAAAAATAAAAAAAAACAGTTGAAGAGATAGCCATGCCTGGTAGAATGAGCCCTGATGCATGCTGGTGAAGCCTGACTGCGCGCCTCATATGCCAGGGCAATAGCATCCCTCACCCAAAGTGATATTGTCTGTTTTGCCACTGGATAGTGCGGTGGACGTAGGCCTGAAGAGCACGGACTGTACACAGTCTAACGGCAGAGAGCGGAAGGCTTCAAGAGTGACCGGATGTACGGTTGAGAAAGGAACCTTAGGCAGGTAGTCAGGATGAGGATGCAGAATTGCTTTCGCCATTCCTGGGACAAAGTCTAAGCAGGACGTTAAGACAGACATAGCCTGCAAATCCCCAATTCTTTTTAAAGAAGTAATAGCCATAAGAAAATCTATCTTCAGAGTCAGAAGCTTGACTCTAGAGGTTCAAAAGGGGTCTCAACCAGACCCTCAAGGACTATAGCTAGGTCCCATGATGGGATCCTGGTCCAAACAGGAGGCCTCAGTTGCATAGCTCCACGAAAAAAGCGAGTGAGCAAAGGATGTTTTCCCAGTGGCACCCCATCAATCAAGGCGTGGCAAGCCAATAGAGCTGCCACATAAACCCTGAGAGTGGCGGGGCATGTGCCTGCTGATAAAGTTTCCTGCAGAAAGTCAAGAACTGAAGCAATTTGCAATTTTGTATTTTCTGAAGCAAAACCCTTGAGTCATAATGGAGCCAGTACTGCATCCATGCACTTTGTGAATGTGCGAGGTGATAAGGCTAGGCCAAATGGAAGAACCCGATATTGGAAAGCTTTGCACATGAAAGCGAACCTCAGGAACTTCCTGTGTTGTGGCAGAATATCTATATGAAAATATGCGACCATGAGATTGATTGTGACTAACCAATCACGATGTTGGATTTGTGACATGACCGTTCTGACAGTTAACATCTTGAATCTGAGCGCCCTGACCGAGCGGTTCAAGCCTCGAAGTTCTAAGATCGGACGCAATCCCCCATCCTTTGTGGGAACCAGGAAGTATCTGCTGTAGTAAACTGACTCTCTCCCTAGAAGGGGAACATGTTCTATGGCCCTTATGAATAGGAGATTTTGCAATTCTTGTGAAAGTAAATGTGCTTATTCCGGTTTCACGGTAGTGGGAACCACGCCAATCATGATGCCGAACCAGGCGAGAGATAGCCCGCGAGCGTCCCTTCTACCCGTGGCATCACCATATACCCCCGAGCCTTAGCACCCATGATAGTCGAATATGTCGAAGTCGAGGGCACAAAGATACAGGAAGTATAAGGTTTCCCTCATGAATGAGTCAACTCGTCATGGAGGTCATCAAAGTAGGGGAGAGATTGATTTTGAGTTCCCTTTCCCCGGCCACCAAACAGAAATCTGTCTTCTAATTTTGAACGTTTGGGGTCTCTTGTTCATGCGGCCAGTCTAATTGTAATCTAGCCACAGCACAAGTAACCACCTTGAGCAATTCCTCAACCAATTTGTCATTACGCAAGGAATGCTCAGAGGTAGGCAACTCAGATTCTGTGGTCCCAAGAGATTCATCGTCCCTCTCATGAACTGAAGATGCGCCGAGGCGCGCTTCGAGATCATGCGAGGGACCGGTTTGATCTGGAGAGAGAGTGAGTGATAGGGACTAACCCATCTCTCGCTCCTCAGCCAGATCCATACGTGAGCCCCACAACGAGATGATGGGGGCTGGCTCTTGGAAATGAGTGAGACGAGTCCGCAGCATCTTCACTGTTAGCAGCTCACAATGCTCAATGCACCATATGGCATAAACAGGGAAACACACACTGTTTTCTTTGTTTATCGCTCATTTTCTGTTTGTCTTTCACACTTAAGTGATAGAAGAAAGAAGAAAAAGAAGAAAAAGATTTCTGCACACTGCTTGACAAATCTAACTCCTAGATGATGTCACCAACAGAGGTTATAAATTCTATACAATTTTATTGACATGTTGCACACATATTCACAGCTGGTCACTCCTAAAATACGTTCCCAAAGCACTGAATCAACGCAGCATTAAGTGAAGCTTTTGATATGGGAACAACAATCACAGCACATGAAATTATGTAATATAATGCATTTCTGGGCAGTAAAATAAAATACAGCACAGAGGGGACAGGGGGTTCCATCACAATTTATTATCCTGCTATGTCACAATGCATATTCAATAAAAGTGAGGCTTGGATTGAACAGCGCCCAATTCAGTGAATCTGCTGTAACAAGAGAAATAATAAAAAAAATGTCTTATTGCATGCACTTGACAGTTGCCTTAATCACCTATATCAGGATCCACCACTGCATCTGAATGAAACAGTATATTCATCGTGAAATAATGTAGGCCTGGAATTGATTTTATGCACTGTGATTTGATTGGTTTTGAAAAACGATCTATATAAATTTAGAATTGGTTAATATTACTTTTTTCTACTTATGTGGACTTGGTTATATCAGCAGAGGTAAAACATTTTTTTTTTAAATTAAATAAAATTAAGTCAAATCACTTTATTGTCACAAATCAAATCACTTTATTGTCACACTACTGTGTACACGAGTGCAACAGTAGGTGAAAGTCTTGTGTGCAGTTCCGAGCAACATTGCAGTAATGACAGTGACGAGACATAAACCACTTTACAATAAACAACATATTTACACAATACAATTTACATAACAAATGTACACATACTTACACAACAATTTACATATTAAATGTACACAATTACACAACATAGTACTGATATACAATATGCAGTAAACAATACACACAATGTAGAATACACATACACTAGATAAGGGTATAAATATATATATATACACACACTAATTGAATTGGGGAGAATATATTTGACAGAATGAAGATTAATAAAGTGCAGTGCTGATTGTTGATCGTGAGAGATCATGTGTTCAAAAGTCTTATTGCTTGTGGGAAAAAGCTGTCATGTAGTCGGGTGGTGCGGGTCCTGATGCTGCGACGCCTGCCTGATGGAAGCAGTGAGAGCAGCCCATAACGCGGGTGGCTGGAGTCTCTGATGATCCTCCGAGCTTTTTTCACACACCGTCTGTTATATATATCCTGGAGGGAGGGAAGCTCACCTCTGATGATGTTTCTGGCAGTTCGCACCACCCTTTGCAGGTCTTTGCGGTTGTGGGCGGTGCTATTGCCGTACCAGGCGGTGATGCAGCCAGTCAGGATGCTCTCTACAGTGCTGGTGTAGAACCGTGTGAGGATGTGGTGGTTCATTCCAAACTTCCTCAGCCATCTCAGGAAGAAGAGGCGCTGGTGAGCCTTCTTCACAACGGCCTCAGTGTGGACGGACCATGTGAGTTCCTCAGTAATGTGGACACAGAGGAACTTGAAACTGCTGACTCTCTCCACCGGTGCTCCATTAATGGTGATGGGGCTGTGTTCTCTGTCTTTCTTCCTGAAGTCCACCACAAGCTCCTAGGTTTTACTGACGTTGAGGGAGATGTTGTGCTCCTGACACCAGCGCGTCAGAGTGTGCACCTCCTCTCTGTAGGCTGTTTCATCATTGTCAGTGATCAGACCTACCACCGTCGTATCGTCAGCAAACTTAATGATGGCATTGGAGCTGTGTGTTGCCACACAGTCATGTGTGTACAGGGAATACAGGAGTGGGCTGAGAACACAGCCCTGCGGGGCTCCAGTGTTGAGGGTCAGTGATGAGGAGATGTTGCTGCCCATTCTAACCACCTGCCTTTTTTCTTTTATTTTTTCTGCCTGACAGGAAATCCAGGATCCAGCTGCACAGCGAGCTGTTTAAGCCCAGAGCCCGGAGTTTCACATCAAGCTTGGAGGGCACTATGGTGTTAAATGCTGAGCTGTAGTCTACAAACAGCATTCTCACATATGTGTTCCTTTTTTCCAGATGGGAGAGAGCAGTGTGTATTGTAGATGCAATGGCATCATCAGTGGAGCGGTTGTTACGGTAGGCAAACTGCAATGGGTCCAAAGAGGTGGGCAGAACAGAGCAAATGTAATCTCTGATCAACCTCTCAAAGCATTTGCTGA
Source organism: Moxostoma hubbsi (assembly GCA_032164185.1). Classification (NCBI taxonomy): domain Eukaryota; kingdom Metazoa; phylum Chordata; class Actinopteri; order Cypriniformes; family Catostomidae; genus Moxostoma; species Moxostoma hubbsi. The sequence continues at coordinate 14,776,365 of JAVLUX010000046.1, forward strand.
TGATGGGGGTGAGGGCAACAGGACGCCAGTCATTTAAGCAAGTGATTTTTGATTGCTTCGGTACAGGCACAATGGTTGATGTTTTGAAGCATGTGGGGACTACAGACAGGGAGAGGGACAGGTTGAAAATGTCCGTAAAAACACCAGCCAGTTGGTTCGCGCATGCTCTGATGATGCGGCCCGGAATGCCGTCTGGACCCGCGGCTTTGCGGATATTCACCCATCGAAAGGATCGGGTTACATCCGCAACAGAGACGGAGAGTGAACCAACCTCTGTAGTATCGGCCGCGAGTGCTCTCTCCGCGAGGGCGGTGTTGTTGTTGTCCTCGAAACGAGCATAAAATGTATTAAGCTCGTCTGGGAGAGAGGTAACGGTGTTCATGGCGGAGTTTTTATTCTGTTTATAGTCCGTGATGGTGTTAATTGCCTGCCACATACTTCTGGAGTCAGTGGTGTTGAACTGTCCTTCAATTTTGTGCCTGTACTGGCGTTTGGCTGCACTGATGGAGTTACGGAGGGCATAACTGGCTTGTTTACGCTCCTCCGCGTTCCCGGAATTAAAAGCGGTGGTCCGCGCAGTAAGTGCCGCGCGAACATCGCCGTTAACCCAGGGTTTCTGGTTGGGGTAGATCCGTATAGTTTTTGTCAGAACAACGTCCTCTACGCACTTCCTGATGAAACACGTTACACTATCAGCGTAAACCTCGATGTCGTCATCGGAGGCGGACCGGAACATCTCCCAGTATGCGTGATCAAAACAGTCCTGTTGCATAGAGTCTGATTGGTCCGACCAGCACTGGATCGTTCTGAGGGCGGGTGCTTCTCGTTTCAGTTTCTGCCTGTAAGCGGGCAGAAGCAGAACGGAAGAGTGGTCGGATTTGCCAAATGGTGGGCGGGGGAGGGATTTGTAGCCATCCCGGAAAGGAGAATAGCAATGATCCAAAACCCGGTCTCCTCGTGTGTTGAAGCTGATATGTTGGTGGTGTTTTGGTGCTATTGTTTTAAAGTTGGCTTTGTTGAAGTCCCCGGCAACAATGAACGCGGCCTCAGGGTGCGCGGTTTCCTGCTAAAATGTAAATGAAAATGTACATTCCTCTGATCACACCATGATTTGTTGATCATAAAACATACACCACCACCTCTGCTTTTACCTGAGAGGTCTTTCGCTCTGTCCGCTCGGTGCACGGAGAAACCCGTGGGTTCGATGGCCGAGTCTGGAATCTCCGCGGACATCCAGGTTTCCGTAAGACAGACAACGCAGCAATCTCTCGTCTCTCGTTGGAAAGAGATCCGCGCTCTCAGCTCGCAGAGCTTGTTGTCCAGAGACTGAACATTTGCCAGTAGTATACTGGGTAGCGGGGGGCGATTTGCACGACGTCTTACTCTGATGAGAACGGCGGCTCTTTTTCCTCTTTTCCTTCTGCGTTTCCGCGGCCGGGCAGCCAGGACAAAGGGCTCCGCTGGCGTGTTTGTAAACCGCGGGTCGGCATTGAGGAATTTGAAGTCCGGTTTTCGGTGTGTGATTGCCGAACCAATGTCCAAAAGCGTTTGTCTGTCATACACAATAAGGCAGAAAACATCCAAGACAAAAACACACAAAACCGTAAACAAAACAAACAATAAACTGCAGTGTTTTGACGGAGCCCGCGACGCAGCAGCCATACTCGGCGCCATCTTGAGCTATAATGTAAAGTATAATGTAAAGTAAATACATTTTGATGAAAGTTTATGAAAAGAAAAAATTATTGTGAAAAAAAAAAGTTGTTTATAAAATAATATGTATTGGTGATACACAATAAGTCCAAGGCATATATATATATATATATATATATATATATATATATATATATATATTCATTTAAGAACTACCCTACTTTACTATTGGTATAGGTCAGAGATCCCAAGGGCTTCTCAAACCAAGATAATACCGTCTGCACCATTAATGTGTTTCTGCCTACACAAAACGTCTTGGTTACTGATGTGATCTCTGATGTGAGACGTTTTGTCGATTAAGTGACACTAGGCATTTAATCTTGAAAGCCCCAATAACCTTTGCTTAAAATAGAAATGGCCAAAGTGAATTGGCGAGTGGAATTTGCATGCCACTCTCTGCTCTGGACATACGGGTATAAAATTAGATGTAGTGCACCACTCATTCAGATTTATGCTTTGGAGCCGATAGAGAGTCCCAGCCATGTCAGCGTCCTGTTCAGTGCAGCGGCAGGAGGGACACAATGTCTCGATTCCCCCAGCGTCCTTCAGGTTGATGGCCGTGAACAAATCCTGCTGTTGTACTGACACCAGGATGCACTTCCTTGTTAACATCCTGAACGGAAATCTGTGTTAGGCTTTGTTAAAGGCACGCAGATCGATGATTGGGCATGATCCTCCGCTAAAATAAGGGCTGTAAAAGCCCTTCCGCAACTTGGCCAAGGGGACAGACTCTATTGCTCCCTTTGCCAGAAGGGTGGAAACCTCCACCCTTAGGATGGAGGCACCCTCACCCCGCAACATAGTGGAGAGGATGCCACTGAAACTGGCGGATGTCTGGCGAACTGGATTGCATAGCCAAGGTGAGGATGAGCCACCATGAGGGGCTGGCGAGTGCTAACCAGGCCTCCATTCTCTGTGACAACAGCACCAATGGGATGACTGGACATATCGTGCCCAGGCAGAGTGGTTCGTGGCAAGCCAGAGCAGGCGCCCCACCTGGAAAATAGCCCAGGGGGGACGTACTGCTCCACAAGCCTGCAACGGTGACCGGTGACTGGGTCAGGCGAGCAGCCTCAGAGACAAGCACACTTACCTGTTTTCCAGCTGTCTCTCGACAGAGAAAGAGGGAATGGCAGGTACTCGTTTTCACCTGATTGACCAGAAAGACTTCCAGTGCCTGGCCATCCTGATTGTGCTGGCCCAGGGGATGAGGAAACTACTCTTTTATTGACCATGTGGGTGCTGAGGCCCAGAGGGCACTCGGTGATGGAATACTCACCACGTGCTGGACCAAGGGCAATAGTGGGGCAGGTGGAGCCGACTTCCTGCAGGAGGATCTCTTTCTCTGAGGCTGGCATACGGGCTCCGATGGTAGAGGAGCCAGGGCCGGCACTGCAGGGGAACGGCTATGGCGAGAAGCAGATGGGACGCAGACCTCGGCTGAGTTGCACCATGGCAGGATGTGCTTAATCATCTCGGTCTGCTACCTCAATGTCGAGAACTGATGTGTGAAATACTCGACTGTGTCGCCAAAAAGCCCACCTTGGGAGATGGCCGCATCAAGAAAGCAGACATTCTCGGCACCACGCATCTCCGCAAGGTGGAGCCACAGGTGCCACTCTTGGACCACAAGAGTGGAGATCATCCAGCACAGGGCGCATGCTGTGAACTTCATCGAATGTAAGGTGAGGTCGGTCGCAGTATGCAGTTCCTGCATCAGCCCCGGGTCAGTCCTACCCTCGTGCAGATCTCTCAGAGCCTTGGCCTGGTGGACTTGCAGAATGGCCATGGAAGGCCAGTCCACATGCAGGACGGAAGCGGCCTGACCCACAGCCTTGTTAGCCTTCGTCATTAAAGAGGAAGAGAACAACAGGCCTTGGAAGGGAGCCTTGGTCGGTCGCACCAAGTGGCTGCACCCTGCAGGCATAAATGCAATGCTATGGCGCACTCTACCTGGGGAAGCTCAACATATCCCTTAGCCACCATCAAGGGTAGTCAGAGTGGACGAGCCCGTGAAGCGTGTACGGGCAGAAAAAGGTGCCTTCCATGACTTTGTTAGCTCCTCGTGCACTTCAGGGAAGAAAGGCACCAGGGCGGGGCACAGCAGTGAGTCACGCTTCGAGCTCAGAAACCTATCATCCAGCCGCGAACGCACAGGGCAGGGTGGAGAGTTCCACTTTAGCCTGATGTTCACAGCTGCCCTGGCAAGCAAGGCTGCCATCTCAGTGTCCGCCTCATCCTGTGCTCTACTGCCTGTGGGTGGGAGCTCGGATGATTCGTCCATTTCCGATAGCAGAAGCGCACCCTCTGATGCTGTAACCGAAAGCTCAACCACGTCATGAGCCGCAAACATCACGTTAAACCTGCCCTGAGGCAGGCCACCAGTATCACTCGACAGATCTTCTGGATAGAACGAGAGTGCTGGGGGATTGAAGGTCCGCGGGAGCTGAGCCAGCAGAAACGCACGCATATCCACTTCCAGTATGCCCGCTGTGCTTGCCGACCCGGCCTGTTGAGCATCAGCCTAGGAAAGACCAGTTTGGGGAGTAGCTGCGGTGGCTCCACGTGACCACAACATTCTCATGGGTATGTTCTCGCAATGAGAACATGACCCTCCCACGAAAGCTGCCTCGCCATGCTAGCACCCCAAGCCATCGAGAGATAATGGCCACATCCAGTGGTGCAAACGCGAAAGGACATCTTTAAAAAGACACCAGGCGTTTACGCAAGTGCTTTTAGGAGGAAATATACTCTTTTGGATATATTCTTTTAACACCCGTAGATTCAGCCACCAAAGTGCCCAGGGGAAGCACGACAATCGACCGTGTTAGGGTAACCGCTGATATGCGCCATAAAATCCAGCAGCGTAAGCAAGAATTGAGAGGATAAACACAGCATGCATTCAGCTCTGAAGAAAAAATCTGAATGATTGGTGCACGTGATCTCGTTTTATACCCATCTGTGGCATGCAAATTCCACTCGCCAATTCTCTCTGGCCTATTCTATTTTAAGCAAAAGTGATTGTGGCTCTCAAGATCAAACCCCTAGTGTCAGTACATTGACACAATGTCAATGCACTCAGTTCAAAACCTTATTAATATAATTGCACTATTGTATTTTAACAAATGGGCCAGTTCCAGCATCATGGAGATAACTTTTGCAGTGAAATTTGTAAAAATGTAACTTAATATAGAAATACTCATTGCCAGATTATCGAACCATATGTATTATCATAAATCTCTACAGTCCAGACTGTTTGGATCAGGAAATGAACTTGCCTCAAGGACAGAAATCCAGAAATAATAATAGCCACAGAATGTAGAAGTTGACATCCCTAAGTGACTTTAACACAATTAATGTTAATAAAGTTGATGCTATTGTAATAGAATGTAATTTTTACATTTTGGACCATGTTGTTCGGTGACTGGATGCTCCCTGGATGCCTGGAACAAATGGAAATTGTGTTTAGATTTCTGAAAATGCACAAATGGATGCATGAACCTCAGCAGTGACACGAGACGGCTGGATATGTGCAATACTAATGACTGTACAGTAGCACACATAGTAGATGAATGAAAATTTGGCTATCTAATTGTAAGATTGAGAGGTATATTTTAGCTGGCTAGTGTCAGTCTGTCTCCCTCATGATTCCCAAGAACTCTTATTTTGAAGTTTTCCCCAGACTACATTTCCCATTGTGCACTGCCTTCCTTACTACCTTCTGTTTCCTATCATCCTCACCTGTCCTTCATTCCATCATTTGCCTTTGTTTATATAAATACCCTCCTGTTTTGTTAATTCCATCAGTTCTTCTATTACAAGGTTGTGTTGTTTTATTGTATTGATTCCTTGTTTGATATCTTCCACTCCAGTGTCAATTATTAAATATTTTAAGTTACTCCTGCGACTCCTCTCTTCCTCTCCCTGTTAACCAACGTTACAGCTAGTTAATTCAGAGTTTTTCTTTGTGGGCTCTAAACGTGACCATAGATCACTCCCATTTTAATGAATTAAGCTACAAAGTCATTTACATTTAGTCATTTAGCAGATGATTTTATGCAAAGTGACTTATGAGAAATTAAACAAATATTTTTCATCCAAAATTTAACAAAATCTACAGTTTTGCACTGAAAAATTTGAAGAGTTGCTGAAGTAGTATAGAAAACAACAAATAACAAATATAGACACAAGAAATGCTTTTTTTTAAATAAAAAAAATAATTAAAAAAACATTACACTGTCTGCAGGTCACGCACTTACAGTGTTAACAGCTTCATTGATAACATTTGGAGCGATCCAATGCTCCCGACATTTCTGCTGAGGAAATAATTGTGAGAAACGAAACTATGATAGACTTTCATTGCCTCTCCTGTGTAGATGTGCTCAGTATAACAACACCTCTGGATCACTTCAGGTAAATGTTTGATGCTCTTTGAGAAACATTGTTGACTCAGAGTCTAATTCAAAGGATCCAGTAATGACACCTTATTGTTTATTTACAGTCTTTGCACATACAGTATCTTGTTTGTTCTGTATTAGCTAGGCTCAAAAAGTATGCGCTAGTCATATTATCTTTACAGTTCTGGGTTATGAAAATGCTGTTACCAGAAATGCTTCCAGGCCAGACATGCACAGTAGTTTTCAATTTCCTTTAGATTCCTTTGTTATTGTTTATTTCCTTCAAATGGTCTATATAATGTAACTAACATTTTTTGTGATTTTATAGCACACCATCTTTTCAGATTGTTAAATTTCAGTACAGCAAGAGCTGCTCCAATCAGCTGTAAGTGCTGTTACTGTGTAAGTACACACACTGGGAGAAACCACAGCTCAGCACAGCTCAGTGTGTAAACATCATCCTTCTCCATTTCAGCACTCACTACCAAGTTCCAAAGTGCTTCTGAAACCAATATCAGCACAAGAGATGTTCGTTGGGGGCTTCATTAAATGGGTTTCCATGGGCATACAGCTGCGCACAAGCCTGAGATCAGAAGAAACATGCTCTCTGGAGTAATCATGATTTGCATGTCACGTTTAACTATCTGGCTGGCTGACAGTACTTGCCTAAATGCAGATTCCAACTGTAAAGTTTGGTAGAGGATGAAAAAATGGTCTGGAATTGTTCCAGAGTGCAGAATAGAACCCGTAGTTGCAAAGCAGTGGAAAAAACTAAATAATCTACATATTTTCAAACTTGACTCATTGTTGCTTTGCCTGAATGTCTAGTCCACTAAACGATCGGTCCCTAAGCACTACTCTATGCATGTGATACTTTATATGTGTTCTTTCAAGTTTGGGACAACAGTTTGGTGGAGGCTAACTCCTGTTTCAGCATTATTACCTTGTGCGACCCCACGTACACATGCGTGGACGTTGTGTTTTTGCTTCGCAATCTGCAACCCATAATTTAAATTCATTTAAATGTACTGATCACAGTTCAGAAGACTCTGTGCTGTCAGTAAAGGGTTATGTGACAAAACAACATGGCGGCGATTGCTGCAGATTTGGGATCTGTCCCAATACCCCCACTTGCGGTTTTAGTCTAGCCTACTTACCCACTTGTTTTATGTATTTCCGGTGTTTGGCCATAGTGTGCATATAGATATGAAGACTGTTGGACACTCATAGACTTAACGATATTGGTCCGAGTTAAGATGATTTTGTAGTTGCACTCAGAAGACTGATTGTTGTAGGTAGGGTGACTGTTATAGTACTTAAAGTACTTAAAGTAATAAATAACTGAATCATTTACCCATCTTTTCATTTCTGACACTACTGGTTGTTGGAAGTGTATTGTGCTGTAGAAATTATGTTAGTAAATTCTTTATAATGTTTTATTGTGTGAAAATAATTGTAAAAGTTATTTATTTTTAGTCACTTTGATTTTCAATACTTTACAAAATTTTACAGTTAAAAATATTTTTATGTGCAGTGTTTTGCAATTTAAGCCATTTTGTTCTACTTTGTTTCTCAATACACTGCATAAATTATTTTTTATTTCTTTTTTAAACTTAGGGGTGGGTAAAAAATATCCTTTTTCCTACTAATCGCAATCTTCATTTGAACAATATCGATATTGATCCTTAAACCCCAAGATCGATCTTTCAATCAGTGCGCAACCCTCCACTTCAATGAGAGGAAATCACTCACATATGCAACCAAATTTCACACTATGTGACTAAAGTGAATATATTTGGCAACTGGCTGGTAAATGTTTGCATTTTACTCACCAGTAATTGTGTAGAATTAGCCTTTTTAAGTGTTCAGCAGCGAGACCCTTTCACAGCATGTTGAGAGTAAAAGTTGTACAGTGTAATGTGTGTTCAAGGACAAGATCCAAGCAACCCATTTGACATAGAATACTGTATATTTTAATATCCTTTCAGTTCTTTACAGTCAGCTGTTGATAAAAAAAAAAAAAAAAACATTTAATTCTAATCATCCATCCCACAAATAAGATAAAGCTATTCGAGTCCTCTCTAGTTAACATGCGCTCATTTAACCCTCTGGAGTCTGATGCTGTTTTGGGCCATGGAGAAGTTTTGACATGCCTTGACATTTGTGTTTTTTCAGTTGCTTAAAAACACATTAATGGCTAAAGTCTGATAACACTGTATTTAGCACAAACTAGGCTACAATAATATGTGAGCAACATGTATGTACAGGTTTGTATTTTTGAGAAAATAATGTTTAAGCGTGGTTTTTGAAAAACTAACATTTTAAGTCATTGAAATAAGGCCATATAACACATACTACACATTTGTCCACAAGACTTTTGAGAACTGGATCTTGTAGCCTAGAGTTTTTGCTACAAAATTATGTGAAAACCATCCTGATCACTCATTCATACAAAACAATATACTAATTGAACTTTGTAAGACAATTTTTGTGTTAGAAAGGTCATATGTGAGGAGGCGTGAATGATCATGAATATTGAGATGATTCACACCTGAGGAGACAAAAGACCTCTCCCCTGGGCCTATCAATGAGGAATATGACTAGACTTAATGATCAAAATCAAGTTTTAAGTTAAAAGAAGTAATCTGATTGTACATTTTCTGTAAATAAAGACTTTACTTAATTTTAGACCTACACTACCATATAAAACTTTTAGAATAAGTCTCTTCTGCTCACCAAGAATGCATTCATTTGATCCAAAATACAGTAAAAACATTGTGTGAACTATTTTTACAATTTAAAAGAACAGTTTACTATTTGAATATATTGTAAAATGCAATTTGTGATCAAAGCTGAATTTTCAACATCATTACTGCAGTCTTCAGTGTTACATGATCCTTCAGAAATCATAATAATATGCTGATTTTTTAATATGGGCATGTTTAAAGTGCATTTTACTAATTTACACCTGAACACATATTTGCAAGCACAAACATGGATGATAATGAGGCAGCATGAACATTAGATAAAATATAATCTAAACATTCATATTATTTTTATATCATATTACATATATTTATATCATACAGCATACAATTTAAATGCCTGCTTTAGCCGAAACAGCATTTAAATGTAACTAAAACTTGCTTATTAGGACATATTTCACATTTCAATACTCTGAATTCTGTCTGGCAAGTCTGGAAACATTCCCACTAGTAAAATATGTACATGTTTATATAAAATAGCCTGTCAACTAATGAAAACTAAATGACTTACTTGTCCGAAATTGTATCCTCGGCTGGATCAAGTCTCTCTTAAAAATACAAACATTCATCTGAGTTCCGCTCTTCTTCTGAGGAAAATGTTAACACTTCCTTACTATCCAGGAGTTTCCTTGCCTGTGTATCGTTACAAAAGCTCAGAAAATGTAATGGATTGTGTTTACATCAAACCTCACTGTCAGGGGCATGTCCCATTTGCCTTGATCGCATCAGTACATTAGCGTATGAATGGTGCGCTCTGCTGGTGAGAGATAATCACATTAGAGATAATTCACTGAGCCAGAAGAAACTGTACATCGCTATGTTTCATACAGATTAAATTGCAGGAGAATATTAGTTTTAAATTTGTTTTAAAATCGGGGGTGTCCCTCTTTGGAGGGAACTCCCCTGACGTGGATATTATATGGTCCCCAGCTGAACCATTTTACTGCTTTAGGGGAGAAAAAAGAGAAGAGGTTGCGGCTGGGTCAGCTGTTCCTTATTTGTTTGGGCAGTTGACTTGTCCCCGAGGTGCAGGGGACCGTTTGACGCCCACGAGTGCATTTGGGGAAGTTACGTGACGGCCTGGTGTGCTGGCTACGAGGCACACGGAGCTCTGCCCATCTTGCACCGCCAGTCCACGTAACACAGTTCAGTAGTTGTGGCATTTTACATAGGGACCCCTAGTGTCATTACATCGACACAACGTCGAGAGAGTGACAGAAGGGGATTGTCTTGGTTACTGATGTAACCTCCGTTCCCCGATGGAGGGAATGAGACGTTGTGTCCCTCCTTCCACAACACTGAACTACCCCCTGAAATGGCCGGGACCTTGTCTCGGCTCCTCAGTGCGAAACCTGGATGAGTGTTTGCATTCCAGCTCCTTATTTACCGTATGTCCAGTGGAGTTGGATGAAAATTTCACTCGCCAGTTTTCATTGGCCATTTCTCAAAGATCAGAGATGTCTGGAGCTTCCAGGAGCGACCCCTAGTGTCACTACATTGACACAACGTCTCGGTTACACCAGTAACCAAGACGTTTTAGCACGTGTTCAACAAATCAATTTAAATGTATTATCTTGTTCACTTACATTTCACTATCTGATTATAATAAATAACTTATGCTGAAAAGCTTTCCTTGACGTCATCATGGTGAAAATATGCTGATCGCTCAGAAAGACGGGGGTGTGAGCTCATGAATACGATGAGCTCTGGGATATACTTAGCCTGAAAGAATGCTCGAAGCAGTATTCAGGCTAGTGTGGATTTAGTGTGGTTTAAGTGCACTAAGCTTCGTCATGTTTTTTACATGGGATAGTTCTCAGTACCCCCTGCACAAGCACTTAAGTATCAAGACCGCAAGTGGGAGTATTGAGACAGGGCCTTTGTCTTTGGGAGAAATACCTACAAAACTACATCTGGTAAGAAACCTAATTAAGTTTATATATGTAAACCTGTTTGAGTCAAAAGATTCAAGTTTCTAGTTTCATTCGAAATGCCATTTTTTTAAATTTGAGCCATTTATCACGTTTAGTTATGCTGCTAAACACATGAATGCTAATGTGTACTTTAAGCGCATTCCTTGTACTGTGCATTATCACCTTGAGAATCAATGGTTTCATCCAAAAGCTGAAATTTTTTTCTTTCAGAGGCTTTATACATGGAATTAGGGTGAAAATAAGGTGAATTTTGAACTGTTCTGAGAACAGTGCAGACAGCCAGCACACTGGAGGTTAATTTATTCATTAATTAGGGATCAAGGGAGCATCCTATTGATTTCCTATGCAGCTAAGTGCATTCACTCCTTAAGACCAACCAAAAGTTCAGTTTCAGGATGCAGATGATGTTTGGACCACTCAGCATGGTTGGCAGACATGGGGCAATGGTAATCAGTACACATATTAAGACTTTATATTTTTATATTTTAAATGTAATTTTTAACAGTTGACAGTGATTGGCTGATGCTGGCCATTCATTAGAATTTGAATTTATTTATGCTAATTTCTGATTTAATGTCTGTAACATCTCATAAACAAAACCAACACTCCTGGAAACATAACAAACAAACTGATTAAAAAAATTATAAAAAAATAATAATTTACTTTCTATAATTTGGTATTATTTAAAAATGTCCAACTTAATCCCCCTGTCCACATATGTCACAATGTTTTAGGAAAACATATATATATATATATATATATATATATATATATATATATATATATATATATATATATTTTTTTTTTTTTTTTTTTTTTTGCATCTTTATTAGGTGCTACTTGAAAAGAAAAAGGGAAATGGAAAATACACACAGCAACCAAGCTTGTGCTTAGGTTAAATGTCCATATGCACAAAGAATGGTCCATTAAGAAATGCTTTTTTGAGTTTAGGTGAATTTGACTGGCTCCTGACACATCATCCTGCCCTCAACCCTCCCTAACAGATTCATGAATAACATAATTAAGTCCAGGTTACTATAAACTCTTTTAGGTATGAGCTACGTACAATTTCAGTGTAATGATGTAAGATCTCGCAATCATTAAGTGGAAACATTAGGAGGAAACAAAGCAGACAGAATAAGCAGAAAAGTTCCTTCTTCTACTGCTGTAACTTGTTAAAAAATACCTAATTTCATGTTTACTGCTATACTTTATGGCAAAAAGACACACAAACCAAAAGAGGACAGGCACGTTTCTGTGGTGAGCTTCTGTATATTTATTTACAAGTCCTACATACAAATATCTAAACAGTGTGAAATCAAGCCCTGACAATAAGTCCAATATTTACTGAAATGCCTTGATAATAACTTATTTTATTTAAGAAAAGAGTAATTCCAAAAAAAAAAAGTTCCACGTCTGTCGCTCACTTCGACGTTGTGTCGAAGAAGCGACACTAGGGGTCTCTCTTGAGCGCCGAATATACCTCTGATCTATGAAAAAAGGCCAATGAAAAGTTGGCAGACAGTATTTGCATACCCGGACATACGGGTATAAAAGTGGGGAAATATGCTGAGTTCATTAAGAAATTTTCTTCAGAGCCAATGGTAGTGCATGCAGTCTGCTGCGAGTAACACATCCGTTCCTGTTTTCTTTTCTCCTTCTCTGCACGGGAGTTCAGTTTGCCCCTGGGCGCTTCGACAGCGCAGAGAAATTAAAAGAGTAAATTCTTTGATAAAAGAGTATTTTCCTCAAAAAGAGCATTATACACAGTGGCGTTGAACATCCTTTTCAGGACGCATCTTTTTAAAGATGACTTTTCGCCCTGTGTAGTTCCTGGATGCGGTAGAGTGCTCTCCGCTTCAGACGGCCACAGGCGTTGTCTCGTGTTTCTGGGCAGCGATCACACCGAGGCAACGTTTGTGGATGGCTCATTCTCTCATTGCGAGGGCATGACCATGGCAAGATTGCAGTCGCGCTCGCTTTCAATATAAAAAAAGCTATTGCTCCTTCTTCCCATGGGATTGAGGATGATGCGGCTGGCGATGGAGGCAAACTGGGGATGGCAGCGAGTGCAGCTCCGCCGGGTACGCCCCCTTGGACCACCCGTCCCCCAGCACGCTCGTTGACTCCCGTCCATGCTCGAGGCAACAGCGGCTCGCCTTACAGCCAGCCTGCCTATCCTCTGGAGCTCGAAGTGAATGAGCTCGCCGCTGCATCGGAGAGCGCAGTGTCTGATGCGGATGACTCCCCTGGGCTGCCGCCTTCAGGCCAGCATGTCCAGGCTGAGGCTGACGCTCAGATGACTGACATGCTTTCCCGGGCCGCCGCCAGCGTGGGCTTGGACTGGAACCCTCCATAATCCCCACAGCCATAGTGGTTGGATGACTGGTTCCTGGTGTCCTGGTGTCCGGGCGCCCCCCCCCCCCCCCCCCCGGTCCCATTTTTCCTGGAGGTGTATGATGAGCTGACATCATCATGGAGAGCACCCCTCTCCACTTGTCACAAAGACACTCGCTCATCCGTTCTCGCTACCCTCGACGGCGGAGCGACCCAAGGGTACACAGCGATTCCCCAGGTGGATTTCCCTAGTGTCGCTTCTTCAACACAACGTCTCATTCCCTCCATCAGGGAACGGAGGTTACATTCGTAACCTAGACATTTTTTTATTTTATAATATTATTTGAAAATGTTATTGCTAAACCTTCAAGAAAATGTATTTTCTAACCTCATGCCTTAATCACCATATGCATACAGTACATACCATATATGGGGAAAACAATAGAGGGCCAATCAATAGTCCAAATCAATATTCAAATTAGTGGTCACAAATGTAATTTTCTGTTAATCGCAGATTTTTAAACTTTTACCCTAAATATATATATATATAAATATTGTTTTGTTTTATTTATTTCTGTATTTTTACATTAGCACTGTGAAGTTAAATCTAGTTAAATCGATCAAATTAAAATATAAAAATGATGTGGCAAACCTCAGTCTCCTGTAAATTATACCAGTAATAAGTTATGTGGACATGAATGGGGCAAAACTGGCACAAGAATTCTAAGAATGACCTAAAATACTGAAACCAATAGTACTTCAAGAAATTCACAAAATGTCCAAAATTCATCTGGACAGCATGGTTCGCCATAGCACAATATTGCTGTTGTGTTACAAATTAACATTAAGAGGTTAATGGTTATAGATTAACAGATTGATAGGTGAGTGCAAGTCAGTGAAAAACATGAACAATTATACAGCTTATAAATAGGGTTCCCCTTCTGTCACTCACTCAATGTTGTGTCGATGTAGTGACTCTAGGGCTCACTCTTGGTAGCCCCAAAAGATCTCAGATCTTTGAGAAATGGCCAATGAAAATTGAACAAAGTTCACTTTCTCAATGAGCCCGTCTCCCAGATCGGCCTATTCGGCGACACCGTTGAGGACATTTCTCAGCAGTTCTTGCCAGTGAATAAGCAGACAGAGGCTATACAGCACATCTTGCTCTGGCGCGGCTCAAGATCCAGTACTCCATCTGCATGCCGAGGTCGTCACTCTTTGGTGACGAAAGCCCAGGCGACTCCACCACAGCCCAAGCCCAGTTATTGGCCCCAGCATAGAGCCCCCCCACAAGAAGCGGACACCCCCGCCTCATGGCCTGGCACAAGGACCTGGAAGGCTCCTAAGTGCCCCTGACGTAGACAACCCTTTTTCGCAAGGGCGCAATAGAGCCTTTCCCTCAAGTCAAGAGGAAAGGGTTCTACAGCCCTTACTTCATCGTACCAAAGAAAGGCGGTGGGTTGCGGCCATTCTTGGACCTCCCCATCGGCAAGGCCCTGTCTCCTCGCTTCTTCACAAAAGTTGCAGAGGCAGCTCTTGTCCCGTTAAGGGAAGTGGACATCCGCATACTCATCAATCTTGATGACTGTCTGATTCTAACACACTATTGAGAGTGGCTGTGCACACACAGGAACCTGGTGCTCACTAATTACCACTGAGTTAGACTCAGTGTCGATGATTGGGCACCACACAAGTGAGCACATGCAGTCAGTGCTGAACTGCCTGAAAGAGGCAGCCTGGGGCATATGGCATCCTCGGCGGCAGTCACGACACTTGTGTTGATGCATATGAGACCGTTTCAGCACTGGCTTCGAGTCCCGAGATGGGCATGGCCCCGCAGCACACATCACGTGGCTGTTACTCCACTCTGCCACCACTTATTCAGCCCTTGGAAAGACTATGTGTTTCTAGCAGGAGTCCAGCAAGTGTCCAGACGCGTCCTGGTCACCATAGATGTCTCAAAGTCGGGCTGGGGCACCGTGTGCAATAGGCATGCAGCCGCTGGTACCTGGACAGGACCACAGCTGTGTTACAACATAAACTGCCTATAGTTGCTGGCTGTACTGCTCATCCTGCGGAGGCTATTGCCATTGATACGGGAAAAGCACGTGTTGGTCCGGTCCGACAACACAATGACAGTAGCGTATATAAATCCCCAAGGCGCTGCACATTTTCCTCGCATGTCGCAACTCACCTGTCATCTCCTCCTCTGAAGTCAGCAGTGGGTGAGGTCACTGCGGGCCACTCATATCCCACTCATATCCCAGGCAGCCTCAACACCACAGCAGATGCGCTCAGCACTCAGAGTGGAGAGTGGAGATTCCACCCCCAGGAGGTCCAGCTGATTTGGAGTCAATTTGGCAAAGCACTGGTAGACCTGTTCACTTCCCGGGAATCCTCCCACTTCCCACTCTGGTATGCAATGACGGGAGCCCCCTCGGCACAGATGTGCTGGCACACAGCTGGCCAAGGGGGCTGCGCAAATACGCGTTCCCCCCAGTGAGGCTACTTACAGACCACGTGCAAGATCAGGGAGGACAAGGAACAAGTCACCCTTGCAGCACTGTACTGTCCCACCCAGACTTGGTTCTCAAACCTCCTGCTCCTCGCGACAGCATCTTCCTGGCAAATTCCCATGAGGAAGCACCTTCTTTCTCAGTGATGGGGCACCATCTGGCACCCATGCCCAGACCTCTGGAACCTCCAGGTCTGGTCCCTGGACAGGATGTGGAAGACTTAAGTGGTGCTAAACATGATAAATCTGACCAGGGCTCCTTCTGCAAGGCAGCTGTATTCCCTGAAGTGGCATGTGTTCGCTAAGTGGTGTTCTTCCAGTAGTGAAGATACCCAGAGATGTGCAGTCAGATCAGTGCTTTCCTTCCTGCAGGAGAAGCTTGAGGGGAGGCTGTCCCCCTCCACCCTGAAGGTGTACATAGCTGTTATATCAGTGCACCACAACGCAGTTGAAGGTAAGTCCCTTTGTAAGCACGACCTGATCATGAGGTTCCTGAGAGGCGCAGAACCCTCCTAGGCCAAGACTATTTCCCTCATGGGACCTCTCCGTGGTCCCCCTCGATTCATTCTCCCTCCTGACCATGCTCACTTCCGTCAAAAGTGTCAGGGACCACTCACTGGATGTTTTTTTTTTGTTGTTTTTGGCACAATTCTGTGTAAATTCTAGAGATTGCTGTGTGTGTGAAAATCCCAGGAGATCAGCAGTTACAGAAATACTCAAACCAGCCTGTCTGGCACCAACAATCATCTGTGCAATTATCTAATCAGCCAATCATGTGGCAGAAGTGCAGTGCATAAAAGCAGCAGTTAATGTTCACATTAACCAATCAACAGAATGGGGAAAAAATGTGATCTCAGTGATTTGGACCATGGACCGTTTGGACCGTTCTTGTCACATTCTTGTCACATTCTTGTCACTCTGTAAGATATGTTTTCTCAAGTAACCTAAACATTTTTATAACATCTCAAATAGCCGGTGTTAATAAAACAATGCTCTAATGCCATTCCTGTCAAAAAGACAAGCTCTACCATCATAAGAAGTAATAACTTAATTACCGAACAATCCTATGTATGTTTCTTTAACTTTCAGTGTTTTATCAAGAGTGAACAACCTTGCTTAGGAGAAGGACCTGACATTGATTATATTAATTTACTATAATTATCTGTGAATGCCTCCCTGCAGGTATTAGGAAAAGGCTTGAATCCACTTGAGTTAGCACATTCTGCTGCACAACCATTCCCTTAGTAGGCTCAATGACCAAAGTTCAGCCATGCAACTTCATGGGTTCTTTGACTTGTGATCTGTTAGCCAGTTGGTCATCTGACATATCCAGTAGCTGAACAACTTGAGTTTCTCTTTTATAACATTTAAATTTAGTTCAGTTTTGCTAAAGCTGGTTTCTTTGCAATGTGCTGCTAAAGTTTTTCTCTAAAACTCACCTCCTCCCCAGCTTCTACATGCCTGAATCTGCTACAAGTGTTTGTTTATAATGTCTATTGTGCAGCAGCATGTAATAAATGCTCGATGCAGCATGTCTTGTGTTTGTTTATATGTTCAGCAGCAGCAGCAGGTCCACATGCTAACTCAATATGTTTGTGAATATTCTAGCAGTAGCAAGTCTTCAAACTTGTTCTACAGCAGCAGAGTTAGCAGATATAGTCCGCCAAGACCAGGGGTTAAATTGGGATTTCAGATGTGGGGGAATCCTAATCAGGATATGTTGCACCCCAAAAAATAATAATAATAATAATTTTCAAATAATAGAATTGTAATAAAATACATAGGTGTCAAAATGTGAATTTATTAAAAGGCCTGTAATTCATAGAAGTTTTTTCTTTCAGATGAATACATTTAACTGGCATCCTGTTTATTTGATTTGTCTGTCATTATTGATGTCATTATTCAACTTAATTGTGAACGTACATAAATACATGGACTATTTGGTTTAGTGTTTTACATTAGATATTAAGAATAATATAAAATGTATTTTATAAATTTGTTTTTAACAAAAATCAGGTCACAGCTGGGACAACACACATGAATATACAAATAACAGTGAAACCTTTTACAGTGTGTTAGCTGAGTGGTCTTGATCACTTTGGATGCAAGTGATTAAAGATTCAAAACCTTTTCTTGTCTAGCTACAGCTTTTTAATAAACTTAGATCGTCTTGGGTTACTTAACTGTAACCCCTGTTCCCTGATAAAAGCAGAAAGAGATACTGCACTGATTTAGTGCTTTGGGAACGTCTTTAGGAGTGACCAGCTGTGAATATGAGTGCAACACGTCAATGAAATTGACAAAATTTATAGTTTCCTCTGGTGACATCAACAGGATGCGGCAGTAAAGGGGCTATAAATAGATGTGCTACAGGTGCATCGTCAGGTATTTTGTCTGAAGAGCAGACCTGGGGAATCTTCAGTGCGGCAGTGAAGCGCAGCAACTCGTTCCGCTTTTATCAGGGAACAGGGGTTACAGTTAAGTAATCCAAGACGTTCCCTATCAAAAAGCTACACTTTGATGCTGCGCTGATTTAGTGCTTTGGGAACGAGAATACCCATGCTGCCGCACTGTGGATGTCTGGACCCCTTATGGTTCTGTAGTTGTGTTCACAAAAGAGCAAGAGGTCTCAGACATGAGCTTGTGATGTAGACTCAAGGGCATAAGAGCCCGGAGTAGCATGAACATACAAACTATAGAATCTTATGAATGAAATGGGGACCATCCCGCCAAAGCTTTAGAGTGCCCTCTGGTAGAGTGAGCCCTGATACCTACTGGCGAAGCTTGACCGCGCACCTTGTAGGCCAGGGTAATAGCATCCCTCACCCACTGTGACATGGTTTGCTTGTTGGTGGCCACCCCTTTGTTAAGACCCCCATGACAAACAAATAGTTGCCCTGACTTACACCACTGGCTAGTGCGGTGGACATAAGTCTGAAGGGCGCGGACTGGACACAGTCTGTGAAGTCTTTTCTGCTCCGGTGTTATAAACGGCAGAGAGCAGAAGGCTTTGAGAGTGACCGGATGTACGGTCAAGAAAGAAACCTTAGGCAGGTAGTCAGGATGAGGATGCAATATTGCTTTAGCCATTCCTGGGGCAAAATCTAAGCAGGATGGGAAGACGGACAGAGCCTGTAGATCCCCAATTCTTTTTGAGAAGTAATTGCCACAAGAAAAACCATCTTGATGCCCCTGGAGTCGCAAAGTGAGCCAATTCTGCCACAACACAGGAAATTCCTGAGGTTCGCTTTCGGGGGCATAAGCTTTCCAATATCAGGTTTTTCCATTCTGCCTAGCCCTATCACCCAACACATTCATGAAGTGCATTTCCTGTTTTGTGGCAAAATTTCTATATGGAAAGATGCGCGCATGAGATTGATCGTGAATTTGAGACACGACCGTTTTTACAGTTAGCATCTTGAATTTGAACGCCTTGACTTAGTGATTCAAGCCTCGAAGGTCTAAAATCTGATGCAACCCCCCACCCTTCCTGGGAAGCAGGAAGTATCTGCTGTAGTAACCTGACTCTTTCTCTGGAAGGGGAACATGTTCTATGGCCCCTTTGACTAAGAGATTTTACAGATCTTTCCACAGTAGACATGCTTGTTCCGGTTTCATGGTAGTGGAGACCATGCCATTGAAACGCGGAGGACGGTGATCGTGTTTAATTCTGTAGCCTTTTTCTACTGTTCTTAGAACCCAAATAGAAACACCTGGCAGTAGCTCCCACTCTGCCAGGTTCTCTGAGATGGGAATCAATTTTGACACTGCCTGTTGAGGGGATGTCAAGTATTCCGCATCCTGGAATAAGGCAGGAAGCAACGGAACACCTAACATTTTGCTGGAAACCTCTAACTCCCAAAACACCAGAGGCAGCGGGAATGGAGAGGTTTTGTGGGGGAATCGGGAGGGTACAGGTGAATGCTTCCCACGCCCCGACCCAAGGGGTGCTACCCCCACAAGGATGGGCGCAAAACCGTTAAGGTTTTCTCTTTTTATAAACAACTGCCCTGAGGTCTTGCTTTGGGTGCTGCTGAGGGCGCCGAACCGGCCCCCAGTCTCTACGAGGGAGAGCACGATTTGCCACACTTTGTTTTTGAGCCTCCTGTCTAGAAGGACCAGGGTGGGGCTGGGTGGACAACGGTCCCTCCCCCTGAGTGCGGTTAGGAAGGAATTGCCCGAAGGCTTCCTCATGACTCTTTGCCTCATGGAACCTGATGATAACCAAATTCACCATATAAACCAGAAGGCCAAATCGGGGCATCGAGGAGGAAAATTTTGTCCTTATCTCTGATGCCCTACAGGTTGAGCCATAAGTGTCTTCAGCGCTGACCAAGGCAGCCATAGTCCAGGCAATGGCACGAGCCGTCTGCTTGGTCGCGCGGAGAGACAGATCTGTGGCTCTAAAAAGCTCTGAGAAAGCCTCTTCGTCGACCGTGGTGCCCGCACTCAGGTCCTTCAACAGGCCAGCCTGTAACGCCTGTAACACTGTCATAGTGTGTAGGGCAGCAACAGCCTGACCTGCTAACTGATAAGCCTTGCCCACAAGTGTAGAGGTGGTCCTGCAGGGATTTGTGGGGAGAGTAGGTGTTTTTAGCAATGATGCCGAGCCAGGCGAGAGATAACCCGCAAGTGTCTCTTCTACCGGTGGCTTCACTGAATACCCCCGTGCCTTAGCACCCACGATAGTCGAATATGTCGGCGTCAAGGGCACGAAGACACGGGGAGTATAAGGTTTCCTCCATGAATGAGAGAGCTCATCATGGAGGTCATCAAAGAAGGGAAGGGACTGATGAGGTGTTCCCTTCCCTTGGCCATCCATACGAGAGCCCCACGATGTAAGTGTAGGTGCTGTGTCTCGGAAGTAAGCAAGACGAGTGTGAAGCATTTTGACTGAGAACAGATCGCAATGCTCGTACCCACCCCGCCCCAACGCAAAAGCAGCATGCTCTTCCCCCAAACACACAAAACAAAACTGGTGTGTGTCCCTCTCAGCCATAGAGCGTAAACATGGGAACAAACCGCTTGCTTTGTTTATCAGTCATTCTTTTATATCTTCTTTTTTTTATAGATAAAAGAGAAAGAGAAAGGTTTCTGTGCACTGCCTAACAATTTTAACTCCTAACAGAGGAAAGTAGAAAGTTCTGACAGTCAAGAAGCACAACACACACAGAATGATCTGAAGACAAAAGATCTGACAATGCACCTGTGGCGCATCTATTTATATCCCCTTTTTCCGGCGCATCCTGGTGATGTCACCGGTAGAGGCTATACATTTTGTCAATTTCATTGACGTGTTACACACATCTTCACAGCTGGTCACTCCTAAAGGCGTTCCCAAAATGCTAAATCAGCGCAGCATCAAAGTGTAGCATTTTGATAGGAAACACTACTGCGCCTCAGGGGATCTAATGTGGAATGCGACAATCAGTTTTCTCTTTCAGGTCAAATATAGAAAAACATAACAAAATGAAAAATAAAACATTTAGTTTAATGGCACAGACATTTGAAGGGAACTCTATCACCCCCATCAGTACTGATATTTGTTACCAGCAGAGGAAAGCAAAAGCACATGTTAATTATGTTCAAGAGGATACATCTTCATTTGTGTACTTGTGTAGAATATGTTTCTGGCCTTAAAGCTTTCAATAGGGAAAGCAGAACGTCAGCCATTTTGTTATTGTAATTTGAATTCCAGGGTTGAAAGTCATTGCTGGACATCAGCCTAAATGAAGTTGTAAGCATAGAATGTTAAAAAATTCTCCATTCAGTTTCTCTTAATTGTAGGCTGGCATTCATTAAATGCATTTTGATGTTAAAATCCCTACCACTAGTCCTCTAATCTCAGTGGGCAGTAGAGCAACTCTGGTGTAATGAGGCAGCGAGAGCAGGATGGCTGGTTTGGTCCCAGGTGAGTCAAAAACCTAACCACTGAACATGCTTTTTAATGTATAAAACTATAGCATACATGCTTCAGTACTCTTCAAGCAAGAAGTAGAGAGTAATTCAAAGAGAAGAGAGGAACATTATTGGTGCACATCATCTTATATAGGTGAATGACAAGTTTATGCTTTTTTGCCGTTTAACACACGCAGCTACAGAAGACACCTATTTTTACATTGTCAAGCAGACTGTTCAAACATACTAGATTCAACACAGAACATGCACTAATGGGGCACACATCTTTGAAAGCACCCCTCACAGAGTGCTCAGTCTGCACTGTAGGCCCTAGCATTTATCAAGCGCTGTATGAGTTGAGGGAACCAAGGGGTGGTCAAATCATGGTGTTTGCACTGAAGGCATTGGTTTTCATCTTATTTGGCTGTCTCTGGCTGTACTGTCTAAAGCTTTGGAGGCCCCAGAGCACAGTTCAGTCCATATTCCTGCACAAGTGCATTAGAAGTAGACTGTACAATGTAATAAGTAGTAAACTACCTTAAATGGTTAGTTCACCCAAAAATTTTAATTCTCTCATCATTTACTTGCCCTCATGCCATCTCAGATGTGTATGACTTTCTGTCTAATATTATGCTAAATTTGTGAAGCTCCAAAATCCACAAAAGGGGCAACATAAAAATCCTCCATATGACTCTGGTGGTTAAATCCATAACTTTAGACGTTATATGAAAGGTGTGGGTGAGAAACAGATCAATATTTAAGTCATTTTTCCTTCACTTTCTCCTTCTTCTGTTTTTGGTGATTCACATTGTTTGTGCATATCGCCTCATACTGGGCAGGGAGGAGAATTTATGATAAAACAATGAAATAAATGTTGATCTGTTTCTCAACCACAACGATCATATTGCTTTAGAAGTTATGGAACTAGCCAATGGAGTTGTATGGCTTTCTAGTATGCTCCCTTTATCTACACCTATACCTACACAGCTGAAATATTATTCTAAAAATCTGTTCTGCAGAAGAAGAAAGTCATACACATCTGGGATGAGATGAGGGTGAGGTTTCATTTTTGGGTGAACTATCCCTTTAAGGAGGTCAGTCTGCCCTCAGTTTTCTTTTCAGAATGTTGTGCTAATTATTGCAATGCTCCTATGGTAAGCAACATTTTCTATGCTCACACTTGAATGATAAAGAAATTCTTCCATATTTTTAAATATATAACTGCATTTTCTACTAACACTTGACATTCTGAGGTCCATACATAATGTATATGTTAGCTGTGGTTGGGTTGATTTCCTCCAGGAAATGGGATAACATCATGTGAAGTTAGGTTTGCCAATCTTTTTTGTCACTGGTAATATTTAATTTACAAGTTTTTTTTTGTCATTGGTAATATTACATATATAAATATGTTTTTATGCCAAGTCAAACCATTGGTCTCCTATTGTTTTCGAATTTAATGCAAGAACCTCTGCGAGAGATAATTGGAAATACAAAATTGCCAAAATCAATTAAGAAACATATAAGGTAGTCTGCACTAACACATAGAATTGGTTTATTTTAGGGGACTGATCATACAGTACACTATTGACTTTGCGTACATCATTAACAAAAACAACTTTGGTAAGACAAAATAAGCAGTTGCACAAAATATGTTCACGCACGAGCAAGTGCACACATGAGTACTTTCAAATTCACCAATACAAAATGTTACTGGCAGCAGCTTGTTCATTAAGTACAACTGAATGGCACAAAACTCCATTCACTTAATAAAGGCATTAATAGGAAATAAATTCTCTATTGGTAATAGAAAGCAAAGAAAATAAGTCCAAATATCTTTGACCAACATACATTTTATCTAGTGGTAATGTTGATAATTTCAAGCTCCAAGTGTGCGTGAAGGTTGTGTTTTTGTGAGAAGGTTTGAAAAATATGCATTGCAATTTCTACTGTAAATTGTAACCTACATGCAATTGTACAATTTTGTTTGTTTTAATTTGTACAAAATTGTAGACGTGCAAGTCCCCAGATATGTAATGTGGAAGTAAGTGAAAGTTCAGAGTGTCAGACGTTGTGTACATACTTATTAATTTTATTGCCAAGGCCGATATCTAAACCTTACATACAGTAGAGTCTGTAAGGATGATTTGAAGAGTAAAGAGTATGTTATGTATGACAGATTTAGACACACTTAAGGAGAAGTGGATGAGTCACCTGATTGGCTGGTGTAAAAGTTAAAAGTGTGAATTTGTATGACCCAACTCATATGATTAGGCCTACATAAAATTTAGCTACAATTTAGCCAACTTGAACGAATCTGTACGATTTATCTGTACGTATATTTGTAGATTAAGTTAAAGTTGTGGCCTAGCATGCATGAATTTGACATATTGGGCTGTGGTGCTTATATGAGTCCAGCTTATGACATTTATTGATTCCAGTGGCCTTTCTTTTTCTTAGCATGACTTTCAGTCATCTCTAAAATTAAAATAATTACAAAAATGCATGAGGTGACAAATTTAATTTTAGTTTTTGTTCATCCCTGTGACTGTACTGAAGTACCTATGTTGACAGCCACTGTAACTTGCTGCCACTCTGCATTCTCTCTTTTATTAGAAACTCTAATAAAGAAATACCAGCAAAAATAATGTCTTCTGGCTTTTACTTCAGCAAAAATAATTAAAGTAAAAAAAATAATAATAAAACAAAATGCATTTTAAAGGTTTTTTAAGTCTCTCTTCCTTGGTTATTAAATTTTTCCTACATACCAATTCATGTAGAAACAAGGCCATATGTATTTGCATATAAGATCATAAATATTCAAAGCATGTGTTTTATGATCCATTTATAGTTATTTCGTATGGTGCCAAAAAGCTTGTACGTGTAAAGTGCATAATCTTTTGCAAACTAAGAGTCATAAACTGTTCTGTGCACAATGCATGGTAACAGTGTGTAAATCTGATTTGTGTGCATGCTGATTCTGCTGTGTTTGCATACACAAGCATTAAATTTGAAGACAATGCAAAATGTTATGCATGTGGTCCACAGAAATCTGTATACTAAATAAGGGACTAATCTGTTCTCTTTTTTCAATGAATGAGAAATAATTTACTATAACAATTCTTCATTATGTGATATTACATTATTTAATACCATTATATAGTGAAAACAGCATCACTGTTCTTTTAGCTTAAAATTACTCTGCTTTGTCTTTGGATGTCAGTACTAAAAAACCACAAAGTACCAGATGACTTAAAAATAAAAAAGTGATGTATTACCATAACTCAAACCTCTTTTTAGCAAACAGGTATTTCATACCTCAAAAAAAAAAAAAAACGCACTCCACTAAAGGTCTAAGTAAATCTGCTTTTTATACAGATGGCTTTGCTAAACTTGTGTAGCTGAGATCATGGCATGTGGTTTACATATAGACATTTAGTAGACACTTTTAAAGCAACTTACAAATATGGAACATAAGCAATTTTTAATTCAATGTCAACATTATCTGCAGTATAGCACTGGCAAGTTCCCAGAGTAGCTAGAGAAGTAAAGAAGCTAGCACAGACGAGCCAGACAAGGAAAGGTTTATTCTTTTTTTTCATTTTTTTTTTTTTTTCATTTTCCATTAAATAATAAAATAGTAAATGGCATTAAGGTGGACTGGTTAAATGCTCATGGAAGAGCTGTTTCTTGAATATTAAGATGGTTTAAGCAGATCAGGTGGAGGTTGGTAGCTCATCCCACCACTGAGGAACAGAGAATGTGAATGATCTGGAGAGTGAATTTGTTGCAATGGGACCACCAGGCACCACTCTTTTATTGACCATAGAGAGTGGTGACATATACCTGGAGGAGTAAATGTAATTAAGAGGGTACACTTCCACTGGGGGGCATGAGCCCTCTTTGTCAAGGATGAGACCAGAGATCCAAGTGCGAAAGCATAGTAACAGACCTTATTATATTTTAAACCCAGCAGAGCTGGCGAAGTGTGATGGAGACCAGGCACTGTCTGCAGCGTGGAAATGGAGAATGTGTTCATAGTTTTGTGTACATAGTGGTAGTGTGAAGACCAGAGCATGTGAAGACAACAACAACAACAATCTAGCAAGGAGCAATCTAACAACAGTCTAGCAATAAGCCAGAAACAGAGTGGGATAAATATAGGCAGAAAACAAAGCATGGTCAGGTGCCGCTTGTCAGCTGAAAGATGGCATGATCAGCATTCCCATGGAAACAATCAGGGTTCTCATGGAAACGATGATTCCATGAGCCAGCAGCACCTGAAACACACTATGAGAACTTAACCACAATGGAACAAATCAGTGGACTCACTGAGACCATGACACTCTTTAGTTGATTGAAGGCCAGATGCGCTGTCACATTCTGGACCATCTGCAGCGGCTTAATCACACTATCTGGGAGGCCGACCAACAGAGCATTGAAATAGTTGAGTCTTGAAATGACTAGAGTTTGGAGCAGAAACTGCACTAATCGCAATGTTGTAAAGTGTGAACTTGCAAAGCCAGGCAGATGATGAGATGTGAAGTTAAGCTGCTCATCAACCACCCCCTCCCAGGTTCCACAATTTCCTCTGTGTTTTCTGAGTTGCAGAAAAAATAGTGACCTAAAGGCAGGCAGAGATACAAGCTGAGACAGTGGGGTCGTCAGGCTGGAATGACAGGCAGATGTTGTGATTCTTACAGTTGGCTGACCTATTATATTTATGACATGTGGAAACTGCCATATCCATATCCATACTTCTTTAGACAACAACTAGGGAAACCTGAATGGAAATCATGTAAATTAGCTAGTCAAATTGTGTTCCTTTACCACATTAGGTATTGTGTATGCCATTGTATGCATACCATTTGTAGGATGAATTCTCCCAAAAGTGTATCTATGGCTCTGTGGTGCTATAAAACCATTTCTCTGTTTGTTCGACATTGTCAGCATCATTGGCCCAACCAATGAAGTGAATTAACCCTCTGGTGTCGACGGATGCACTGGCGCGTCCTGCTCGATTTTTCGGTCATTAGAGCGGAAACAACATAAAATTCTCTGTCATTTTTGGGCATACAGATAAGTGTAAGACATCATTAGAGACTATAAAGGGTCTACTTTATTTGTGTACACTCACAATAACAACAAAACCTTGTGCTTCTGTAAAATAAAGAAAATAAAAAGGGTGAGCTGTTTGTAAAACAAATGGAAGTTTTCTGTAATCAGTTAAAAGGCAGAGATTATTTCCCTATATTGACATAGAAATGACACACTTAAAATAGGCATATAGCAAATAGCTTAAGTTAGTTAGATTTATTTAGATAATCTACAGCTCTCAAAACTTTTGTTTTTCTTGTTTGAAGAGTGATATTAAAAAATATATATATTCTCTTCAGCATTAGACATCAGTTCAATGATAGTGATTTGTTCCAGAATTCTCATACATCTCTCCAACCTAATTATGAATCCTTCCGCTTCTTTTTCTCAACGTTTAAAACACAATGAGTAATGTGTGGGCCTGCTGAACATCAAGCTCAAAGACCCGTAAAATTCCAAGGTCATCTCAGCACTAACTACAACATGTTCTCTCACAAGACAAGACCACTGAGCCAAAAGAGAAAGAGAGTTAGACAATAAAAAGAAAGCAAGGAAGAAGGGAGAAAGATGTGGAGTGAAAAGAGTTGCCTTCCCTTATAGAATCCTACTTTTGTGGTTTTGCCCATTTAACATAACTTCCAAATGATACCTAGTGTACAAGAGTGCCCTAGATTTACTGAAGGGTATAAGGGCATAAGTAATTGGAACTGCCCATCTCTGCCCCCACACCTGAACAATGCAAAGCTCCGCTGACCTCTTCTAGCATGGAACACTTTTTCAGCAGAACATTTGGTCCTCAACAGTCAGATAAAGTTAATCAACCAAACCATATGCATCCAGACAGAATGCTATGCTTACCAAGACCCCAGTGTGCCTCTCTTCCAAACCATCTGCAACTAAAGTTAGGCAAACAACCCAGAGGCACTGTTTATAAAACTGTAAAATAGTTTTTTCAGGTAACTTATAGGCTAAACTATGCTTGACACTAAACTTCACTAAACAAACTGTGCTTCATTTGTTAACACCTAAGTTAATTGGTTGTACTCAAGTCAAAAATAGTATTTAATATGACTGAATCACTGAACCAGACTACACATGTTACACCAACAAAACTCATTTTTATGGGTTAGATTAGGTGAAAATAGCTTCATAAGATAGCAACTGTTCATTTTTCACTTTTTACAGTGTAACAAACATCTTACAGCACTTTCACTAATTGTATATAGTTTGCACTTGCTGCAGTTAAAATTGTTTGGTGCATTTATTTCAGTTTAGTGGTGCTTTCCCCATAATGAGGTTATATGGCTGTATTTCAGTTTATCCAAAACATACTGTAGGGAACAATGTGGCAAAGGGGATATTAGGTTATAATGATATACTATAGCGTAGGGCAAAAGTAATAAGAGTAAAATTTGTCAACTTATGCAAATATATTTGAAACAGCAAGATGATTTTTTGAGTAATAAGTTAAGATAATGCTTAAAAAATGACTTCAGAAAAGGATACATTTCCTGTTAATTTCAATCACCTTTATAAGCAAATTATTCTCCATTGTGATAGGATATATCTATGCAAGCCCACTTTGAACTTTCTACATGAATCTTTTCCCCATACTTATGAAAAACAATGTGTTTTATGGTGGGCCTTTAGCCCCTATGTAAAATCCCATTTACCCCAAATACCATTCTTTCACTTATTGAACACATTGGAAAAACTTTTGATTTCATCACATTGAATAAAATTGAAAAATGAAAAATAAGTATTTTGTAATAAAATGAAATGTGATAATTAAACTGCACAAACAGACTCAATACTAACCACCAGCCATAACCACATTGAAGATGGAGCAGAATCAACACATAAATTCTGAACCAATAGCATTAGTTCTGTAAAGTTTGAGACTTTTGAGACTTTTTTTTAATGATGTTGATTCACCAAAATATCTAATCAGTTTCCACGCATGGATGAAATGTGCAATGCCAAAATTGCCAGACTAAGAACATTTTAAATACTTAAACAGACAAATATGGAGAAAAACACATACAATATCAATCATATCAATTCTCATATTCTGGCCTAAGTAACCTTTCTTTTATGCATTTAAGCAAAATGGTACAAGCTTATTCTCTTCAAATGCACTGACATTAAAAATAGGTCAGAAGTAATACATTTAATCCAAGAGATTACATTACTGACTACAATTTTGGACATGCAATTTGTAATCAGTAGCCTACCAGATTAAAATTCATAAGTAATCTACCCAGCACTAATGATCTCATAGTGAATTTTGCAGGTCATAGTGACAAACAGGTGTCTAGGAAAGTGCTGTGGTAGTTTTTTGTTGCTTTTTATTGTGTTGGGGGGAAATAAAATCGCAAGTGCCTTTTACCCCCAGGGGACCTTTAGTCCAGTTGTACCCTACTGAGGCAGTTTTGCTTGACAACTGAATTTATGAACTGAGATGCTTCAAATGATGAGTAAATGAAACGCTACCAGAGTAGCCAACTACTAGAGCAGGAGTGTGTGGTAAGGAGGGAGGGGACAGAAATATTTAAAAGGCGTTTGAATCCCCCGTTGCTGCCCAAATTGTCTCACAAGCGGTTCATAATACCACACATCCAACAGACAAGACTCAGTCACCATCCGCAGAGCAGCTTGTGGACTTAAACTATGAATTTTATTTATTTGTTTGTTTATTTTACTTTCATATCTAAGGTTACATAGGGGAAACCCCATGCAGCAAGTGCAGTAAATCGTATATTACAGTATAAAACGGTGCCATGGAATAAAGAGGGGTGCAGGTGACCAAAACGACAGAACATATCTTTACTTACCTCTAAGAAGCATTATAATGAAATGCAGAATATGGAGACGCAACATGTTTGCTTTCGCCTGAACAGAAACTTCCATCTTACTGGACCACACAGAAGGGCAGTAAAAGTGAAAAGTGCCACGAGAGGAGACCTGCGGGCTCCCTTCACGCGCTATCCGGAGAAATGATGACAAAATTTGCGCAAGTAAGTTCCAATATCTCACTTGGATGAAATCCAGACGTGTTCATGGTCCATGTTCTTCAGCTAACAGCGGGCTCAGTTTACTTTAATTCGGGTTAAAATTAAAAGTGTCCGAGCATCCAAAAACACATATTTAAATGAATACGCCGTGGCGAGATTAAAACAGATGTGTCTTCTCTTTGCGCGACAGATCCGTCACAAATATTGTTTTTCGTGCATCCGAAATATTTCCCTCACACCTCGTTTTATTAAACTCTCTTCTCCGCAAATCAGTGTGCAGTATTTCGGTAGCAGGTGAATTTCATTTCCGTGCCTTGGATACTTCTGTCTTTCTAGTAAAGTCTGGCTGGTTTGGTAGCGTTTCTGTGGGATTGTCCCCCCCTGATGTTTGATGCGTAAAGCAAGATCTCGGTTTCCACTGCATCCGCACGCGCATCCTCTAATGCGGAACTATCGTGCACAACCTAAAAGTTGCTTGAGAGCACGACTGCATGATTTGCGCTTTCCATATCTTCAGTCTCGCTTAAAATAACCTCCACGGATGAAAAATAATATTATTTCGATGGTTTCCTTCCTCACAATATTCTTCTAATGTTAGGGGGGGAAATCGTTCAAACGACCATTTGCATGTGGGTTTGAAGAGGTCCCTGCGTCAAGCTGTCCTCTACACTCCAGCGCAGATACTGACAGGCAAGACCAATCTGAGGTAGGCTACATTAAAGCACCACCTGAAGCACCACATCCACGATCAAGGGGTCCCCGTACTATTTTATACAAAGCTGCACATCAACCTATCAAATTATTCAAATAGCTCCAAAACTGCAAGATCTGCGTGTGTTTGACAAAAGTGTTCAATTCATTTTTCCCTTTTCTCTCTCTCTCTCTCTCTCTCTCTCTCTCTCTCTCTCTCTCTCTCTCTCTCTTTTTTTTTTTTTTTTTTTTTTTTTCTTGAAGGACGGAAGGGAAAGTTGGAGACACGATTTATTTTCTTAATAGTTTATGGTTTTAATAGTTTATCATCAAATATATTATCAAAAATGCAACATTAAATACATTTGGTATAACAGAAGTTAATTTCCACGTACATTACAAACGTTAATGATTGCCAACTAAGCGTTGCAAATCAAATTGTAATCACTGCAAAGCAACAGTGACCCCTTGTGAGCATAGCATTAACTTACGTCAGTGAATGTTGGGGGTGCAAGCAGAAAAGTAAAAGGAAGGAAAAGGCATACAAACGGGCATAGAGAGAACATTTTTCGTATTTTGTTGACAAATGATCTAAGCAGGTAACAGGCTTAATTGTATAGTTTATTCTGGAGAGATGAGTTGCGTGTCTAATTCAGAAATGATTTGAATTGCGATATTGCATGATTTTAAGTCTGTATATTGTCTTTAGTCAGTGTGTGTGGTATTTTAATTTGGCATTTTGGAAATCATTGAGGGGTGGTATGCCAACAAGGATTTACAAGCTTTGATTAGTTTCTGAAATAATGCGTGTAAGGTTTGGGTTTAGTAGGCCACTGCAGAAAGTTTTTGTACTGAGTTTGCATTTCACAAAAGGTTTAATCAGATTTATTTGGATGATTATAAAATGCATCCATCAGGGCTGTCAGACAGTCTAAAACTGTGTTTATGTTCATGCATCAATCAGCCAACACCTCCGCATTTCTCAGCTTCAGCTCAAGTGAGGTTAACAAGATTATAGTACATAACACAGCTGAATTTCTAGTCTTTTTCCAAGTCTTTAAATCATAAAGTATCAAGGAAAGGCATTTCTACAGTAATAGCTTTGTCGCCATTTGATTCCTAGTCATTGAGAGCATAAGTTGCAAATCTACACATCTGAAAAAGACACACTTACGTAAGTGCCTCTGAAAGAAAAAGAAAGAGAAAAGAATGCCTCTTCAGCAAGACACTCAACAGCCTCCTGCGTGCAATACCTTTAGCTGCCACACCGCCATTTGTCATATATCTTCTGACAGAAGAAAGCGCATACCACAGAAACAGACAGACCTGACAAGATACCCCATTTTTCCATAATCATACCTTCATCATATCCTTTGAGAAGCCTTGAACAGAGGCTAAACTTGGGCTCACACACATTGAGATCAGATTGCATTTATACACGCGTCTATCTCATGCTTAATTAATTTAGTGAGCATCACGCTTGAATCCTAATGTGCAATGCTCTCACACAATACCAAATGAGAGAAAAGAAAGCTGGCAGTTGGCCCGATTAGAGATAGAGAGAAAACGATTGAATACAAAATGCAATTATAATCAGCTGCTTCATCTACAATCAAGCTTTCATGTAAGTCTTTTGCGTCTCCATTAGTTGATGAGGGCTTTTGATGTCTCGCAACTCGGCATGCAACAGATGAGAGGAGGGAAAAGGGGAATTGTAGATCAACAGGGTGGGTTAAATGAACAGCAGTATTTTAGTAAATAGCATGCTGCTGGGTCTCTCAGAATTGAAACTACTCATGGTATAGTTTCCTTGACTTCATTAGTATGCCAATATGTAAGTGCACTGTTTTTAGATCTGTTGTCTACAGAATCAAACATGTGAAAAACAGACCTTTGTTGGTTTTACTGGGTATTCATTGCTGGCACACATCCTCTTTCATCACAAAAGGCAACAGTTACTACACTGTTACTACAATGCTACTTACTTGTTCAGCGGACATATCACCCTGTAGCTCTTGACCGGTTGCCACTGAAGCTAATCAGCCTGGTCAGTTTCTGGATGTGAGACCTGGGGAAAACTCAGTTTACTGCTGGAAGGGGTGTTAGTGAGGCCAGCAGGGGGTCCTCACCCTGCGGTCTGTGTGGGCCCTCATGCCACAAATATTGAGAGTATATAAAGAGTAGGAATGTAACCCTTTTGTGATAATTGCCTCCTTATAATCACCATCCATGAAATGGCTGTATCACTCTTCTCTCTCTCGTCTCTACCAACAGCTGGTGTGTGGTGAGCGTACTGGCACACTATGCTGCCGTCACATCATCCAGGTGGATGTTAAACACTGGTGGTTGTTGAGGAGAGTCCCCTGTTCACTATGTAAAAGCCCTTTGAGCGTAGTGTCAGAAAAGCGCAACATAAATGTAATTTCAACATTCATACATACTAATTAAAGGCAAATGAGATATCTGATTTAGTGTAAATAGAAAAATCTTTATAAAAATATGCTCTCACACACAAACACACAGATAAAATAATAAAAAATATGTGCATTGGCCTCAAAAAGTATTTGGACACTTAAGGCACACATAAAATGTATGAGAATGTAAAAATGTATGAATGTTATTGCATTAATCTTAAAAATATATATATAAAAAAGTTTCCATGTTCATTTTTAATGGATGTTTGAAGACAGTTACCCTCATGTTCACACAGGTGTCCTATCACTAGTATCACAACTAGAAAGTGTCAAAATACAGTTTTGTCATCATTTTGATTTGTTACGAAGAGGCAGCTGATGAGGAGTGGGGAACTATTATTGAAGTAATCAAAGACAACAAAAACACTGGAACAAACAAAAGGCCCACGATGGGAAAACGAAAGCAAAGAAGAGGGAAACATAAACAGACAGGAACAGGCAGGAACTTGAGGCTCGAGTGGCGGAGCCCCGGGTGGCTTGAGAGGCGGAGCCCTGGGAGGCTCGAGAGGTGGAGCCCTGGGAGGCGCTGGCACTGGCTCTGGGACGGTTGAGGCTACAGGCGCTGGCTCTGGGATGGACGAGGCTGGCAACGCTGGATCTGGGATGGACGAGGCTGGCAACGCTGGCTCTGGGACGGACGAGACTTCCAGCTTGCCGTGGCAGGCGTGGGCGTTGGCTCGTTGGCCGTGGCAGGTGTGAGCGTTGGCTCGTTGGCCGTGGCAGGCGGAGACTGGAGAGCAGGAGCCTTTCCCCTTTTCCTCCTCCTCCGAGTGGGCGAGGCTGTCAGCGCTGGCTCTGGGACGGACGAGGCTGACAGCGCGTTGGCTGTGGCAGACGTGGAATGCCCGGGAGCCGAGACAGGAATCGAGAGAGGTGGCTCCTCCGCAGCAAATGCCTCCAGGAAGAGCTCCACATATTCCTGCCAGGTGTAATCTCCGGCCTCTGGTAAATTCCACCAACGTTGTTTAGGTACACCGACCCGATACAAGGTCTTCAGGGTTGTATCATCCAGACCGGTGTGGATGGCCACGTTGGAGAAAAAGTAAGAATACTCACGAATAGATAGGTCAGCCTGAGTTAGCTCTGTGAGAAAAGCTGCTAAATCCATTGTTGGTCGGTCGTTCTGTTACGAAGAGGCGGCTGACGAGGAGTGGGGATCTAGATGCAGCTTTATTGAAGTAATCAAAGACAACAAAAACACTGGAACAAACAAAAGGCCCACGATGGGAAAATGAAAGCAAAGAAGAGGGAAACATAAACGGGCTGGAACTTGGGCTGGAACTTGGGCTGGAACTCGGGTAACATCCTAACATACAATCAACAACCGACACTGGGTGTAGAAAACAACAGTGATAAAATACACTAGGATAACGATAAACAGGTGAAGACAATGAAAGACAGATGGCAGTGATGAGGGCAGTGAATTCTGGGAAATGGAGTGAGGGAGAGATGACAGGGGAAAAACACAAGGCAGACAACAGGGAATTGTAACAGTTATTAAAACCTAATAACTTATTTTTTGTGAAATTTTTAGAAATGTTTTGCTTGGAACATGTGTTTGTGTTACCGTTCTTTAAAATAGATTACATTTTGTCATCAAGTGCAATGATATTCATGTATTGTTGTGTTTAACTTTGACTTTAGTGTCAAAATACTGTTTTGTGGCCAAACTTTTTATTTAATAACATTAATTTGTTAGCACTTTATTATATTCTGCAGTGTAGTGACCAACATGATCACATGGTACGTCGATATGTTGTTATCAAACGTTTTGGTACCCTGACATTGACCCCATTCAGCCGAGTTACTCACAAATTGCCATCTCCCATCAGACATCTTTACATGAATTCCAACCTTTTCCTGTGGTGCTGATAGCGCATTGGGCGAAAGACATGGGTTCTCGTACCACACAAACCAGGAACTAATTGCGTTCATATAATCAATGATAAGTGTTATTCAGAGGTCGCATATTCCATCAAAGATTACTTGTTAACTTCACTGACAATTAGGTTTACGGATGGGGTTTGGATTAGCGTTTAAGTTTAATAAAATATGCAATTCTCTTCACTGCAATACATCATTTACAACATTAACAAAATAATGCTTTTTCTATTCTCTGTGGACATTTCACTCAGAAATGTAAGCCAACAGATAACCATTCATTCATCACCACTTCTCGCTTTGGGCACTGAGTTTACTGCTTCAAATTTTGGTATGCACAGATCAATTTTAGCTGAAAAACTTTCAACCTGCCATCATCAAATTCACAGTGAGATCAGTCTGTTGGACTTTAAAGTCAACTTCAAATGTGTGTTAGAAATGATTTCAAGAATTATTTATAAAGAATTGGAGAAAATAAATAAATAAATGAGCATTCACTTTAACACAGTAATTGGATTTGAAATGGATTTTGCAGAGAACAAACACAGGACATGGATTATATTTTGGTTGTTTAAGATTATGCTGTTATTTCACACTTTTGGCAAAAGGCATGCCTGTACACAAAGGGTTGAGCACAGATGGGGCCCAATCTGTAAAAGAACAGCTTAATAATGCTCACCCTAATGCACATGCACATGCACGTACACACACAGATGCACATACATCCTGCTGTGAGTGCTCGGAGTCAGAGATTAATTTTTCTTCAGATTTGACTCAACTGGCATAATTTTGTCATCCTCCAATCAAACTTGAGCCAGTGAAATGAGCTGTCTAAAGACAATAATGTATCCCTAATGATTCCAGTCTATTATCTTTAGAGCCCTCTGAATAACTGATATTCAATCTACCTGCTTTTCTCTCCTTCAGATCACTTTTCCATATACACATTGTCTCAGGTCTCCCTAATAACTGTTCTGTCTTCACATGTGAGCTATTATATATGAACTCTTAGGGTGAAAGTGCATGCGCTCACAACTCTGGGATCAGCTGGTAAGCTCATCAGGCTGTTAGTGGTGAGGGAATCTGTATGGAGATCAGAGCATAGGCTATTTCCTCAGCACAGCACTGATGGAAGAGGCTGTCAGTAAGGACATGTTTTGTGCTGGCAACACACCAGGTATAGCTTCAAAAGATTCTCTAGCTGTATCCAAACTTTCTGTAACCTAAACTTTCAGAGTAAATACTCTACAGGATGAAGAACTTTACCAAAGATAGTTAATAATGTATGTTCTTTAGGTATGCAGAGGTGTAGTTTCAAGTTCCGTACATCAGAATCTCAGCAGATGCAGTAGGTCATTGTAATGGCTATCTTAATGGTTCGCAATTACAGACTTAAACTAAGCTTACTTCTCTTATTATAACCATATAGTATGAACGACATAAGACAGTTTTACGCGTTGAGTTGGCATCGGAGAGAACCAACGACGGTAAAACAACCGTGTTGCCCCGCCGTCCACACTCGTTTAATGATTTCTTTCCTTACAGCTTCAAAATAAGAGTCTCAATACAACGTTGCATCAATATACCAGAATAAACACAAAATATAACAATAACAAATATTAATAACATAAGCAAACTTTCTACTAATAAATGGCGCTTACATTCCGGCCCCTAATTGTTAATTCTACAAAATAACAATTACATCTTTAATATTAAAGCGTCATTTCTCTCAAAATTAAGGATTCATCAACTGAACAAGCAAAAACTTGTACTTAACCTTCTTAACCTTAACAGCATATTTCAAATCTGCATTCAATTGAACTCAAAAATGCACTTTTAGCATGTATCAACATCTTGCCTTATACTTAGTTTACTCATCCATCTCAAGCAACACACATAATTTATGTATTGGCCTTTCCAAAATGCTAGACTTAGTTTTGACAAATACACGTCTCACAAATCCCTTTGAGTCAAAAAGTGTCCGTTCAACCTTTCCCATCAACCAGGAACTTCTTGGAGCACTGTCATCAACTATAAGGACAACATCTCCTGGTTTCAGATTTCTCCTTGTTACGGTCCACTTTTGCCTCTCTTGCAACAGTGGCAAGTACTCTTTAGTCCATCGCTTCCAGAAGATATCAGACAGGTACTGCACCTGTTTCCACCTCCTCTTGCCATACAAGTCCGCCCTGTCAAACAGTCCTGGTGGCAGCACAGGTTGGCCTTTAAGGAGAAGCAAATGATTAGGTGAGAGTGCCTCCAAATCATTTGGGTCACTTGACACTCGTGTTATTGGCCTGCCATTAACAATTGCTTCGACTTCACACATCAATGTATGAAGACATTCGTCGTCGAGAGGCTGCTGTTTCAAAATGTGGTTGAGGATTTTTCTCACAGAGCGTATTTGTCTCTCCCAGATGCCGCCAAAATGTGAGCCTGTTGGCGGGTTGAACATCCAAGTAATGCCCTTTTGCATAAACATCTCTGAGATTTTTGAGTGGTTCCATCTGTGTATTGCTTCACGCATTTCTTTCTCTGCTCCCACCAGATTTGTTCCATTGTCTGATCTCACAACAGACACTTGACCTCTCCTAGCAACAAATCTCCTGAATGCGTTTATGCATGAATCCGTTTCAAGTGTGTTGGCAACTTCAATGTGAATTGCTCGAACAATGAGACAGGTGAACAATACACCATACCTTTTTACTGTACTTCGCCCACGTTTCACTTCGAAGGGTCCAAAATAGTCTATGCCTACATTAGTGAATGGTGGCTTGTCAGGCGTTAGGCGATCTGGTGGCAAATTTGCCATCCTCTGTTCTCCAGGTTTTGCTGAAATCCTTTTACATGGTACACACTTCGACAATATTTTCCTAACAGCAGAGTTTGCTTGCGGGATCCAAAATCTCTCTCTCAGCCGGGATAGCATGTAATTTCTCCCACAATGTCCTGTTTCTTTGTGAATATGTCTGAGGATCAACGTGGAGACATGGTGATCTTTAGGAAGTATCACAGGATGTTTAGCATCTGTAGGCAGTGCAGACTGAAGCAATCTTCCACCAACACGTAAAATCCCGTCTTGTACAACAGGATCAAGCTTGACAATGTGACTGCTTCCTTTGAGTTTGTCACCTCTCTGAAGAGCTTTAAGTTCATCATTAAAACATTGATTTTGACAAAACCTGATAATCTCAACTTCTGCCATAACAACATCTTCAGTGGTGAGCAAAGACCCCTTGACAGTTAACTTGAACTGTTGCATTCTCTGTGTGACGATTTCAGTTTTCTTCTCATGACTTAAATGATGACTTAATTGTGACGTGATAAGCTTGCGGTGTGCACTCAGACTTTGAAGCAGTTTTTTAACCTTCATCATCCATGAAACTGCCCTTTTTAAACAATGCCACTTTGAATGATAACAGATTAGCTTGTTAAGTGGATTCTCATGCAGGTTGGTGGCAGTTACACACACTGATTTCTTCACTTCAGCATCATCTTTCTGTATGTCTTTCATGTCTGGTGAAACTGGCCAGTGCTTCCTGTCTTTTGTCAAAAACTCTGGCCCACCAATCCAATTTTGACACATTTTGAATGTTTCTGCAGGCATTCCTCGTGACGCATGGCCAGCGGGATTCAACTCTGTATTAACATACATCCACTGACTTGGCTCTGTGTTGTCTCTAATGAGTGACACTCGGTTTGCAACAAATGTCTTAAACCTCAGATTTTCACTGGCGATGTACTTCAACACTGTAGTGCTATCACACCAAAACACAGATTCTTCAAGCTGCATGTGCAGCTCCTTTCTCATGAGTCGATCCATTTTTACAGCAACAGCAGCCGCTGTTAGCTCCAGCCTCGGAATAGTCGTTTGTTTCAACGGTGCCACTCTGGACTTGCCGATGATGAACGAACAGTGAACTTCTCCGTCTTTGTTTATCATACGAAGGTAGGAAACAACTCCATAACCTTTCTCACTCGCGTCTGTGAAATGATGCAACTGAGCAGATGTCACAGCTCCAAAGCCAGTCGGTTTAAGACATCTACGCACAGTAAACCCATGAAGCTTTGTTAAGTCAGAAAGCCACAACAATATCCTTCGAGCCAGTTCTGCAGGTATGTCTTCATCCCAGGTAACTTTCAAGCTACACAGCTTCTGCAAGATCATCTTTGCTGGAAGAATGACAGGTGATAGAAATCCTAAAGGATCATATATCGCACTTACGAATGAAAGGATACCTCGTCTTGTTTGTGGTGTTGGTTTTGCATTTATCCTGATCTTGAATGCGTCTGACTCACTACACCAGGTCACTCCGAGTACTCTCTCCTCAGGTAATGCATCATGACTAAGATCCAAATCTTTGACCTCTTTAGCCCTTTCTGTTTCAGGAATGGAAGCAAGAACAACTCTCCTGTTGCTCATCCACTTCGTTAAGTGAAATCCTCCGCTCTCACACAGTGCTGTCAAGTCCCTGACCAGAGCACATGCTTGGGTTTCATCTGACACTGACAACAGACAATCGTCTACATAGAAATTGTTCAACACTGCTGCAACTGCAGCGGGAGCCATGTTTCCCTTAGCATCTTCAGCCGTCTTCCTCAGCGCAAAGTTAGCACAGCTGGGGGAGGATGTGGCCCCAAACAAGTGAACCACCATTTTGTATTCTTGCAAAGGTTTAGTTAAGTTTCCTTCCGGCCACCAAAGGAAGCGCAGCAGGTCACTATCCTCAGGTGGTACACGTACTTGGTGGTACATAGCTTCTATGTCTGACATTAAAGCTACATGATCTTGCCTGAATCGTGTTAAAACCCCGATTAGTGAGTTAGTTAAATCTGGACCCTGAAGAAGCTCTCCATTTAGTGACTTGCCTTGATATGATGCTGCACAGTCAAAAACTACACGGAGCTTTCCTTTCTGGGGATGGTAGACCCCGTGATGGGGTATATACCAGACCCTACCACTGTCAGACTGGGTCTCTTCATCTGGTACTGGGACCGCATAGCCTTTGTTCAACAGGTCAGACATGAAGCTTTGATATTCGCTGTGAAACTCTTTATTTTTGACAAGTTTTCTTTTCAGGTTTTCTGCTCTCTGCACAACTACACTGCGGTTGTTAGGCATTTTGACGTACCTGTTTTTCAGGGGAAGTCCTATGGTGTGGTGACCATCAACCCTCTTTGCTGTTTCACTAACACAGTCCATAAACTGAACATCTTCTCTTGACATTTCCTGTTTTTCCTCACTAGCCTTCTCAGGGAAATCATGATTAAACTGCTGTACCAACAGGTTCTCCACATCAGCAATAGAAATGCGATTCACAGAAACACTGGGAAAACTTTCAGATGCAGTGTTGCAACTGTCTCTCCTGAGAGGACCATTGATGACCCAACCCAGGATTGTTCGAACTGCATATGGACCATTATCCTCACTGTGAATTACTTCCCATGGTTCCATAGCCTTGTGTACATCACATCCTATTAAAAGTCCAATGTCTGCATCTATGTGTGGAAGCTGGATTCCTTGCAAATGTGGCCAGTTTTCCAAATCTTCAGGCACTGGAATGCTCTCTTTGGACACAGGAATATCTTTGTGGGTGTAGATCTCAGGTATGTCAATGTAAATGTTCTCTTTCAAACCACACACCTCTAGTCCTTTAATATGGTAGCTTGACTCCAACCTTTCTTGTCCCATTGTGCGAAGCAGGATTTGAGTTTTCTTGCCTTCCATGTTGAGCTGTCTCATCAAGCTCTCCGTGCAGAAAGTGGCTTGACTTCCACTATCCATGAATGCATAAGTCTTAATGATCTTACTGCTCTTCTTTGATTTGACACACACAGGTACAATCGACAGCACACAACTGTCTTTTCCGGCCCCAGTAGCTCCACAAACTCCACCTGAAGTGTGCGCTATTGCACCAGTCTCTGTTTTTTCAGCAGTGCCTTTCTGCCTGCTTTCTGCAGCTTCATCATCCTTTTCTTTTGAGAAGTGGAGCATGCTTGGATGTTTCTTAGAACAATATTCACATGTGGCTCTTTTCTTACAGTCTTTACTCAGGTGTCCTTGTGTCAAGCATGCAAAACACAAACCTTTTCCTTTAAGAAACTCTAACCTTTCTTTGTATGGCTGGTTTCTGATTTTGTGACATTCTGCTAGTGTGTGTTGTTTTTCACAAAATACACAAGGCTTCTGGCAGGCACTGATGTTTCCACGAAATGAGTTTCTTCCATTATCTGGTGGCCTTTCGATCTCTGTAGGTGCAACACTTGTAGCAAACGCACTCCCCTTTGGCCTTGATGATTTTGTCGCTTTCACATTTACATAGTATTTTCCCTTATCTTCAGCATCCTTTATGTCACCGAAAACAGGATCCACAGCTATTCTAGCTTGTCTGTTTATGAACATGACTAAATCTGAAAACTTTGCTCTTGTGCCACGTTTCTCTTGAATGTCAAATGCAGAAACTCTCCACATTTCTCTCATTTTGTACGGTAACTTGGAAACAATGTTTCTGAGGTTAGTGGGACTGTCCATTTCTGTAAGTTGAGTAATGTCTTGCATGGCGTTGTTACATCCAGTGAGGAACAAAGAGTAACTCTGGAGGGCCTTGCCGTCATCTGATTTTATTTGTGGCCAGCTGAATGCTCTATTCATATAAGCAGTTGCAATTTTTTGTTCATTGCCATAGTGATAAGTGAGCAACTTCCTCGCCTCACTATAACCTTGATGCTGACTCATATGCTGGCAACTTCTGACTAAATCCCTGGGTTCCCCTCTGGTAAACTGCTCTAAGTAATATAACCTGTCACTGTCATTGTCAGCTTTGTCATGAATGGTATGATCAAAGGCTCTTACGAAAGCTTTGAACTCAAGTGGATCACCACTGAAAAGAGGCACGTCTCTCTGTGGCAAATGTGACAGTCTTTGCTGTTTGACTAACATCTCAGTTATGTCATTTTGTTTCAACATTACTTCACACAGATCCACTGGACTTCTGTTACCATGAGAGTGTGTGTCAGTTTCATGCTTCACTTGAAGATCATTTACCATAGGTCGTGGCTGATGTAGCTGTGGCATTCCTGTTAAGACAGTCTCAGGATGAATACGTGCATCACCTTTGCAGTTGTCATACTCACTGTTTTCCAAAACTTGTATTTTTGCTGTAGAAGCAGCTATAGCTATCTCAAGTTCAAGCTGTTCCTTCTTTGCCTTTAATTTGCATTCTTCGATGTCTAACGCCTGCCTCTGTTTTAGTGATGCTGCACGTGCAAGTAAGGCAGCACGTTCTGCTTGTTCTTTCTGTCGCACCGATGATATCGATGATGCTTTGGATGATCTAGAAGAGCGGCTACTGGCTGAGCTCGTTGTGCTTTTGACTGAAGACTTCTTCTCCGCTGGTGTGGCAGCCACAGACACGCTGTCATCCGGACTTACATCCTCCTGATGTTGTTGCCTTGATGTAGCTATCCACGTTTTAACATCAGCTATGAAAACGTTGAACTGTTCCATTTTTGGCTTGAACCAGTACATCTGATCAGCATCGTGTTCATCATCAGGTAACAGCAACAGTACATCATCATTTGAATGAGCAAACTCTTCTAGCAATTTTGAAGTTTCATTTAAATGTTCATCAACAATGTCTGGATTTTCATTATCTTTCATTAGTTTTTCAATCTTGTTCCCTTTTGATGTTAACTGTGACAACTTTGATCGTCTTGCACCTAAAAGCCTGCTCACTTTTTCTGACAGACCTTTTTCGGTGTACTTTGGCGCCCTCTTGTGGCTACTCTGGCTGCAGCAGCTCTGAGCTCTTGACTCTGCATCGTGTGAATCGTCCGCCATTATGGTCGTAAAAACAACTTCTTGTTCGACAAATGTTCATAAATGATGGTCTATGACATAAAGCTCACAGTCTTTCGTAATGAATGTCATCTCATGAAGACCAAAACATTCTAATCGTATTATTCTCAAAAGAAGTTGAGCAGCACCCTCATTTTGGCACACGTCTGAGTCATAACAGCATTCTTTACTTTTTCACGACTCTTGTCTTCATGTTTAATTCTTGACTTCATTCTTGCAGTTCTTTTGGGCACTTATCTGCAGCTTTACTCTTGACCATGTCTGCTCTGTTCTTGGGAAGTCGGGTGGCTCTCGCGACGTGTTGTCATCGCTGTCGTCTTGTTGTAGAGCCTGGTTGTTTTACTTATGTAATGGCTATCTTAATGGTTCGCAATTACAGACTTAAACTAAGCTTACTTCTCTTATTATAACCATATAGTATGAACGACATAAGACAGTTTTACGCGTAGAGTTGGCATCGGAGAGAACCAACGACGGTAAAACAACCGTGTTGCCCCGCCGTCCACACTCGTTTAATGATTTCTTTCCTTACAGCTTCAAAATAAGAGTCTCAATACAACGTTGCATCAATATACCAGAATAAACACAAAATATAACAATAACAAATATTAATAACATAAGCAAACTTTCTACTAATAAATGGCGCTTACAGTCATCCTACTCATTAGAGATTGAGACTTTATTCATACTGTATTCATACATATTTTATGGAATATGCATATTCGGAAAAATGGTCTGTTTTAAAAATCCAAAACTGTGGCTCATTCCTCCCCATAATTTTTTATAATGTTCATCAATATATGTGAGCATGAGGTCTTAGCACTAGCAAAGGCCTTTGCTTGATTTACTAATCTTCGGGTCACTGATGACTCCATTACCAGTAACATGATTAAAAATAGTTGGTACTTATGAAAAACATTGCTCTATAACAAGCCATGACCAATATCATTCTGTTATCATTTGTTTTGTTTATCGTGCATCTTGTTGTAGCTGCCTGAATATGGGTAAAATGGAGGTGATCTGACATGTTTGAGCTGCAAGGCAATCGTTATGTTCTGTGACTGCTTTCAGGTCCACGAACAACATGCGAGAAAGGGCGGTGGAGTGTCTAGTACACCGCTATAGTAAGATGGTGCCCCCTTCAGGAGTTGGTGCTTTATGCAGACTGGTTAATATGCGTTAAAGGAGCGGTGACCCTGCTGTACTATCACAATTTCAAGGGAGTGACATTTCAGTGCACTACCACAATTTTCACTATAAGCAGCATTATCACACGAGAAGTCAGCATCTTGTTTCCAAGAGTTCCAGTACCCTAGGATTGGCCATATTATGCCGACTCACTGACAAACGCTATCTCCGTCAATAAAATCAATCAGTCAGACATTTTTGCATCGACTCCAATGTGATTCCCTTATGGTGCAACCTTAAATGCATTGAGCTAGCAGTGTAGGAGACCTGGTTTCGTATCCCCAATGAAACCAGAAAGCAATCGTGTTTGCATAATCAATGACGAGCATGAATAAGAGATTGCATATTTTTCTCTAAGATTAACCTTTTACATTTTTCACTGATGGTTAAATTTAGGTGTGAGGTTTAGTTTGGGTTGTACAGTTTATGAAATATGCATTGCTCTTCACTTTTGGCACCCCTCTGTGGACAATACACACAGAAAATTAAGCTCACACTTACTTCTATACCCAATACACTTACAACTTTGGACGCTGGGGTACTTTAGGTAAGCACAGACTGATTTTACCTAAAGAGTTACAACTGAACCAGGGAGTGGATAGAGATACCTCAGATCCTGAGTAAAAAGGGGGTACAGTCAGAGTTGTTGATGTTGTGGATATTGATGTAAGGTAATCCCTAAGAGTGACATTCCATTCAAGGAATATAATAAGGATAAGCCAATCTGATGATTGCTTTAAATTACTCAACACAGTACACTTTGTAAACTATGGTTTCTATTGCTTTGTAAAGTAAAGATTGACTTGCACTCAACTCCATGAGTAGGTAGCTACCAAGGTTGAGGAATAGTGAGGCTCAGTTGCTTTAAAGACTTGGGGACTGATTACTGTCATACTAAAAGGCCAAACCCATGTATGCTCACACAGAAGGGCTATGCTTGAATGAGGCTCGCCAAACATGAATAATCATCATATATGCACACAGGCCTACCAGAGACTGGGCCTCTACATCTAGAGTTACACTTTCCACAAGTGTTGGTCTAAACATATTTAAAAAGACCCCTGCCAGACAGCTTATGTTTTAACTCGATCTATTATGACAGAAACATTTTGTTCTGCACATCAACATGTTTTTGACATTGGTATCTG
This sequence comes from Moxostoma hubbsi, assembly GCA_032164185.1. NCBI lineage: Eukaryota > Metazoa > Chordata > Actinopteri > Cypriniformes > Catostomidae > Moxostoma > Moxostoma hubbsi. The sequence continues at coordinate 14,821,274 of JAVLUX010000046.1, forward strand.
ACTTCCTGGACTGTTTTTGAACCATATTGAGGAAACTGATAGGTAAAGTTTGTTAGACATACAACATACAAGTTTTTTCAATCAAATGCAATCTCATTTGTCAGTTTTGTTGCATGTTAAAGCTTCTGGCCGCACAATGAAAAACAATAGTTTTTGCACAGCTCTTAGATTTGTAACTTACAGGAAGTAATGCAACATCTGGAAACTCAATATTCTAAGACTCTGTCTGCTCATTCTTAAGGCTAGAGCTTTCCAGATTCTCAGAAACAAAAGCAGTGGAAATACTGTATAAACTGCTCAAAATTGTTTGTTTGTTGTAAATAAACTTTTCATGGTCCCTTGAATGGTCCCTTTTCTAGACTATCCCCCAAATAAAGATGTCATATCTGAAATGTTCAGTAAATTAATCAACACATGCTATTTTTTTTTCAAAATTCTCTACTCAATATTATGTATCTGTCCTGTTACTCTGTCAGTCTGGGGTTTTTGTCTGACAGGACCTTGACATTTTCTTCCCATGTCTGTCTTTGTGTGAGCATGCCGTTTTTGTTATATTCCCTTCCGCGTATCTTCAGTCTATTCTTTTTCATGTCTGGAGTGTGGTATCTGGGTCCTGACTTCCTGTCTGGTTCAGTTTTGGGACCTGGGCATTCATACTCCTTTTCTGTCTGTTACTGATGTGGGTGCATCGCACTTGTGTCATTGGGATGTACTCACGTCAGTAATTTATGTCTGTCTTGTATTTTTGGTTGGACTTGTTTCATGTCTGGAGCATGGTGTCTGGATCCTGACTCTTCTGTCTGGTTCGGTTTTGGTGTTGGGATCCAGACACTCATGTTCCATGTCTTGTCCTGTATTGGCGTGAGTGCATCGTTATCTTGGTGGCATGCACTCGTGTCAATAATCTATGTCTGTCTCTCGTGACCACGGGCATGCTTTGTGCTTACTTTGTCTTGCGTGCTGTCTTCACATTGTGCTGAGGTTCAGTTTCTTCAGTCTCAGGATTCGGGGATGTGTGTGGTCGAACTCTCACACAGACAGCTTGTCTTTTTGTCGCCTGTTGAGTGCATCGCATGGAATTTGCCTTGCAGCGTTGAATCTTTTGCACAGGTTCAATGCCAGCAAAGGATGACACAAGTGTGACTGCCCTGTTGTCATACCATTTGACAGCACAGATGTTGTGGTTTGCCTCCACTCTGATGTCAAAGCTTCCTCTTCCCTTTTTCTTCAAGATCTTCTCATCTTCAAGGTTACAGTTGGGTAAGTGCACTTACCTGGCTGTTCCCACATAATGAATTCCATGAGCAAGGAGCTGAACTACTAATGAGACACAGGTGAAGTAGTTGTCTGCATAGAACTTGTAGTTCTGACCTTCTGGAAATGTGGAGGCAAGCTTCATCACAACGTCACCTGACATTCCATGTTCAGATTTGGCTCGTTTTCCATCAACACTGCCTTGGTACACATCAAAGTCACAGAGCATGCCAGAGATGTCAGTTCTTAAACACAATTTGAAGCCCCATGGGTGAGGTTTTCCTCGCATATAGTGCTTAATTCCACTGAATTTCCCCTTGAATGGAATCATCATCTTGTCTACAGAGTTGTGCTCTATGGGTACCACCTACAGGCATTTCTTGCTGAATGAATCAAGCCATGGTCTGAGTTTCCACAGTTTGTCTTTCTTCATGCTCTCTGGCATTATCAGGTTGTTGACAAAATGTAATGATGTCAGCAGAGATTGGATCCTGTGGCGTAACATCACATCAGAAACGGGTATACCACGTGTCTGACTCCCAGTACATACGGATACCAGGCATTTGCATCAGGCCCATCTTCAGGTACATGCCAATCATCTGTTCAATTTCCTTGGTGTTTGTGTTTATAGTTGTTCCAATCTGTTGAAAGCTGTACAGATTAGTGTGTTCTGTCAGAACCTGAATCTTGTCTTCTGACAGAAACATCTGGAAGTACTCCAGTGGTGTGTGGAGGGAAACATCACCTCTGGTCTCGTCCGGACCAGAGAAATCAATATTAGGACTGATGAATTCCTTTTTCAGACAGTGATACCGGTCCTGGGGCATAGTCTGTTTAGTTGGTTGGCTTGGTTTGGTTTGGTTGGCTCGATGTCCTCATCATCATCATCATCAGCTGGACAATCAGTGGGTCTCTGATTCTCTTTGTCCACTTCCTCGACATTTTCAACCACCTCCTCATCACTTGAATCACTGGTGTATGATTCAGTGTCAACATCACTTTCTCCGTTTTGGATAGCATCAATAACATATTGCACAGTGCAGTACACAACTCTCCTTGCTGGTGTCATTCTGAAATGGAAATAATAGTTAGAGTATGTTCAAATATAACTAATTCCAATGCAAATTAGTCCTATTTATGCAATACATTCCATTGAAGTCACACAATACTGTCTGGCTATCCTAATATGCTCTCTACTTAACAATCTAAAAGGAATATACAAACCCCCAGACCTCACAAATCTCCACTTTCCAGAACATTCACACCTGTCCCTGAACAATGCACCAAACATGCACCCCCCACAACAAATATCTGCAACAAGCTAGTAGGTCCAGATAAAAGAACAGTTGAGCTTCTTCGACACAACGTCGAAGTGAGCGACAGACGGGAACTTAGATTATGTAGCTCATGTAAATACTAACAATCACAAAAAAAATATTTCAGAGATTTTACTTCAGTGTTGATATATCCAGTCGAATGAAACAAGGAGATGCGCTTTCACGAAAGTTTGCAGGTGAATGTGTTCAAGGCCTTATGACCAGACCTATTTACACATTTACTATCCAATGGCATTGTGATGTAAGACAATAGGACCCATTGGCTATGTAAATGTGGTCTTTAAAAAAAAAACATTTGCAAATGTGTTTTTGGAGAGCTAAAAGTGATGTTGTGATTTTACAACAACAGATCTTACAGGGCTAGTGCCAGTTCATATAATTTCCTGTGATGGGTGTCTGTTGGTCTAGTTCTAGTCGGCCCTGTTTTCAGCCCTGTTCCTGGTTTTCATGTTCCTGTTTGTTCTGGTTGGTCCTGGTTCCCAATTACCATCTGCCCCAGTCCTGGATTAAGTTTTCCCCCTATGGAGTTGTTTGAGTTATTTTGTTATTTTTGTATTTGTTTTTGTTTATTGTATGAATAAATCTTTTTTGTTTTTGAACTCTGCGTTTAGGTCTTCATCTCTGCATCCCCTTACAGTGTCCTTACACATTCTGACCTTGTAGAAAGCTAAGCCAGTACACTTCTTCCATTTTAAAAAACAGCCCTGATTTTCTGGATCAGTCAATTACTCTTAAGTCCAATGATTGCATTGCTTTTCTCACCCTTCTGACTTGATGCTTTATCCTCCTTAATTGGGAAAAACTCTTGTCGGTCCATTTTTAAAATGTTGGAAACAATTGAGTGTGAGAGATTTATAAAATGTTTACTAAAGAACATGGTCCCTTGTTAAGCCACGTCTGTTTAATCCATATAAGTTTGAACTATCTGTTTCCTAAAAAAAAAAAAAAAAAAAAAAAAAAAAATCTTCTTAATTGCTTGTTTCATAATCACATAATCACAGACTCTTTGCTCAGTATATTGTTACTTCTGTCCTTTTTACAATTATTTCTAAATATTACATTTGTTTTTATTGTAATTATTCTTTCTTTTTTCTTCTTTTGTTTCAATAGTTTTTTGTTTTTTTTAGTTAATTGAAATAAAATTGTCAATCCTTACCTGTCAAAGCGAATAAATACAATTGCACAATTTGTTTGTGTGATATGAAATTATGGACAGATTCATTATTGCTGTGTTTATTTACCTTTACATAATTGAAGTTTTATGGTACATTTAAATGCATTACACACAGTATATATACACTCACCTAAAGGATTATTAGGAACACCATACTAATACTGTGTTTGACCCCCTTTCGCCTTCAGAACTGCCTTAATTCTACGTGGCATTGATTCAACAAGGTGCTGAAAGCATTCTTTAGAAATGTTGGCCCATATTGATAGGATAGCATCTTGCAGTTGATGGAGATTTGTGGGATGCACATCCAGGGCACGAAGCTCCCGTTCCACCACATCCCAAAGATGCTCTATTGGGTTGAGATCTGGTGACTGTGGGGACCATTTTAATACAGTGAACTCATTGTCATGTTCAAGAAACCAATTTGAAATGATTCAAGCTTTGTGACATGGTGCATTATCCTGCTGGAAGTAGCCATCAGAGGATGGGTACATGGTGGCCATAAAGGGATGGACATAGTCAGAAACAATGCTCAGGTAGGCCGTGGCATTTAAACGATGCCCAATTGGCACTAAGGGGCCTAAAGTGTGCCAAGAAAACATCCCCCACACCATTACACCACCACCACCAGCCTGCACAGTGGTAACAAGGCATGATGGATCCATGTTCTCATTCTGTTTACGCCAAATTCTGACTCTACCATCTGAATGTCTCAACAGAAATCGAGACTCATCAGACCAGGCAACATTTTTCCAGTCTTCAACTGTCCAATTTTGGTGAGCTCTTGCAAATTGTAGCCTCTTTTTCCTATTTCTAGTGGAGATGAGTGGTACCCGATGGGGTCTTCTGCTGTTGTAGCCCATCCGCCTCAAGGTTGTGCGTGTTGTGGCTTCACAAATGCTTTGCTGCATACCTCGGTTGTAACGAGTGGTTATTTCAGTCAAAGTTGCTCTTCTATCAGCTTGAATCAGTCGGCCCATTCTCCTCTGACCTCTAGCATCAACAAGGCATTTTCGCCCACAGGACTGCCGCATACTGGATGTTTATCCCTTTTCACACCATTCTTTGTAAACCCTAAAAATGGTTGTGCGTGAAAATCCCAGTAACTGTGCAGATTGTGAAGTACTCAGACCGGCCCGTCTGGAACCAACAACCATGCCACGCTCAAAATTGCTTAAATCACCTTTCTTTCCCATTCTGACATTCAGTTTGGAGTTCAGGATATTGTCTTGACCAGGACAATTGCATTAATGAGAAATTGAACAGGTGTTCCTAATAATCCTTTAGGTGAGTGTATAATGCATGCATGCTGTGTGTAATGAATTTAAACATGATGACATTAACTTTTCTTAGAGTAAATCATACAGAATACAGTGTTCATAATACAAGTCAAGTGTTATATCCTTCACCCTTTACATTTAACATGTCTCTTTCTCTCATTTTCTCTTTAGCATGATGATTTTCTAGCATCAGTCATAGACCATCTAACTTCTGGTGTCTATCTGATGTAATGCGTCTCTAATAATAACTGCAAAGACCTGACCAGGCCACACCTCATGCCCTTACACACACACACACACACACACACACACACACACATTAGTGCAGCTATCCTTATGAGGAAAAAAAGTGATTGAAAAGTGACCAAAAGTGGAAATGTCCAAATGGGTTCATTGTTTATGTGTAATTTGTCAACACATTTCCACTTGTTCGACCCATTCAGGACAATTTGTGCACAGCTTGTGTTAAATTAGTTGACGTGGCCAGCTATAAAGAGAGTGATTATGCTCACTTGACTTAAAAGTTATCTTCTATTTTGCGGTGACCCACCAAGGAAATTTATCATGTTTATTTTGTAACAATTTTAGAACAGTTTTAGCTCCTATTTGTAATATTTATTTTGATATTTTTTATGATAAATTTTATCTTTTAAATGTAGTATTTAATTAGTATTATTTATATTAAAAGCAGTGAAACAGTATTTTTATAAAATAGTAATGTGAATGAATCAATAATTGAAAAACTTTTGTCTACCAAATCAAAACCAGGTCACCAACAACATTTTGTTGTCATGTGACAGGAATAAAAACAAAAACAAAAAAAACAGGGAGGACCCCATTTCCGGCAAATGTGAATAAGTTCAGCTGGAATTGACTGCAGTGTAATTAACTAGAAGGTGCATTATGTACTAATGTCGGATAATTTTCTAATGTCAGCATTTATAGTAAAAGAGTAAGTAAATCATTCACTTGTTGCAGTGTGTTGTTGTTGTTTTGAAGAGACAGTAATAAAATCTTTACCAAAATTGTGACGATGCAGTCTTTCTTGTCTCCATGTACACTTCCGTTCATAGGTACCTGCATAACTTCCGATGATGCCTTTATTTAATTCCAAAGGCGATGTTTCATAAGCCATGCTGAATGCGAGATCTGCGTGTCTGTTTATTATGCTCTCTGACAAGAACGGATAGTAAAATGTGTTTATTATTTTGTCAAGATGAAACAAGATGCAGTTTTGGTGCAAAGAAAGTTGAAGCAGTATTTTCCTGGTATCAACTCTGCTGGTTGTGTAAAGTTTGTGGAGGCGTGTCAGATGGCACCCAGGACTGTCCTTGTCAGTGCCTGATTTAATTAATTCAGTGTGTGATTAAACAATGGCAAAATGCGAAAAATGGTAAAACTGTATGTGCTCAAAACCAATGACTTTATGAAAATCACAATTAATGATAATATAATAAGCATGTGTTGATTAAAGTGTTGACATGTATTGCCAGCCTGTAATATAAAGTAGCAGAATGTAGTATTTTTGTATAGCTAAAACAGCTAGAAGTGGCTTATACCAGACCTTGTCCACATTCAAGGTTCATAATGGCAGCACCCTAGTTTAGCTGAAAAATAAGGTGGATACAAAGAGTGTCGGAGCAGAAACAACATCACATGTGAACATTTAAAATACTTGGGCCTTTCTTGTTATTGTTATTATATATTAATACAATAAATCTTCATTATGTTTGTTATTTTTATATATATATTTATGTTAATTTAAAGATAAACACATTTGCAGTAAATAATATAGTTCAATCAGAAAATTACTGGTTTAATCATTGTAAATGTAGTTATAGTGCTGTGCAAAAGATTTAGGCATTTAAGATGTTTCACAAAAACATTTGTCTTAAGATGGTTATTTATAACCCAGCTTTAAGTCAAGTCAAGTCAAGTCAATTTTATTTGTATAGCGCCTTTCACAACACACATCGTTTCAAAGCAGCTTTACAGAAGTTCAGCATTAACAGATGATAAAAAAGTAATGTCTATAAAGTCGATAAATCATCATCCTTGTGCAGGGCTCCAAACTGTGACTAAAAATGGTCGCATTTGTGACCAAATAAATTTATTTGTGAGTGTAATTTCTGTCAAGGTCGCCATTGGCGACAGTAAAAGTTTACTCCCTTTGATTTTAAAATTTGCATTACATTTCCCGAGATACATTACAAAAGTTTATATCAAAGAAATAGCGGGGAAAACGGAGTTCATTGCAGGAACTAACCATTTCAAAAAAGAGACTGTTAGAAAACACGGTGACAGTAACAAGCATAAAAAATGCACGTGATCACAAAATTGCGAATAATGCTCCACAGACTACACTGTTAGCGAGCTGCGGGACGAAAAGGAATGGAAGATTTGGCGCCTGTTTTTTCCCCCTATAGGAGCCAATCGCTCCTTAATTGATTTTTTTTTTGTTTGGAGCCCTGTTGTGGAATTAGATAAGATATGATTCTTTATCATGTTTAAAAATAATCAAATAATAATTGTATTAATAACCCCAGTGAGCAAGCCGAAGGCGACTGTGGCAAGGAACACAAAACTCCAAAAGGTGATGGTTAATGGAGAAAAATAACCTTGGGAGAAACCAGACTCACTGTGGGGGCCAGTTCCCCTCTGGCTAACATCATGAATAATGTAAATAAGAATTATTTATAGTTAAAAAACATGATTAAAAAAATTATTAAACTTATTAAGTGCTAAGGGTCAGTATTTAGACAGTGATTGTGTTTGAACTGCAAGATTAGTGACCAGTGTCTTTGAAGTCCATCCTTGATTAAATTCCAGAAGTTCACTTAGATGCAATTGTCCTTGTTTGGCTGATGAAGGCTTTTGTTGGCAATAGTTAGTCTATGTATCCCATTTCAAGATCGTAGTCCATGGTGATGGGGCATCTGAAGTCTCTGTGAGAGGCTGGATACAAACTGGAGCTGACGAACGCTATTTACCTCGGGACTGGCGTCCCGAGATAACAGCAGAAAAGCAGATGGGAAATAATTAGCATAGCTGATGTTCATAATATTAATGCATTATAACTGATTCAGCAGTAGTATAAAAGTAAGCATTATGTGAATGCTTGGTTAAGGAGATGCGTCTTTAATCTAGTTTTAAACTGGGACAGCGAGTCTGAGCCTCGAACAATATCAGGAAGGCTATTCCAGAGTTTAGGAGCTAAATGTGAGAACGCCCTCCCTCCATTAGTGGACTTAGATATCCTAGGTATGACCAGAAGCCTCGAATTTAGTGATCTTAAAGAGCGCGATGGATTGTATGGCGATAGAAGATCCGTTAAATACACCGGAGATAAACCATTTAGGGCTTTATAGGTCAGTAGTAATACTTTGTAATTGATACGGAACTTAATAGGTAGCCAGTGTAGAGATGATAAAATCGGTGTTATATGATCATATTTTCTTGACCTAGTAAGAACTCTAGCGGCTGCATTTTGGACTAACTGTAGCTTGTTTATTGAGGATGCAGGGCAACCAGCTAATAAAGCATTACAGTAATCTAGTCTCGAGGTCATGAATGCATGAACTAACTTTTCTGCATCAGAAACAGATAGCATGTTACGTAGCTTAGCAATGTTTCTAAGATGGAAAAAGGCTGTTTTCGTAACAGATGAAATATGATTTTCGAAAGTCAAGTTGCGGTCTAGTATAACACCCAGGTCTTTTACTGTAGTGGATAATGTAACAGGACATCCTTCTAAATTAAAGTTGTATTGTAAGGGATTTTGTGGGTAGTTTTTTGAACCAATAAGTAATACTTTAGTGTGTCAATAGGAAAAATATATATTAGACTCCCAAACATAAACTTTGCAAATAGAAAATATTAGAATAGAAGAACAGGGCACTCTGCAAGAGATGGCATTGCCGCCACAAAGACCACCACTGAACATCAAGTCAGTCTGGGATTACATGAAGAGACAAAAGCAATTGAGACAGCTTAAACAGATAGAAGAACTGTGGAGAATTCTTATCTGCAAACAACCAAGAAAAACTGTGTCCAGATGTACCTAGGAGAATTGGGGCTGTTTTAAAGGCAAATGTGTTCATACCAAATAATAATTTACCTTTTTTTATGTTTACTGGACTGAAAACTATTTATGGGATTATTTTTGAAGACATCCTCACTATGCAAAATTTTTCACAAGTGCCTAAATCTTTGCATAGTACTGTATATCCTCGTGGTTTGAGTACGGTGATTGAATTGTCCACAAGAATTCAATGTAAATAAAACAGAGATGAAACTGTCCCAGTGTCTACAACTTTATTATATTTACAAATGGGAGATGAGCAATAGTTATAATATGTTGCAATAGTGAAAACAATAACATTAAAACACTTAAGCGCTGTCTCTTCGTACTTGAGTTCAGCGCTTTCATCCTCTGGGAGTAAGCTGAACAGTGTGCGCATGAACTGGGAAAACTTTGTGCTGATAATCACCTTGCTCAGATACTATTACACATTCAAGTGTTGGTTAACACATATGGTGAAGTGCTGTGTTAATCCAAAGGAACAATAAAACATCTGATGTTTACTGCCGAGTGCATCCAAGTTGGCTACATTTATTTAGAAAATCTGCGATCATCCATAGACAGATCGATGGGCGAATGTTTGCGTACGCTTAGGGATGGGTAGTTGACTCCAAAAGAGTTGATTCCTCGACTCTGACAAGCCATGGATTCTGAGTCGACTCTAGACAGGAATCAACTGTTTTGCTCTGTTGACTATGTATCTTTTCGAACATTACGTTGTGATTGGCTCAAATCAGTGAATTGGCTTTCTTAAGAACCTATCACACACCTTACACACACATGTAGGTGGGACACTCATTCATCATGTACTTTTGAGTGAGAGATAATGCATGTGTATCCTAAAGAGAGAAAGGGTGCATGACAGACTTCAAAAGTCAAAACTTTCAGAACTTTCTAGCATTACATCAATGCGTGGGGCAGTTTTTGGGAAGTAAAATGATGCTGGTTTTATCAGTGTGTATGTGCCATTTGTGTCATTTCTCTCCTCTATATGCCACTGACTTTCTAATATTTTGCTAACATAACTTTAGTACCCCACCCCTGTTTCTCCATTTGTCTAGTTTCTATTTGAAATTGAAATAAATAATTTTCCACCCAGCCTATTTCTTGTTATTTTCACCTTTAAAACATGGTTATTGGCAGAAACTTGTGATTGATGTTTCAACAGGTATTTCAACAGGCATTTCAAGGTAAAAGTCTCTAAACTGGATTCATTTGAACCTTTATACTAGTGTGCTGTTCTATTTTATGTCTTCATCATTTATGTAGTTTATATTTCCAGGGAACACATAAAAAAAATAAAAAAAGGAAACACTTTATGATCTGAGAGCAAGCGATATTTTAAAAGCAATAAACACCAATATATGTGAATGAAACTCCCTGCTGTTTAATACATTGTGGTCAAGGAAAAAAATAACTGCAATCATTAAAACAACATTTAAAATGTCCCATTCAAAACAACAGTCAAATAGAATTGTGTTATTTCTTCATGATAAAATACAGACCTTAGTAATAATTAAGTGATTCCAGCAAGAACATATGCATCATTTGTTTTCTGTCAGCATGGCAGCCAACATGAAAAATATACAGGCCTAACCACTGAATGCAACAAAATCACACTTACACTTGGCATATCTTGTGGACTTGCCAACAATATAAGCATCAGCTTGAAGAGTTTTAGGGAGTTGGAATAAAATCCAGAAGGCAGTGCTTCACATGGTCAAGGGATATGTCTTGTGCATAATTTATTTTCTAGAGTCATCTCAGTGTAGATTAGCTTGAGTTGGTTATAACGGTTGCTGTGTAATTAGGGATGAACTTGTTGTAATTAATATGTTTTACTCCATGTAAAAATACTTTTACTACTTTTATAAAAATGTTGTTATACATGTATAATGATAAAAAATAAAGAATAATTAAGATGACATTTTCTCTGCAGATACATACAGTAAGCGATGTGGTTTCAGTTGCTCATTTAGAATCAGCTTTTCCTTCCCCACTAATAGTTTGTGTTTGGGTGAGAGAAACTGATCCTAGAACAGCAGTTACAGAAAAACTGGTGAATTAATATGGAGCAGCAATTTAAATGATTGGATTAAACAAGATAATATGTGTGAAAACTCCTGGGGATTTTTATCATTCAATTAATTTCCCCCTCATGGCTGACAAGAAGTTTGTAAGGGCCACATTGTGTCAATTTGGAAGGCACTGCCTCCAAATGGCCACCCTTGCCAAAGGCCTTGAATCTCAACCCTGTCCTTACAACAAATTTATTCCATCGACTCTTACGTCTGGAGTCGGGAATCGGAGTTGACTTCAGAAAAGTCGGAATCGAACATGCCTAGTTACGCTACTATTCAGAGCCGGATGTGACTGCAATAAAGGCATATTAAAGTGTAAAATATGCTATAAAATGTTGAAACCAACATGAACACAAAGATTACATTTCTGTGAAATAGATCTGTGTTTTAAACTAGAGTTTTAAAATATATATAATTTTTATAAACTTGGAAAACATTATTTGTCAATCACACATGAACTGAAATCTCAGCGGTGGAATCTCAAGCCCTGTCCCGTGCTTGAGCCCCTCCTTTATGAACAGCACACCAAATATGTTTATCTCAGTATGCTCCTATACTGTATGTACCAGCAATACTCGTGAATAGCTTTTAGATTGCATTTACAGTAGATCTGAGGTTCTCAACCAGGGGCCCTATGCAAACATTCAAGAAGTCAAAAAGGTTGAGAACCACTGCAGAAGATGACATTATATGTCTGACCTTAAATGTACAAATGGAAGATTTTTTTCTCTCAGTGCTATCTCATTAGCATTACAAAGTGATTAAAAACCAAATTTCTTTGTACTTATTGTTCTCTACTCGGCCAAAACCGGTTGACTAAATGTAAACATTTAAGCAAGTATTCTTTCTCTTCTCTTCCACAATGTGGGTTTCAGCTATTCTTTAAAGAGCCGTTCCTAAAATTACCTCATCCGACAGATTTTAATCTCTCTTTCACCAGTCTATTACTCTGACTGGCAGGTGGGTCATTCTGACTGTGATAATAGAATATGCTAGTGTACACCCTCTCTCTCTCTCTCTCTCTCTCTCTCTCTCTCTCTCTCTCTCACTTTCCTATCTTACAGTTTTATTATAGAAATGAAAGAGGTCGAGACCCGCTTAGAGCATGCTTTAACTTGCTAGGACTTTTTGTGGTGACTGATAAATTCTGCCTCAAGTTCCCTATTCAATATTCTAACTAAAGGACATTTCTGCTGCACCCAACAAACTGATAAATCCAGCTCTCACGGAATAACACTCTCTGTTCAATCTACTGCTTTTCCCTCTCTGTCCTTCCATCACATTTACTTCACTGTCAAACTTCTCTATAAGGCCTAGCTCAGGACATAGATGCTCTGTTCCAAAACCAAGTGAGTTTCCTACTGAGGTGGTAATTTAAGACATCATAAGTAGGGGCCTGGGTTGTTCAGCAACTAAAGATGCTGACTACCACATCTGGAGTCGCAAGTATGAATCCAGGGCATGCTGAGTGACTCCATTCAGGCTTCCTATGCAAGCAATTGGACTAAGTTGTTAGTGTGGGTAGAGTCATGTTGGGTTAACCTCCTTGTGGTCACAATAATGTGGTTCTCTCTCTTGGTGGGGCATGTGGTGAGTTGTGCGTGGATGGTGCGGAGAATTGTTTGGGGATTCTCACGTGCTAAATCTCCACAGTAACACTGTAACAACTTCAACTTTTCATAAAGGGTAAAGTTATTATAACAAGGGAAGTGGTCTATTATTTCCTTTTACTCAAAAGTGCTACACAAAAACAGCTTAATTATAAAGACAGCAAAGTCCCCAAAGAACAGCGTGTTGAAAATAAAGGGGCAATTTTTACATTTGTCAGGCACATGCAAACATAACATACATCTGTTGAGTCTTTGTATGAAACTCAAACAAAGCAAGAAAACAAAATATAAATAACAAAGATACTACTCAACAGTCCCGACTCAGTCCTTTTCTGCTTTGGTGTAGGTAGGCAATTCAAAGACTGGATGTAATCACTGTCCCCCAAAAAGAGAAAAAATATAAATCCACTGGTTCCTAAAAAGAATTCAGTTGGCTTCAGTTGGAAAAAAAAATAAGTCCTCAAGAGTATAGTCCACCACGGCTATCCCAGAGCATGCACATACAAAACGGCTCCAACGTCTAATAGAGCATGTCTCTCTTCCCAGAGATCATTTTTGGGCCATTTCCCTCTGAGCTAACTTAGCCAAAAAACCATGCCACCTCACCAAAAACAACCACCACCCAAAATGGCCGCCTTTTCCACTTTTACCCTAGGCTCATCATAATAAGAGTCCTAAGAGTCCAATAAAAGTTTTCCCCCCAACCAAAAAAAAACATAAGCAAATGCTCAAAATCAAACATTCAAGAAGATTAAAAAGAAAACCAAAATAATAAACTTTCCGGCATGGCACCTATACAGACGGTATACAATATATATATATATATATATATATATACACATACATATACACATATACATATACATATACACATACACATTTTAACTTAAGTGAGCATCATGCAGGGCTT